>CM069162.1:18958823-19486323 GCA_035221665.1 Okamejei kenojei
ATTTCCGTAGTGTTAGGTATTGATTTACAACCTCATCCTATTACTGCAATTTTTGGGCTACCAATGTTAGATTCTATTCATTTGTCCCGCTCCACCCATCAGTTGATTGCTTTTACCCCTTTAATCAGCAGAAGATCTATATTTATTTAAATGGAAAGACTCCAGTCCTCCGGCCACACTACAATGGTATTCTGAAACGATACCATGTTTAAATTTAGAAGAAATTAGGAGTGACATTGTTGAACCCTTGGTTAAATTTGATAAGACTTGGGGAAAATTTATTGAACACTTTCATACAACATAAATTGCTCCCTCTTTAACCGTTATAAAAACTATTTTAACTTTATAGGGTGGAACGGACTTGACGACAAACAGACTTAAATTGTTGAAACGTTTAGTTCAGATTCTATTTTGCTTTGCTTAGTTTTATTTATTTATTTCATTTTTATTCTTATTTTATTAATATCAATTTTTTAATTTAAAACAAAAATAAAATTTAGTTTAGGGGGTTTTTGTTTTTTTGTTTTTTCCTTTTTGTCTTTTTATTTTTGCGTTTTTTTCTACATTTATAAGTTTTCTTTTAAAGATTTAACTATATTTACATGGAGACCAGGAGGTCTATATTCAATGTGTATTTTGACACTGGTCTCGTATCAGGTTATACATGGTATTAATGTAATCCTGATCCCTATGTATCAATATCATTGTTACGTTTATCATTATTATTATTATTATTTTTGCTGTTTTTTATGTTTTATTTTTGTTTTTTTGGAAAAAAAAAACAATAAAAAGATTTTAAAAGAAAGAAAGTGTGCCAAATGGACCTGTATCTATACTGTGTCTCTCTCTGTGCCCCTATGAGTCTCCAAAAGTTGATGTTATAGAATTCTGAGTGACTCCAACTTAAATTGTTCAAAGTGGATTACAATAAGTTTATGGACATTCTGGTTCATTATACTGAAGCCTGTAATCAGAGTTATCTAAGGATTGTCCTGTTTTGTGGCAAATTATTCTTTAACTGCTTCGGGAAATCTAATTTGATATGTCCAAACTTCCTTGAATGTAATCTCTCAGGTGTATTGAAAAATATTGTTATGTCATGGCTTAAATCCACCACTCTAATGCATTTGGAAACAGGGTTCCAATGTGACTTTATCTCTCAGAACATGCATTTTGGGTGGTGTTTGATAATATGCAAGAGGGGAGAGTACAAAGACATTCATTGCCATTTTGTGACTGTTGCAACTGGTCTAAATGTTCCTCTAGTTATGTCTCTGAATGTGTCCATACTTCCCAAATGCCATCCAGTTATCTGCAGTAACACATTGTCTGCAGCAATACATGAATGTTGACGTTGGTCGGAGAAAGGTTCCACACTATGTCAATTTGAAGATGGTGGTGTCACAGAGTTTCTTGCCCCTTTATCTGTCATGGTTTTACATTTGAAGGAAGGATGGTGATTGTTAAGGATGTCAATTAATTCCTCTAAAGGACCTAAAGTGCTGGAGTAAAGTCCAGCAGCATCTCTGGAAGGCATGGATAGGTGACGTTTTGGATCAAGACCCTTCTTCGGACTGGTCCAACTGAATTCCTCTAGTTCTATCTCTGAATGTGTTCATACTCCCAAATGCCATCCAGTTATGTGCAGTAACACATTGTCCTCCCAGTCTGCACATGAATGTGGCCTTGGGTCCGGGAAAAGCTCTACATTGGACCAGGGCTTTAATTTTCATGTGAAAATCATTGTTGAATTCAAAGTCATTCTTTGTTGATCCTGGATGTAGTAGTTGGACAATGGCCTTTCCTGATCTCTCAGGGTCAAGGTAATAAATCCAGGAAAACATTGATGATCTGTATTGCCCATCGCTATCTCTATGTTTGAGTACAGGCTGTCAATGGCCATTGTAAAATGCATAGCATTATCTGTCGATAGTGTACGTGCCCTTGATGGAGCTGGTGTGTGTCTGTGCCAATGGCTTGAGGAAGGACTTAATTTACACTGCTATCTACTGGACACTGAGAGTCTCCTGTGGACACCCCTCAAACAATAGGAGAGGGGTGTCACAAGGGACCACACGAGTGCTATGGTGCTATGTACCAAACAGAAGAGCTAACACTACTATGTATAATACAAATAGTACTGAATATATAGGTAGATAGTAAGCATCTATTAAGAGCTTTGCATCGTTTTCTTTTCTGCCTTTTTTTATGAATGAAGTTTATTTTTGCACTGGAAAAGGAAATTAGGACTCACTATCACAAGTCTAATTAAACATCCACCCCTGGCAGTAATTCTTCAGGTACCATTAATGTGTCTGGCCTCTTGTGTATTGTGAGGAGGATGTAGAAATGCAAGGCTCAGAATTGTTCCCTGCTTAAGTATTCTCATAGTTGGTACATCTGGTAAATGTGGCTAGAGGTTTTGAGCTGTTTCAAAATGTTCTTATTTTCCCTCTGTGCTTCCTAATCGATGGGCCCTGTCAGTATAGTGCTCTACATTGTTTAATTGCCTGTGTGCTTCCAGCAAATACTGGTGCCTGTCCCCAATTACTGACGTTATCTAGAATCGCAGTTACATTGAGGACTCTGTCCTCAACCCACAGTCTGAGACCACCACATTCTGTGATCCAAATGTGTAGGAAGGACCTGCAGATACTAGTTTACACCAAAGATAGAAAAAATGTCGGTGTAATGCTGGTAGGGCGGTAGATTGCTGCCTTACAGCGCTTGTGGTGCGAGAGGCTTTTGCAGGTTGATTGGCTTGTTATAAATGTGGATTGATAGTGTGGATGTGCGGGGATCGCTGGTCAGTGCGGACTCAATGGGCCGAAGGGCCTGCATCCGCTCTGTTTCTACAAACTAAACTGAACTCAACTGGTCAGGAAGCACTTCTGGAGAAAAGGAATAGGTGACGTTTCAGACTGAAGAAGGGTCTCGACCCGAAACGTCACCTATTCCTTCTCTCCAGACATGCCGCCTGACCCGCTGAGTTCCTCCAGCATTTTGTTTCCATCTTCTATCCACTCTGAGATCCGTTCTGCAACACTAGACTGTGGCTTCCCCTGCCTCTTGTGTTGTTTACCTCTGCAGAAGGGTTCGCAAGTCCAAGTCAGCTCACCTCGAATGACGCGATCCGGAAGGTTACGAAGATAGACAGACGGCTGCCTTTTTCCATGAACTTGTTTAGTCAATCACCAAGGTGCTTCTCATGAACTTCATGTGAGCTGAAAGAGCCTGCCCAGCCAGCAGAGAATTACTTTCCAAGGAATGATCATTTAACCTGTTCAGCACCGAGGGGCCACAACCTGAGTTAAGATTGCCCACAACAAAACCTTTCACTTCCTCAGGGACAAGGATTATAGCAGCAGGCCCAAGCATTCTGCATTCACCGCACAGGTGCATATGACAATAAACTCGCCTTGAATAAGGGGTAAGTATCCAATCCTCTAAAAAGATTGGATATTTTAAATTTGTTTTTTAAATACTGGTCACAGAAATAGATGAACAATCAAGCATTTCAATCGCTCCATTCTTTTAAATCCCTACTCTGACAGATCTATAGACTGTAGATGGCTCAATTGTAGTTGTGTATTGTCTTTCCGCTGACTGGATAGCACGCAACAAAAGCTTTTCACTGAACTTCGGTACGCGTGACAATAAACAAAACTAAACTAAACCTAAGTTTTAAATTGTTCAAAAATCAGACACACTTACTGACAAAAGTAATTATTTGGTTGCCTGGGAACAGATGGAATTGAGGCAGTTTGGTTGCCAATCTGTGAACAGCATAACAAGTGCATTGAAATGTTGAAGCCTAAATTGTAGGCTGAGTTGATAGTTAGGGCTGCTTTATGGCAGAAGCTTTGGCCAGTAGAAATGTCTGAAGAAGGCTCTCGACCTGAAACATCACTTACCCATGTTCTCCAGGAATGCTGCCTGCCCCGCTGAGTTACTCCAGCACTTTGCATACTTTTGCTCAGTTCCTCTAATAGCTTGTTTTTTTGTTCATGATTCCAGCATCTGAAGTCTTTGGTGTCTCCATTTCCTTTTATTCTCCCATACTAGAGTTTATTAACTATCTGGTTTCTACAGGAGTGTATTTTGTTGAAACTGCCGTTACGCTGAGGAGACAATCTTCTTCTTGCGTATGGCGTGCACAGCCTAAAGTTGTAGGTCAAGGGTAGACATCCAGGCCTGGACAGCATCAGTTACTGGGTGGATGGCTTTGATGGGGAAAGCCTCAGTGGGCAGTCATTCACAATGTGTGGGATGGTCTGGTCTGGATGTCCGCAGTCGCAAGCAGGGCTGTCTGTCACCCCCCACTTATGCAGGGGATGGGCTGTTCTTGCATGGAGGGTGCAGACTCTGTTCAGGGTCAGCCATTGCTTGCGATTCAGGCCAAAACCCCGTGGTTTCACTTTGGGGTCTCTGTTGTTGGTGTTGGAATATTTCCAGGTTCTGCGCCACTCAGTCTTGGAGTCAAAGACTTCCAGGGATTTAACGGAAGACCAGAAGGGTTTGCAATGGGGAGACAATGGGAAGTATAGTTTAAGGTCAAGTGCATGGGCACGAACGAGGTCCAGGGGTGAGGTGTTGCCCCATGGTATTGAGTGGTACATTGGTGTTACGGGGTTAGTGTCTAATCTTGCTGCATTAGCTTTCTGTCCTCCTTTACAACAAATGGGCCTCTGGTCAATATCCCATGTCAATATCACCTACATCTTTCCTCTGGCTTCACCATTTGCAATTTCAAATAATTTCAAGACCATAACCTGTACATAATCCCCACCCGTTGAGTAACTCCAGCACCTTGTGTCATTTATTTTCAATGTCCCAGGGTTGGTTTCGGTAGGTTCTGGGTCGGGTGCCTTCTGCATTTCCCACTTGAGTTTGAATCATCCTCGGGTGATGCTGGGCTAGTGTGCCCTGTCTCCCCTCTCCCACCCCCCAGGCTCCACAATTGCTCCACGCTGGTTCCCATCCCTGCCCTGCCTCCTGCCTTTCATTCCTGGTGTAGCAGAGCCCTCTGCTGGGGCTTTCCTGTAAAACGGGCCGCGAGGAAAGTAATTCCTGTGGTAATCCAGGTGTCTGGTCCCCTCTTTGTGGTTAACAATCCAGTCTCCCTGACCTTCTGTTGGGTTCCTGGATTTGTGGGAAAATTGTTTTTTATTTGTTTATAGGGTCGTGTGGTGGCCCCAAGTACGGATCCCACTCTTCCCTTATTTTCAACCACGCAGAGGGTAGTCACGTACATTGTCTCTGAAGTTTCTATTACTTAGCTTGGTAACTGTTTGCCTTCCTGGTTACCACGCAAACAAAAGCTTTTCACTGTACCTCAGTACACATGACAATAAACAAATCAAATCTAAAATTAATGACGCATCATCTCAGGATGAGCTCAACTACCCTCCCCCTCTTTTGAAAGCACCCGCATGAGCTTATCACAAATGGACCATGCCCTCTTCCTGCTGCTACCATTCAACAGGACGTTTAGTTTAGTTTAGTTTAGTTTAGTTTAGAGATACAGAAACAAGCCCTTCGACCCACCGAGTCCGCACCGACCAGCGATCCCCCCACACATTAACATTATCCCCTACACACACTGGGAACAATTTACACTTATACCAAGCCAATTAACCTATATACCTGTGCATCTTTGGAGTGTGGGAGGAAACCGAAGATCTCGGAGAAAACCCACACTGTCACGGGGAGAAAGTACAAACTCCGTACAGCCAAGCACCTGTGGTCGGGATCGAACCATGGTCTCTGGCGCTGCAAGCGCTGTAAGGCAGCAACTCTACCACTGCGCCCCCGTGCCCCCCCCCCCCTTGTATGACCTCAAGATTTTGAGGACCCTCTGTACAAAGGTGTTATATTTTAATCACAAATAATCAGATGCTGCTATTCTATTTCACATTTAAGAATGCTAGAATTTTGAATCTATCGCGAACATTACATGACACTGCCCTCTAGGTGGCACTGCAGTGTTAAAAATGTGGTATTAAAAATCCACAGGCAGTATTAATTTGTTTCATTTCTGCCTACTCTGGCCATTCCTGTGCAGCCTCTGCTGTCTCACTCAATGTCATACAGTGTATTTCCAGAATGGCGAACCTTTTTTAACCTTTCTGTTTCATTTTCAAGTTTTACATATCTTGAGGGGACTAGATGAATGGACAGAATGGACAGACAATGGGGTGAATGGAAGGAGTATTTTACCCAGCGTAGGGGAATGGCTTTAAGGTGAAGGGGGAAAGACTTAAGAATGAACGAGGGGCAATTCTAATACATAGGGTGGTGAAAATATGCAACGAGCTGCCAGAGGAGGTAGCTGAGACTGTTGAATAACAATATTTAAAAGACATTTGGAAAGGTTTAGAGAATGATGGGCCAAACGCAGGCGGTTGGGACTAGCGTAAATTAAGCATCTTGGTCGGCATGGACAAGTTGGGCCCAAGGGTGTCCACGCTGTACGATTCCATGACTCTAATTGTGACAGTGACGCCTTAGTCTAGTCACAAATATCCATCCCACTTGTGAGAGACCCTTGTTGTCTTGGCGGTAGGCCCACTCCATTCAAACATTTAATAATTAAGTATGGTTGCTTTGATGGCTAATCCTTTAACTCGTTTGTGGGCAGCCACAGTGGCGTAGCTGTGGAGTTGCTGCCTTACAGCGCTTGCAGCGCCGGAGACCCGGGTTCGATCCGACTACGGATGCTGTCTGGATGGAGTTTGTACGTTCTCCCCGTGACCACGTGGGTTTTCTCTGAGGTCTTTGGTTTCCTCCCACACTCCGAAGACGTACAGGTATGTAAGTTAATTGGCTTGGTGCATGTGTAAATTGTCCCTAGTGTTTGTGGGATGGTGTTAATGTGCAGGGATCGCTGGTCGGTGCGGACCCGGTGGGCTGAAGGGCCTGTTTCCGCGCTGTATCTCCAAACTAATCAAAACTAAACTCTCCCAATACGTAGGTGGTCCCCATTCGCTTTACATATTCACCCAATTAACATAACCACCAGAATTGTCCGCCCATCTTGGGACCTGAACGGTCTCGAGTTCTGACTCTCCAGTTTCATCAAATCCTCCCGACTACACCAGAAGGGGGTTTGATTGGAGTGAGGCAGCACCATGTTTGGTACCAGCAGACAGAAGGGAGGCAGCAGCAAACTTATCGCTCTCACATCACAATTACCCTTGAGGAAGAATATTATTCAAAATCAGCAGTAAACTGAATGAGCTTCCATTTCAATGCCCTCCGTCATGCCACCACCTATTCCATGCTGCTTCACATTCTCCTTTATCGAAGCAACTATTAGCAAATGGACAGCTATCTTCCAGTAACCAGCCAGGAACCAGTGATCTACAAAAACTTTGGAGATGTGAAGATCATCTCAATTTTACAAAGTAACAGCAAGATTCAAAGCACCAGGTCACCCACACTGCATGTCTTGCTGCCTTGAGAAATGTCCACGATTGACTCGTTACTTGGCGAATGTCTCCAGAGGGGAGAGAAAGATCGTGGCTTGAAGCACATCATTGCTATTCTCCAATGTCCAATTCTCCAATGATGCATTTGCGTCAACTTTGTAGAACAGTCAGACTTGAGGGTAGCAATCAGGACATCCGGTCTCTAATTGCACAAATCAATATGCCAAATGGACTTGGCTTCAATTTCCACTGAGAATAAAAAGATGAATGTATTTTGACCATTGCCAGCTGTTGCCTAAGTATCCCATTGAATCAGAATGAGATTAAGTGCCCTTCTGATTTTATCGAGTAGTCCTGATTCTCCATATTGTTCTGATTATAAATATCTGCCAGTGTACTTGATTATAAGTGTTGGTAAGTATGCTATGCGTGGATCTGCAAAGTTTGTTAATGAAAAGAGCTTCTAACAATGAGCACACTTCAGCTCCTGAGATTAACACAAAGCATAGCAGTGTTGACCTTGAAAAGCAAAGTTTTGTAAAAATCATGAATAGCACAGTTTTTCTAAGGTTTCATCATAAAGGCCAGGCCTGGCCTAGCGAATTTCAGTGTATCTCAGTACATGTGACAACATTAAACCTTGAGTTCCTAATGAAAGCCTTTACTCTTGTGCATTCTCATGTCATGTGACAGAAATTTGTTTAGATTTGAGAGCATGTAAACTTGGCTAACTTGAGGCTGCTCCTTGCTTGGATATTTAGTTTTTGAAACGGTTCAGGGCTCTCACGCTAATGCTTCAAAGTTTCCAGCTTACTTTGTTTGTTTATCAATGAGTTTTCACTTTAGTGCGGCTTTCATTACCAGCCTGTTTCAACAACTACTATTGCCTGTCCACAATGATATTGCTAACGTTTATCTCCCGGTGGATTGCCTAAGTTGGCTTTAAAGGTTAGGGTTGAAGTTTAGGGTTTTAGTTTGTGTGCACCGGGGCTATCAGCCATGATTGAATGGCGGAGTAGGCTTGATGGGCCGAATGGCCTAATTCTGATCCTATCACTTATGAACCTGCGATCTGCCCTGCCCTTCCCCAGCCACCATTGTGTTTCCATCACCCAAGATTGTCAACTTAACTGGCAACCACCAACATGATATAGTCAACAATTCACAACATTGGTTTAAAGTTTTAAGTTTAAAATATATTCCTTACATTTCTGGTAAATGTACTTTCTATTGTACATTTAATGTACGTGTAAATGTAAAGGTAATTTCTTAAAGGTCATAAGGTCATAAGTGATAGGAGTAGAATTAGGCCATTCGACCCATCAAGTCTACTCCGCCATTCAATCATGGCTGATCTACCTCTCCTTCCTAACCCCACTCTCCTGCCTTCTTCCCATAACTTCTGACATCTGTACTGATGGTGTCATTTCAAAATGTTGCAGTTGTGCTGGGCAGGGTGGGTGCTTGGATTCTGAAGCAATTGTCCATCCTGCACGCTAGATTCCATGAGCCGAGTTATCTTGTTGTCAACTTTTTGGCTCCTTTAGTTCCCCCGGCTCAGTAACTTGATCTTGTTTCCCCAATGCTAAGGTCTCATGCTTGGCTTTAATGATGTGGCTTCTTGTTTATCGGGCCAGCCCAAGCATAGACTCAGTGGCCGTTCCGCTGAACACTTGCACTCGGTCACTAAGGCCAATTGGATCTCCCGTTTGCTAACCATTTTAAATCCCCTTCCCATTCCCACATTGACCTTTCTGTCCTGAGTTTTCTCCGTTGGTAGAGTGAAGCCGCGCGCAAACTGAAGGAACAGGTCCTCATATTTGGGAGCTTGGGTAGTTTACAACCAATGGTATGACCATAGAATTCTCCAATTTTATGTAATGTCTAACAACAGCCCCTCCCACTCTCTCCCCCGCACCCTTTCTTACCCTCCTCCCCTGTGCCCCATCTGAATTTGCACGTATATTTCCCCTCCCCTTTCATTCCTTCCTCTAGCTTCATAATTGGTAACTCTTCAATCAGTCTGTCTCACACCCTCTGCTTTAATCTTTGGCCTTTGTTCCAACATGTGCCTATCAAAAGTAACCCTCACTTGTGGCCATGCTTCATCCTGCCTTCCTCTTTCCCAGCTTCCTACTCTCCCCATCCCCACACACCCCACTCCCCCCCCACCCCCCAACATTGAATCTGAAAAAGGATCCTGACCAGAAATGTCACCGGTCTATGTTCTCCAGCGATGTTGTCTGACCGGCTGAGTCATTCCAGCACTTTGTGTCCTTTTATATAAACCAGCATCTGCAGTTTCTTGTTTCTACTGCTGAACCAAGTTGCGTGAAGCTTGGATATATTCATTTGTACATTCCAGGAGCTTGCGGAAATGACAAAATTGGGTCTCTGGTAAAACATTGGCACTAAAATGTTGTTGTGGAGAGGACTGGTTGGAGGACAAGGCACTGGCATCGTGTTGGATTGTCCAGAAATATGGGGTGGAAGATTGCGACTTTCACGTGGTCCGCCCTGTTTTGACTAAAGAAATCAACTCGACGTGCACAAACGGAAGAACAAGTTGTCCAACAACTTTAGGCTGTGCACGCCACACGAAAGAAGAAGAGTCCAGAAATATCAGCCATTGAAAATATGATCGATAAAAAAAATTACAAAAACAAGCTGAAACAAGGATGAAGATGCTGGAAACGCTCAGCGGGTCACCCCCTAACCGTGGAAAGAGATGCATGTTCCAGACTGAAATATAGCTCTGTTTCACTCCCCACATATGGCACCTGACCTCCTGTGTACTTCCAGCCCAATTTTAACTGTATTGATTTGAAATAAACTCTGCTGAATCATGAGGGTGGTAATATGGATAGGCAACAAGATATTTTCCAGGGATAAAATAACCACAATGTTCACGTTCTATGTCCTGTTTATTCAGTTCAAAGTTACTAGTCAGGAGATGTTCAATTACTGTAGTCCCACCTTTCAATTACTGGCCATTGTCTGAAAAGAAAGACACAAGAAGAGATATTAGGAGTAATTGGAAGATATGCTCAGAACAGCAATTTGCAGCACAAGTTACCTCTACTCAGCTTGGGCCATGATACAGTTGAGGCATTCGATCTGAGCTGCTGAAAACAGAATGCGTACAGTCTGGATAAAGGCCTGGATAGAGTGGACGTGGAAAGGATGTTTCCAGTGATGGGAGAGTCCAGAACCAGACGGCCCGGGCTCAGAATAAAAGGATGTACATTTAGAATGGAGATGAGGAGGAGTTTCTTTAGCCAGGATGTAGTGAATCTTTGGAATTCATTTCCACAGACAGCAGTAGAGGCCAAGACATTGGGTATTTTTAAAGCAGAGATCAACATGTTCTTGATTAATAGGCATCAGGGTTATGGGAGAAGGCAGGAGAATGGGATTGAGTGAGAGAGATAGATCAGATGTGAACTGAATGGCAGAGTAGACCCGATGGGCAAAATGGCCTAATTCTGTTCCTATGTCCTATGGTCTTATGGGCGCCCGAACTACAATTTCTCTCGCCATCCTCATGGAAAGAACTAATGGGGATAAATTCATAATCGCCACGGATGTTAAGAGCATATGTGAGCATATTCTCCGTTATACCTTTGGATTCAACAAAGTCTGTAGATCTGAATGAGAGGAGAAGAGCATAACTGGCAGGCAATCCTTTTGCTAGATACTGTAGAATAATTTGTCCCTTTTGAGTGGCAGTTCTCCACAACAGCAATGCTGGCATTGGAAACGTAGCTTGGCCAACGATGCAACTGTTGTCTTTTAGCTCCCTAACTTGTTCGTCATAATTCTCGTCATGATGGGTCAGCTCGCTGGTGTGATCCAGACGTTTAGACTGGTCTACTTGGACGACGTGCATTATCATTGTGGTTTTGGTGCCTCTGCTTTTATTTGGAACTTCTCGTTTGGGACTTTTCCACCTCTTGTATCATTCTCAAAGAGGCACACTCATTCCCTGTGGTTCTACAAGTTATCAAGGCAATATCTAGAAGAGCGGGCGGGCGGGCGGTCACGTGGCGCAGCGGTAGAGCTGCTGCCTTACAGGGAATGCAGCGACGGACAACCGGGTTCGATCCCGACCACAGGTGCTGTCTGTACGGAGTTTGTGCGTCTCCCCGTGATCTGCGTGGGTTTTCTCCGAGATCTTCGGTTTCCTCCCACACTCCAAAGATGTACAGGTTTGTAGGTTAATTGGCTTGGTAAATGTAAAAATTGACCCTAGTAGGGTGGGCTGAAGGGCCTGTTTCTGCGCTGTACCTCTAAAACTAAAACTAAAACCAAAGCTATTGACGTAGACCAGAAGATCCCGAGCATACCAAACACTCCGTTCATTACTAGCACAAATTGAGTTATTCGCACAATCTTTCTCCCATTGATTCACAAGTGAAATGTGTTAAATAATCAGATCCCATTTAGTGTTTAAACTCAAATTAATTTGGACAAAAAATGAACAGCAAATAATCTAGTAGATTTTGTAAATTCAAATAACTGCTTTAAATTCTACAGTGAATTACAGTATTTTTCAAAATCAATCCAACTCCACAAAAGGAAAGACAAATCATAATCTAAATGTTAAGCTGTTCCAGTTTCATAGCATTGCTAATTAAGTATTTCCTGCCTCTGTATATTTTTTGGCACTGTGAGACGTGTACCCATTAAAAATTATAGTTCTTGGAAGCATGAAACCGTTCTAATGGTTCTGCATTACTAAATATATCGTATAACGTAGTCTAGAATCCAGCTTTTAAACATACTTGGAGATAATTGGGTGTCAACATTAAATTTCAAAAGATTTACACAGGATGAAATTGTCTCATGGAGTCGTTGAGTCATACAGTGTGGGGACAGGCACTTTGGCCAACTTTCCCACACCGACCAACATGTCCCATTTACACTAGTCCCACTTGCCTGTGTTTGTCCCATTTCCCTCTAAACCTGTCCTATCCACATACCTCTCTGACAGCTTCTCAAATGTTGCGATAGTTCTTGCCTCAACTACCTCCTCTGGCTGCTTGTTCAATACACCCACCACACTGTGCGTGAAAAGGTTACCCCTCAGCATCCTATAAAAACTTTCCCCTTCACCTTCACAAGGGCCGGATGGCCTACTCCTGCACCTATTGTTTATTGTCTATTGTCTATTAAACCCATGCCCTCTGGTTCTCCATTCCCCCACTCTGAGAAAGGGACTCTGTGCGTCTAACCGATCGATTCCCCTCCTTCAATCTTTGCCATTTAACATTTGTATTGGATGAAGATTGGTGTGAGATATACAAATCCAAAACAAACAGCACCAGTTTGGCGTGGAATATTACTTACCGAAGCTATCCAAGAGTTGAAAGCAGACACCCGGGTGAAGACTGTGGGTTTTTGAGGGGTGTTGCAGCCTCTACTTGACCCGAAGCTGACTACACCAAAAACGTACCACAATCCTTCAGCACCTTGGCAATTCAAAGGGCCACCAGAGTCTCCCTAAATTAAATAAAGGATACATTAAGCCAGTAGCAATGCTAAGGATGATTGATTTTGTCCTTCGGCCAATAGGAGTGAGGGTACACCGTCGAGCACCTCAAGCATGTTCCATCATTCAATATGATCATGGCTGATTTGCCCCTGGTCTCAACTCCTCTCTTCACTTTCCCACATCCCTCAATTCCCCAATCTTTGAAGAATCTACCTATCACCTCTTTAAATGTCTCCAGTGTTCCAACCTCTACAACTCTTCTGGGTCAGAGAATTCCAGAGTTTCACCACCATCTGTGAGACCATTCGTTCGTCTTAAATAACCAGCCTCTGCTTGTAACCACGTTCTCACTTTCAACGTTCTCCCATGAGTGGAAACGTAACCATTTACCCTGCCACGCTCTGCGTAGGATCATGTACGCTTCAGTAAGAGTGCTTGTCTAAAGTTTACGTGTTTTTCAGTCTGTTGCTTTTAATTGTATGACTGACCTGGCGAGTGAAATTCCTCGTATGTTGCAAAAAAGACTTGCCGAATAAAATCCGATTCTGATTCTGATTGATTCTGATTCTAAAGTTTTAAGAGGTTCAGTTTCCCGGATCTGCGTAGCATTTTCTCACAAACACAAAGTATTTAAAGTTGACGTGTGTACAAGTTACTTACGTTACAGCCAGACTTCTCATACCCTCCGGCACAAACCATGGTAGTTCTCACACTGTTCCCCCACCAGCCAATTTTCTTGCATGTCTGATGGTCAACAATTGGCAGTAGTGCTTGCTGCAACTCTGTTGCAGTGGGGCCACCGGCTATAATATTGTAGGTGCACAAACATGCATTCATTGGAAGATACAACCGAAGAGAAATAACAACTCTCACATCACACTAGTTGGTGTGTAAAAGATGTTTCACAAGGTAGGTGAAAAATCCTATGTTTCTCAAAAACTAGGCTACTTCAATTTCAAAATATCATCCTGTGAATATATTAATATTCCTCTGTTAAATATGGCACACAACAGTAATTATGCATTAGGGTTAAGATTATATATATTTAACACATAATGTTTGTCGAAGGCCTTTGCTGAATGTTAATCTGCCAACCTCTGCACTGAACTCACAAGTACAGGGAGCAATTGGCAATCAAGCCCCAAATTCCGTTGACAATGTGAGTTTTAGTTGATCTTGTTAGGGGCGCAACTGTTGGGAAGTGGGACGCTGCATTACACATTGGGAATGGGTTTAGTCCACAGGAGGCATCTTCCCTATAACTAACGGCCATCGAAAACTCAATCGACTTCATTGGGCAAGAAGGTGGAAGACAGCAATGGTGAAAGACGACAAACGGGAAAGAATGACAAAAATTGGAATTTAATGGTCCTTAGATAAATGCAGCAAGATCTGAACAAAGAGGATACAGTTGATACCCAGCGGGTGGGGGGTGGGAGGGGGGGGGGGAATGCACCAAGAAGAAGGGAAGAAGGAGCGACCGGGTGTGGGGGGAGACCAAGATCAAAGAGGAAATCGGCATGGAGGCTGCCAAGAATGTCGAAGGACAACGTGGCTCTAATGAATAATTTTGTTCCTTTGTTGGCTCGAAAAAGGGGCAACTCTTCGTATACTTTGAGTATTGTATGCAAAAGCAAAGACGTTCACTTGTACCGAGGGACATATGTGTCATTGAATCTTTGAATGTACAGCAGGATCAATCGTTGCACAGCCCTTTCACTAAATAAATCAATGCCATTGTATCTGCCAAAGGAAGAACCCATGATGGAAGGATCTGTCCCAACAGGTAAAGTAGCACAGAGACTTCAATTGAACTGTGGATTACTCACTGTAGAGTCTGCCCCATCCAGTCACGAAGCAGGGAAAGCCATTTTCAAATAGCTCACCAGCTGGAGGAATACAAGCTGGCTTGACCTTGTCACTCAGAGTTGCTGGTTTTGTAAGTTTGATAAGAGCAATGTCATTCCTAAGACAACAACGTTTCAGAAAGTTGCCGAGTAATAATTGATAATTTACAATGTCAACGCTTAATTTAAAGCAAGATTCAATTTAATTGATGCTCATAGGTTCATAGGTGACAGGAGCATAATTAGGTCCATCAAGGGCCATCAATTCCACTCTGCCATTCAGTCATGGCTGATCTATCTTTCCCTCTCAACCCCATTCTCTTGCCTTCTCCCCATAACCCTTGACTCACATACCAATCAAGAATCTATCTATCTCTGTCTTAAAAATATCCATTGACGACCTCCACAGCCTTCTGTGGCAATTAATTCCACAGATTCACCACCCTCTGACTAAAGAAATTCCTCCTTGTTGTACCTGCGTCACAAGCAATGTAACCATTTCATTCACAGTCTGCTCTGCTAGTTTAATACAGTCTCGACTTGTAAATAGTGTGCTGTCCTGTATATAAACCTCTTCCACCCCATGAAATTGGAGCAGAGGAGTTAGCAATCCGGGGAAGAGTAAGGGTTGGGAATGGGAACCCACAGATTGGTGTGTAGGAAGGAACTGAAGATGCTGGTTTAAACTGAAGATAGACACAAAAAGCTGGAATAACTCAGCGGGTCAGACAGCATCTCTGGAGGAAAGGAATACTGTAGGTGACGTTCCGGGTTGAGACCCATGATTTGGTGCCTATTTGTGGACTGAATCTCAGAAAGTTGTCAAACTCTCTAGACTGCCCCCTGGTGTTTGGTCCCAATGAGCGAGTCCACGATTCTTGCCAGTGTTACACCACTAATGCAGGCACAACAATTTAAGCACCTTACCCGCAGGCCAGGCAGCTAGGGTTCCACTCAGGGTGAACAAAGATCTTTGCTGCATCTATCACCTCTTCTGGACCTTCATCCACGTTCCTGTTATACTCACCAAGTACAACACGGTAAGAGCGGCCTGAGCTTTAGAAAAAGATAGACAATTAACGCTGTGAATGGATCATCTTCATCATCTTCATCATCATCATCATCGTTGAAAACATCCTTACAATTCTTTTTTTTTTTTTTTAATTAGAAGTAAGTACAGGAATATGGCACCAAGGTGCCTAATATATATTGACATTTTACATTTCATGTACAACTTCTTATTTATTTATTTTTTTAATAATGAAAGAGAAAAAGAGAGAATAGATAATAAAAGGTAGAGAAACATGTGTTATATAGTGTGTGAGAAAACAAAAGTGTGAAAGAAGAAAGTTGAGAAAGAAAAAGAAAAAAGAAAGAAAAGAAGAGTAGAAAGTAAGAGATTAAGGAGATTGTTATCTATATTCTTGACCATCCCTCACCCAATCCTGAAACAGTTAGCTTCTACGGTTTTGTTGCACCATATGCTTCCAAAAAATCGACAAATGGAGACAGTGATCGCTACTTCAACTGAAGTGTGGATGTCTGTTGGCTCACTAGGAGCTCATCTGCCCTTAGACAGGTCTTGTTTTTGGTCCTGCTGGGGAGCAGGTCGCACGGGTTTACATGGTACCCGCGGTGGTGGGAACTCCCCCCCACCTGACTTTTATATGACCTGAATGGAAGCTTGCATTGAACGTGAAAGGGTTCATCCTCACGTCCCTTGGTGTGGTGAGTGTGGTATAGAGAGAGAGAGAGGTTTGCTGCTGTAGAAGGGGCCTCACACATACCTAGATAAGTAGATGTTTACTCTCTATTGCCAATAAACTTGATTTATACGGTAACTGAAGTGTGAGCTGTCAGAACAGCAACATGTGGGTGGCACAGTGTAGCTACTACCTCACAGCTCCAGTGAACTGGGTTCAATAATGACATCCGGTGCTGGGCGTGTGGAGTTTGCACGCTCTACTTATAACCATGTGGGTTTCCCCCAGTTCCCTCCCACAGTCCAAAATTCTATCGGGCAGTAGTTATTTGGATGCCACACATTGCCCGAGTGTGCGGTAGAATCTGGGGAGGTTGATTGAAATTTGGGGAGGATAAAATGGATTGGAAAGATTCATGTAAAAATGGGTACTCGAAGGTTAGCACGGCCTTGATAGGCCAAAGGGCCTGTCCCCATACTGTATCCCTCTACGACACTGGGAGAAGCTGACAGTGAGAACAATATTTTGCAATTTTTTTCACTCGAACTAAGTACTTACCTGATGCAGTGACCTGCAGTTACTACCCAGTTACTGTCAATGAGGCTTCCTCCGCAGGTGTGGGAATAATACGTACCCCTATCCACTTCCAAGGAAACCTAATAACAAAACAGAGCAAGTTATCCTAGAGTGGGAGAATGGGAGAGAAGTATTAATAAGCCTACGGACTAATACGAAAGCAAAATATTACAGAGATTGACAATCTGAATTAAACATGAGGTGCTGTTCCTTCAGCATAACAAAATATAATGAAGAGCAACCCTTCCTTTGATTAGGCACACTGCAGTCTTCGCCCTCAGTACTGGGTTCAACAACTTCAGACAGTGGCTTGTAAATCCGATTAACACATAAGCAGCAGACAAGGGATTAGACCTTTATGGTTCTTGGAACCAACTGCAATTCAGTGACGTTGTGGATGATCCTGTGTTTCAAAACCATTTGCCTCTGATCACAAATCCTTCCCATGTCCTAAAACCTTATTGTTTCAGCTTTGTATATCTCAATGTTTAAAGATCCAAAGATTTACAGGCTTCCTTCTCTGACTTCTCTATGTTCTACCTTCTCGGCCATTTTCTTAACCTGCCTCTGGAGAAAATGGATGGGTGACGTTTCGGGTCAGATCCCTTCTTCAGGGTCAGGGTCTGAAGAAGGGTTCCAAACTGAAACGTCACCCGTCTATTTTCTCCAGGGATGCTGCCTGACCCACTGAGTTAGTCCAGCGCTTTGTGTCTATCTTTGGTATAAACCAGCTTCTGCAGCTCTTTCCTACACTTCCGAACCTGTCTGTTCCTTTACAAACTCTTTGTCCTCAGCTCTCACTTTTCCACCTAGTTTTGTATCACTAATAAACATCGATAGATTATATCCTGTATTCTCATCCAAATCAAAACGTAAATTGTAATATCCCGATAACGCAGCTGCCTGGCGACTTTAGTAGTGCTGGTCTCATAGATATTTCGGATAATTCGATGGACATCAACACACATTTATACACATTTATTTAATTTATTTTTCCATGTTACACAATAGAATTAAATGGAATTTCAAGGGGACCTGGTGAGCAGGTATCTGAGTTTCAAAGGAGCACAGAAAGCAGATCCCTGGTGAGATTCAGCTTTTAAATTTCATCTTATTAGACAAGCTACCAGCCACGCTGACCACTATCACCAGTTAACCAAAATGAGGGAAAAACTGGTGTATTATACTATCTCATACAAGGTAGTCAGGCAGCATCTCTGGAGAGAAGGAATGGGTCACGTTTCAGGGTCGAGACCCTTCTTAACGTTTTAAATGAGTGAATTAAATGTAACATCTCTGAGTTTGCAGATGACACAAAGCTGGGTGGCAGTGTGAGCTGTGAGGAGGATGCTATGAGGCTGCAGGGTGACTTGGATAGGTTGGGAGAGTGGGCAGAAGCATGGCAGATGCAGTATAATGTGGAGAAATGTGGGGTTATCCATTTTGGTGGCAATAACAGGAAGGCAGATTATTATCTGAATGGTGTCAGATTAGGAGAAGGGAAGGTGCAACAAGACCTGGGTGTGCTTGTACATCAGTCACTGAACGTAAGCATGCAGGTACAGCAGGCAGTGAAGAAAGCAAATGGCATGTTGGCCTTTGCAAGAGGATTTGCGTTTAGGAGCTCAACTGAAGTTGTACAGGGCCCTGGTGAGACCGCACCTGGAGTATTGTGTGCAATTTTGGTCTAATTTGAGGAAGGACATTATTGCTATTGAGGGAATGCAGCGTAGGTTCACCAGGATTATTCCTGGGATGGCGGGACTGACATACAGTATTATGAAAGAATGGGCTTGTATTTGCTGGGGTTTAGAAGGATGAGAGGGTATCTTATAGAAACATATGAAATTCTTAAAAGATTGGAGAGGGTAGATGCAGGAAAGATGTTCCCGATGTTCTCGAAATGTTCTGGGGGAGTCCAGAACCAAGGGTCACAGTTTAAGAATAAGGGTAGGCCATTTAGGACTAAGATGAGGAAAATGTTTTCAGCCAGAGAGTTGTGAATTTGTGGAATTCTCTGCCGCAGAAGAGAGTGGAGACCAATTCACTGGATGGATTGAGTAGAGAGTTAGATTTAGCTCTTAGGGCTAAGGGAATCAAGGGATATGGGGAAAAAGCCAGAACGGTGTACTGATTTTGGATGATCAGCCATGATCAGATTGACTGGCTCGAAGGGCCGATTGGCATACTCCTGCACCTATTTTCTATATTTGTATGTTTCTTCAGTCTGAAGGCTATCTCATACTATCAGGCTGAGGGAATTTGTCTGGTTTTATAACCCAGGCACACTCTCTGTGTAAACACGTGCCCTTCTCATCTCCTTTAAAATTTGTGTCTCTCCATTTGATGGGGGATGGACAGTGACTGCTGTATCATTCAACACTTGCGGCTGAGGTTGGATGGTCACATTTAACTTTAGTTTAGTTCAGTTTATTGGCACATGTACTGAGGGTTTGCTACGCGCTAACCAGTCAGAGGAAAGACTATACGTGATTACAATCTTCTTCTTCTTCTTTCGTGTGGCGTGCACAGCCTAAAGTTGTTGGACAACTTGTTCTATTTGATCTTCCATTTGTGCACGTCGAGTTGATTGCATTAGTCGAAACGGGGCGTGCCACGTGAAGGTTCCGTCCCACGTGATTACAATCGAGCCGTCCACAGTGTGCAAATACAGGATAAAGGGAATAACATTTAGTGCAAAAGGAATAACATTCAGTAAAGTCTGATTGAAGATAGTCCAGTGGTCTCCACTTAGGGAGATGATAGTTTAGCGCTGCTCTCTAGTTGATGAGAGGATGGTTCAGTAGCATAATAAGTTAGGTATTTTTTCTATCTGTGATGTGTTCAGTCTGTAACTCACCTGCCAGGGCCAGCTATAAGGTCTTGCATTGATTCCATTGACCACCCTGGTGTATGGAAGATAGCTGGGATTTCCACAGGCATTGGCTGAAAAGACAAATGTTTGTCCCTTTAAAACCTGACTCTGAAATGCATTACTAATTGAAGGGCAGTAAGTGACCTTAAATAATTATGCAACATAATTTATAAGTCATAGGAGAAAAATTAGGCCAATTGGCCCAATCGAGTGTACTCTGCCATTCAATCATGGCTGATCTATTTTTTAATCATGGCTGATCTCTCAACCCCATTCTTTAGCCTTCTCCCCATAACCTTTGGCACCCTTATTAGTCAAGAACCTGTCGATCTGCTTTAAAAATACCCAAAGACTTGGCCTCCACAGCTGTCTGTGGCAAAGAATTCCACAGATTCACCGCCCTCACCAGACCATTCATTGGTGACGTTCCAGGGTAGGGACCCTTCTCACTAAACCACACTAGTTCCATGTTATCCCATTTTCTCCTCCACTCCCTGTTCACTAGGAGCAAATTTACAGAGGACAATTAACCTGAACAAACATGCATGACTTTGGGAAGTGGGAAGAAATCAGAGCACACGTAGGAAACCCATGCGGTGACAGGGAGCACATGCAAACTCCATACAGACAGTACCTAAGGTCAGGATTGAACCCGGATCTCTGGCGCTGTGAGGCAATAGCTCTACTAGCTGTGCCACTGTGCTTCCTTTATATACAGTATATATATATATATGGCATATTTAAGAAGATTTACTATCTTGAACATCAACTAACTTACCGCCAGCCACAAGCAGGAGGATGAGGAGGGCTTCCATCATCGTGCTCAGGCACTGGCAAAACGTGAGCGTTTTGGGCATTTTATATCAACGAAGGCAACAGAAAGTCAATCATTACTTTCCCAGACTTTGAAAACAAGCTTTCAAAATGCGGAGAAACATTTAATCATCGTATACTTTGACACCTGTTCCTTCAGATTTGCACCAAGGTTGCACTGTTTTTGATTAGTGCGTAAAACTCTGAACAAGGTATCGTCTTTCTTTCTCGACTTGAACGACTAAAGATGAGCCAAGCTGAGAAAAAAATTCCTTGTTCAAATTGGTCAAAGGATTTGCTTAACTGTGAACTTCCAAAAATGATAGAATGGTTTAACATTTTAATTTTGTTCAGTTCAGTTTAGTTTAGTGTCACGTGTACTGAGTGAAAAGCCTTTGTTGCGTGCTAACCAGCCAGCTGAAAGACAATACATGATTACACTCGGGCCATCGGCAGTGTACTGATACAAGATAAATGGGATAACGTTTAGTGCAAGATAAAGTCCAGTAAAGTCCGATTAAAGATAGTCTAAGGGTCTCCAATGAGGTAGATAGTAGCTCAGGGCTGCTCTCTCATTGTTAGTAGGATGGTGCAGTTACCTGATAACAGCTGGGAAGAAACTATCCCTGAATCTGGAGTTGTGCGTTTTCACACTTTTATACCTCTTGCCCGATGGGAGAGGGGGGAAGAGGGAGTGGCCGAGGTGAGACTCGTCCTAGATTGTGCTGGTGGCCTTGCCGACACTGCATAAATTGAGCCACTGGAAGGAAGATTGGCTTGTGTGAGATATGATGATCTTTATATGTTGAGACTAATTTAAAGTTGTATATGATAATAGTTACTGTTTTTTTTTAAATTCCAGATCTGGTCACTTTCTCCCAAGTTTTCACTTGAAGGTATTGATACTTTGCAGAGAGGGAGTTCCAAAGTCACTGTCAGGTAAATATCCTCCGGATGCAAGCCATCAAATAGTTCCTTTTTCTTCCAGGATCATATCATTTACACTAACGGACAGGAGGTTTGGATCTAAATATAACATATAACCAAAGATATCTACAACAGTAAAGAACACCAAAGGACATAGGTTTAAGGTGAAGGGGAAAAGATGTAATAGGAATCTGAGGGGTCACTTTTTCACACAAAGGGTGGTGGGTGTATGGAACAAGCTGCCAGAGGAGGTAGTTGAGGCTGGGACTATCCCAATGCTTAAGAAACAGTTAGACATGTATATGGATAAGACAGGTTTGGAGGGATATGGACCAAACACAGGCAGGTGGGACTAGTGTAGCTGGGATATGTTGACCGGTGTAGGCAATTTGGGCCAAACTCTGTTTTAGTTTTTTTTTAGTTTTAGAGATACAGCGTGGAAACAGGCCCTTCAGCCCATCAGGTCCGAGCCGACCAGCGATCCCTGCACGTTAACACTATCCTATACCCATGAGGGACAATGTTTACATTAACCAAGCCAATTAACCTACAAACCTGTTCGTCTTTGGAGTGTGGGAGGAAACCGAAGATCTCGGAGAAAACCCACGCAAGTCACGGGAAGAACGTACAAACTCCATACAGACAGCACCCGTAGGCGGGATCAAACCCGGGTCTCCGGCGCTGCATTCGCGGTAAGGCAGCAACTCTACCGCTGCGCTACTCTACCGTGACTTTATGAGTACCGATCCCTATCAAATTGTACAGAAGCGTCGGTCTAGTTTGCCCACTCAGGACCAAATCTGTCGCTTTCTGATAGGAGACCCTGATGTAGGGTCTCGACCTGAAACAGCAACCATTCCTTCCCACAGATGCGCAACCTGCAGCAGTTTGTTTTCTGTTCCTGATTCCAGTATCTGCAGCATCTTGTGTCTCCTGTGAAGAGGCACGATAGCTGTAAGAAACTCAAATCTGAAAGAATAGCTTACAAAATTAAGATTATGTAATAACACTGAAAAGCTCCCATTGAAACTTTCCTTCTCACCAAGGCTATTATGTAATGATTAAAAAAAACCTCCTATCTAAAGTATACAATGAAATCAAATAAATGTGCAGAGAGACCGCAATGTTGTCACCGAAGGAGAAAAATGTGGGATGGAAAACAACAGAGCACACCTGCACATTCAGATTTATCCAAGAAACGTAACAGCTACTTCTTCCGCTGATATTCCTACAATGGGAAAAAGATTCCAACTATCCTACCTACACCTCTTATAATTTTGTATACCTCAATCAGCCTTGGACCTTGTTTGCAGTGATCCTCCAGACTAGCCTACTATGCAGGACCTTATCAAGGGCCTTTCCAAAGTGCTTGTGGATGCATCTACCACCGTGCCTTCATCAATTACAGGGGATGGGAGATTGCAACCTTCACCTGGTCTGCCCTGTTTCGCCGAATGCAATCAACCTGGCGTGAACAATCAAATAAGATCAAATAGAACAAGTTTTCTACAACTTTAGGCTGTGCACGCCATACGCAAGATGAAGAAGAACAATTACAGGTGGTCAACAGGCAGTCAACAAAGAGGGGAGAAGCAGGGTGATCTGGCTTGAGAACAGCTAGCCAGATGTCCGGAGGCTTTCAACATGACCGCCACTGTTTACAGAAACCTCTAAACCTTTCCTGGGCCTGCCAACCGCACCCACATACATAAGGAGAGATCATGCGTGCGATGATTGGATGATGCCTGTCTGTGGCGGGTTTGGCTCTGCTTGGCTCCTCATGGACAAACACACTGCGTTAATCAGGACTGTGCTCTCTCAGATCAAGCAGGAATACCTGTACTCTGGAAGAAGTTCCATTCCAGCTGAATCCACCACTGCTCAGCGGATGTTCAAACACCAATTAAGTTAGTAAGTAAGTAAGTAATTAAGTTTATTGGCCAAGTATTCACATACAAGGAATTTGCCTTGGTGCTCCACCTACAAGTAACAACATGACATACAGTGACAGTTACGAATGACTCAGAAAACACTAAACATTCATAATAATAAAACATTAATGATAAAACACCATAGACCAAACATGTGAACCAACAAAATACCAGATCAAAGGGAGGCTACAGATTTGTGGCTGTTGAGTAGAGCAACTACTCGTGGATAAAGTCGATTCAGCCATTTCCCAAGTCCCAGTGAACTGCTTTAGGTTAGTTTAGTTTATTTTATTTTTTGGTTTAGTTTATGTAAATTAGCAATTCACAAACTCTTAAAGTGTGCAACATCTTTTAATGATAGCACAGGGTATTACATACATCATCAAGCACTGGCTACATTCTTCTACTGAACTGTACCCAGGGAGGGGAAGGCGTTATGATTGATGTTAACTAGGCGGGGTTAATGGTACTGAGGTAGCTATATTATTGGTTGCATATATAAGCCATCTACATCCTTCCCCTTAGAAAATCAAAACAGATTGGTCACAATTAAATAAAATCGCCATAATGAACAGGTGGCTTACTAATTCGGCCCGAGTGGGTACGGATGTCTCCCCCTTCCCCCGAAAGAGCAGAAGAAACAGGAGGACGCGAGGCAGCTGGGGAACCAGGGAAGGGCGGTGGGGTGGTAGCAGCAGGAGAGTGAGAACCGCGACCAGAGGGGAACAGGGCGCTCAATATGGGGATCGAGGCATGCAGGGAACACTGGCTGGGACGGCAGCCGGCTGCTGGTATGAGAGTGGCGGGGCATAGGGCCCCGGGGGCTGCGGCTTCGGCTCATTAACCGCAAGCAGGTGTTGTCGGCTTCTTTGGTAGATGATATCCTCATAGTCGACCAGATACAAACGAGGTGAGTCGGCCACCCCAACCACGGTAGCCAGACGGGAGTGACCACCGGCGGTCTGCAACCCAACAACCTGTCCAGGCAACAGAGGATCGAGTGGTCTGCACGACTGATCGTGGGAACGCCGCTGGCTGTCATGTTTCTCTTGAATGCGCCTCTGCACGGAGGCAGGCTCCAGCACCCGAGGTTGCAGCTGGCACTGAGCAATCAGGATGGTAGATCTGGTTGTTCTGGACATCAGACGCTGAGCAGGTGACCCCATGGCCGGATCCCTGGAAACATTCCTGAGATTCAGGAGATCCAAATACAAATCAGAGTTGGACAGTCTCGCCTGTTCCATCAGAAGCTTGGCGCTGCGGACGGTCCGTTCAGCAAGGCCATTGCTCTGTGGGTACTCTGGGCTGCTGGTGAAATGCACAAAATTCCACTTGTCGGCAAAACATTTGAACTCTCGGCTGGTAAACTGCCTGCCGTTGACCGTCTGCAGCCGGACAGGGGACCCATAAGTGGAGAAGTGTTTCCGCAGCTTTCGGATCACCGTCTCCGATGTGAGGGATGTCAGTAAATCCACTTCAAACCAGTTTGAGTACGAGTCGACCAGGACAAGGTAGTGGTTACCATGTCACTCAAAGATGTCGGCAGCCAACGAGGACCAGGCCAAGGCAGGGGCGGGCTGTTGCAGCAGGGGCTGTCGCTATTGGTGTGGAGCAAGACTGTTGCACGTGGAGCAGGCAGAAACTCGGTCTCAGATATATTTGGCCATTCTAGGCCAGTAGAATTGGCACTGAGCGTGGGCGAGTGTTGCATCGACCCCAGGGTGTCCGCTATGGGCTGCGCAATACTAAAAGTCAAACAGGGAGGATGGGACTACAACTTTATGTCCCTTGAAGATAACGTCATTCTGGAGCACCCATGTAGATGGCTTATATATGCAACCAATAATATAGCTACCTCAGTACCATTAACCCCACCTAGTTAACATCAATCATAACACCTTCCCCTTCCTGGGTACAGTTCAGTAGAAGAATGTAGCCAGTGCTTGAGGATGTATGTAATACCCTGTGCTATCATTAAAAGATGTTGCACACTTTAAGAGTTTGTGAATTGCTTATTTACATGGTGTCGAAGCTGGAAGATACCTGCATCTCCTGTCTATCGGGTTTTATTTCTTTCTTTTGATCTGTGCCTATTTGTGCTTAATCTCTCTGACCATGGCGTCCTCTTGCAGAAAGCCCGCGCAGCTTGTCTTTGATGCTGACATCTCTGAGCGCTGGGCCACGTTTGAATTTAATTTCACCCACTTTGTCAACGTCGCACACCGCGCTGATCCTGACTCCCTTAAAGCCTCCCTCCTACTCAACCTTGTCGGACCTGATGACATGAAGAGAGCCAGAACTTTCACCTACGCTCCAGCGGTCCTGGACGACAACAACGTGGTGACTACTCCTGCAGAATCTGATAGTGACCCCGCTTGCCTGCTACGTAAGTTCAGGGAGATTTGTGACCTGCCCTCGAACCGCATTCTAGAGAGGGCACGGTTCTTTTCAAGGAAACAGTTGCCGGATGAACCTGTTGAATGTTTTATCGCTGATTTGCGTTATCTCGCCCAGCGGTGCCGTTTTGGTGACATGACAGACCAGCTCACTAGAGACATTTTAGTAACTAGCATACGTGACCAGAAGCTGCGATGTCAGCTTCTAAGGGATTCGGATCTAACGTTAGAAAAAGCCATGCATGCCTGCAGATTGTCTGAGGTCGTTGTATTACCAGATGACCACCTGGATTCGGGCAATAAATCTATCAACCTGGCTGGGTTTAGGAGATCACAGCCTCGGATGGGAAACAATGCTTTTCTGCCATGTGCCAACCCAGGTCCAAGTGCACCCAAAAAGGTACCCAAACTGTAACTACATGCACCACAGACTGTCGACATGCCCTGCCTATGGCAAGGCCTGTAACTTTGGTAAAAAACTGAATCATTTCTCTGCGGCCTGTCGTTCCCGTGGGAGACCGGTACAGATTTCCAGACCTAATCTCAACATGCTGAGACAATCTGATGGCTGTTACTGCTCACAGCCCAACATAGCTGAATCCTATGATGCAGATCCAATTAATTCTCCCGAGGATTCAAGTGTGTTTACCCTCCTACATGCACCTGGCCAACGTTCTGATTCTACTTCTGACACCATGTAAATAAGCAATTCACAAACTCTTAAAGTGTGCAACATCTTTTAATGATAGCACAGGGTATTACATACATCCTCAAGCTCTGGCTATATTCTTCTACTGAACTGTACCCAGGGAAGGGAAGGTGTTATGATTGATGTTAACTAAGCGGGGTTAATGTTACTGAGGTAGCCATATTATTGGTTGCATATATAAGCCATCTACAGTTTAGTTTAGTTTAGTTTAGTTTAGTAGTTTAGTTTAAAGATACAGCGTGGAAACAGGCCCTTGGGCCCACCGCGTCCGCATCAACCTGCAATACCCCCACACAAACACTATCCTACACACACTAGGGACAATTTACAATTAAAAAAAAAAAAAAATTTTAAATATTTTTATTATAGAAACAAAATAATAACAAAGTACATTATTTTACAATGATGAAAATACATGATATTAATGATATATTCGTACTATTAATATTATTTGTATTATTATTGATTATAAATTTTAAGATTATATATTTTATATAATTGAGAATACATGGTACTAGTAATACATTCATAATATTAGTAATATAGTCATACTGTTGATAATATTTGTATTGTCACATTTTGAAATGTAGAACCAAATTTTATGTAATTAAAAATACGTAATACTAGTAAAACGTTTATGATATTCATTATATTTTCATACTGTTAATAATATTTGTATTATCATTGATTTTAAAATTTAAAATTATATAATTTTATATAATTGAAAATACATGATACTAATAATTTTTTTCATAAAGTTAGTGATATTTATATTCGTACTGATTATTAAAAATTTAAGATTATGTGTTTCCTATACATTTTTCTAATTTTTTATAAAAGTATGCGAAAATAGAGAGAAAGAGTGTGAAAAGTTTGATGGAGAATGGAATATTTAATCATTAATCCGTCCTTGGAGATATATTCATGATTTATTTTATATATATTTCTTCATCTATTCAAATATTCAGGCCTCAGTCAAGTCCTCGTGCCGAACCATTATGACCCTGTAAATATTTAATATATGGAGACCAAATCCCTCTGAAGAGATCTAACCTGTCCATTAGGGACAAGCCTCAATCTCTCCAGATGAAGTGTCTCCGACATTTCTATGTTTCCACATTTTGATTGTTGGGGATGTAGGGCCTTTCCAAAATTTTAATTATTAATTTTTTCCCAATTATTAAACCATAGTCGATAAAAGTTCTTTGGTTCATTGTTATTAGTTGGTCAGTTTCTAGTATTCCAAGTATTATTAACTTGGATCAGGAGTCAAAGTTAGTATTGACAACATTCGAAATTATCTTAAATTTTCATTCCCACAATTTTACAATTTTTATACAGTTAGTGGAATGAGTGTGACAAATTTGCTTCTGAGTTTTGACATTTATCACATATAGAGGATATTTTTGGGAAAATATTATGTAATTTAGATTTGGAATAATGTAATCTATGTAGTATTTTAAACTGTATAAGGGAATGTTTTAGCATTTAACGAGCATGATGTATATGTTGTAAACTTTCATCCCATATTTCTGGTCTTATAATTTGGCCTAATTCATTTTCCCAAGACTGTCTATGTATTTCTGTTGATGGGACATCATTTTCCAATAAAATATTGTATATATATGATATCATTTTTTCCGTATTTGGATGTTTATTCAAGCATTCATCTAAAATTTCTGTCTTTCTATTTCTAAGTTCTTGTGTATTTGCAGAAACATAATTTCTGATTTGTAAATATCTAAAATATTTACAATTTTACTGAAGCCAATTAACCTACAGACATGTACATCTTTGGGGTGTGGGAGGAAACTGGAATACCCAGAGAAAACACACATAGGTCACAGGGAGAACGTACAAACTCTGTGCAGACAGCACCCGTAGCCTGGATTGAACCCGGGTCTCCGGCTCGGTAAGGCGGCAACTCTACCGCGGAGCCACCGTGTCGCTCTGAGCTGCTGTAATGCATTCACCCTGTGACAGTGAAACGGCCCTACACAAGGCACCTCAGTTGATGGTTGTTAGGAAACAATGGGGAAAGTAAGAGCTCCTTCAAATTTAGCTGGGCCTCTACTCACTGGAGTTTAGAAGATTGAGGGGGGACTTCATTGAAACTTACAGAATAATGAAAGGCATAAATAGAGTGGATGTGGAAAGGATGTCGCCACTGGTGGGAGAGTCTAGAACCAGAATTTTACTTCGGAGTCACGTGAGTGACTACCCGTGAAGAAGAGCCCGCCTCACGCAGGTAACGGCATGACGTCGACGCTGACGGCGGTAAGGTGGAGCTGCAGTAAGGAGCAGCTCCTCGCAGCGGTCGGAACGGCCCGCAGGTTAAGAACAGTAAAAGTTGGGATTTCTTTGCGGGCGCTGGGTAGGGTCACAGCAGTAATAGGAAATAATTTAAATCAGGTCAGAGTCATATTAGTGCTGGATAAGCACAGATGATGAAGTAAAACGTATATTCGCGGGTTAAATGCTTCCTGGGGTGAAAAATAAATATACGGGAAAGCTAGTGCGGAGCGGTTCCGATACCGGTGGCCGTAGATATACCGTTAGCGAAATTAGTTTACAAAATGATAACCACGGAGAGAAATGCTCCCGAATATGAAAAATGGAAAATAAAATAAAAATATCAAAAAATCTTGAGAGGCCCGTGGTTCTGATGAATCTGGGACATTGAAAAAGTCCTCCAGATAATAGTAAACTATGTGGAAATGATTATGGAGCATATGGAGAATTCTCCAAATAATTATGAGACTAGGGTCAAAGTACCCTGAAGGTTCCTAAAGATAGCCCTGAGGGGTTTAATTATTCTGAATATGGCCATGGGCCTTATTGGCAAGTTGGAATCCGGACCCAGGATTTGGGCCGGAAGAAGTCTCATGGGATGAAATCCCAATTGATTTAGGGACTGCAGAAGGCAGACCCTGTTGATGGTGATTTTGCATTTTGAAAGCACACCACAAAATAAAAAAATAAAATTTAAAATGAAAAAATATTAAAAGAGGCCAAAGATGCCTGGAATAGCAAAAGGTTTTGCTATATATGAAGGAAGTGGTGAGGCTATGGAAGAAAACCTAGCTCGCCAACATATATATATGGTATCTCACCAACTTCATGATTCGTGATGATTGAAATATTAAAATTGCACAGCACAGGAAAATTGTGCCTCATTGGAAGAGCCTACGGTTTATCCGTTATATGGGCATCCATGACTCCAAATATGAGAGCGTCAAATAGTGAGGTTTTAAAAATCCTCACAAATTATTCTGCTGCTATTATGGCTTTTGGGCAGATGAAAGGAAAACATAAAATAAAGACGATATTGTGCAATTCTTTCTATGAAATTTTGTATAAAATAAAATGGCTATTTGGCCCATTTTTCACCCAAGGTTGCATACCTGTGTCGAGCAAGTGGTGTTTAAGCTCTTGGTTATCTGTTTGGAGTAATCTGCCTAACTTATTGAAATTGGATGAAAAGCTAAATATTTTAGCTGCATGAAACCTTCGTCTTTGGACGAAAAGGTATTTTCGCCAGAAAGGGGATTTGATATTGGAAATAGAGGCAGAAATATGTCAAGGAAGTTTTATTGTATTGCACAACCAAATACTTACCCGAATTCAGGGGATAAGGAGACCACCACGCTCATATGCAGAGGGAATTAAAGACTTGTTCTCTGCTTAAAGAAACTGCGGATTAATCTCCAGTTAGAGGGAGATTACAAAAAGTTTATTAAGATGGCTTACTATTATTTTTGATCAGTATATTACGAGCAGTTTCATTAATTACTATTACTTTTAAAAAAAGAGGTTAATCCTCCTGTACAGAATAAACCTGCTTATGTTTTCGTGTTTTCTGCAATTGAAAAAGCAGTGAGATTTATGTCCCCACATTGCCTAATTATCTGGAAAAGGGGTATGGAAAAGATTTTGAACCACGAGCATAAATTTGTCTTTAATGTTAGAAAGGCATTACAGATGATGGTTGCAGAAGTATTCTGGACCTTACAGGTCTAAATAAGTTTGTAGAATACAAACATGTTCAAAATGGAGACATTGAATACTGCAAAATATTTAATTCAGCAGGTTGTTATATGGCTAAGATTGATGAAAAGACGCCTATCTTCTGTACCTATGCATCAGGTTTCGGTGGTACTTAAATTTTAATTGGTTGTGACAATTATGGCAGTTAAGCTTTGCCAAATGGACTGAGTTCAGCTTTTTACTCTTTACGAAACTGTTTGAAACACAGTTTAGCCCAATTAGAGCACAAAAACTGCACATCATTATGGCTTATCTCAATGACATTCTGGTCATTAGTGATTATCAGGAGTCAGCTGAGGACTCAGTTTTCAGTTACTAAAGCTTTGTGGTAAGCTAAGGTTCTTAATTCATCTAATTAAGCCCCAGCTGCAGCCAGCACAAACAATTTTACTTTTGGGGTTTGTAATTAACTCAGTGACTATGTTAATACCTTTACCAACAGATAAAGTCGATGATATTTTGGTAAACTTGTCATTATCTCATTCAAAAACCTTATCCTTCCATCCGAGAAATGGTGACAACCATTGGTGAACTGCTAGCAGCATTTCCTGCAGTAGAATTTGGGTTCATTACATTTATCGATATCTTCGAAGGTACAAGATACAAGCTCTCAAAGAGAAGGCAGGCCATTTGACAGGCCTTTGTAATTAAACTAAAGAAGCTGTATTGGAATTACAATGGTGGGTTAAAAAAGGAAAATGTCCCACAAGCTGCTAATAAATATTATGAATTAAACAGCCTGAAATGGTTTTACATACAGATGCTAGTGCTCTCGGAATGGGGGGCCACAGATTTATCCTCCAGTTGTGGAGGTAGATGGAAAAACTGAAGAACAAGTGTTTCTCCAAGGAGTATGGTATTAACTATTTGGAGTTATTGGGGGCCTTTTATGGGCTGAAAGCATATTGTTGTGCTAAACAAGGTCTGCATGTGTTAATACAATTACACAATAAAACAGCTGTGGTTTACATTAATCACATGGGGAGAGTTGGATCAGTATCATGTGATTGTCTGGTCAATGAGATATGGCAATGGTGTATTGGTCGGCAGATATGGATTTCAGCAAGCTATATTCCAGGTAAAGACAAAGTGGTAGCAGATGAAAGGTCCAGGATTTTTAAAGATAATACGGAATGGATGTTTAAGCCAGCAATATTTAAGAATATTGTTAGACGATTTGGGTTGCCAGAAATTGATTTGTTTGCATCCAGGCTTAATCATCAATTGCCTCATTATGTGTCTTGGGAACACGATCCGGACGCAGTTGCAGTAGATTGCATTTTCATTACACTGGGGAAAAATGTTCTTTTATGCTTTTCACACCATTTGCTCTGATCCAGAGATGCTTGAAGAAAATAGAGCAAGATTCAGCTTACGGATTGTTGGTAGTGCCAAATTGGCAAACTCAACCTTGGTTCCCAGTTATGCTGAATTTGATTAAAGAACACGTATATGCAGATTCCTAACTGTAGTGATATCTTGACTAATCCAGTAACAAATGAAGGTTACCCATTATATGCATATATGAATTTGTTAATCTGCAGGTTTTGACCAGACCGTTACAGGAACTGGGATTGTCGGGACCAAACTTGACAGTTATTGGCGCATCATGGCGAGATAGCACACAGAAACAATTATATGACACATATTAAGAAATGGGAAGAATTTTTGCACACAGTCAAATATTTCTGATGATTCTGTGAATGTTACTCATGTTTTGGGGGGGAATTCCTTGCCAATTTGCGCTTTGGGCAACATTTAAGTTACAGTGCCATTAACACTGCACGCAGTGCCTTGTCGTCCTATTTACGACTTATGACTGGTGAGAAATCAATTGGGTCGCATCCATTAATATCACGATTCATGAAAGGAATTTTTTCACATGAATCCGCCAAAACCTAGATATACAGAGATTTGGGATGTGAAGCATAGTTACTTGCTCTACTTAGAGAATGGACGCCAATTGAAGGGTTGTCATTGGATAGGTTAACATTGAAATTGAATCATGTTAATGTCACTTGGTCTCAGCCCAAAGAGTGCAAACTTTACCAAAATGTTGCGTTTAGACTGTATGCATGTGACTACAGATAACGTTGTATTCTATGTTTACGATCTGATTCAACAAAGTAGACCAGGGAGATCTGGAACAAAGGTAACCTTTCAAGCTTTTCATATTGAAGCCTGCTTTGTGTGTGGTTAGACATTTGAACCAATGTATTAAAGTGACGGACACTTTTCGAGGAAACGAAAAGACATTGCTGCTTACGCACAAAAAGCCACACACAAAATGCTTCAGTTCAAACTATCTCAAAATGGTTGAAACAGGTGTTGGTTTTAGCGGGAGTAGACACTGATGTCTTCAAAATCTCAACTCCACCAGGGCTGGCAGCTACGTTCCGCGGCGAAGGGGCACGGGACGTACCTCTCGAGCTTATTTTAAAAATCGCAGGGTGGAGTAAAAAAGAAACTTTTTCAAAGTTCTACAACAAAACCTGTTCACCAACTATGACAAGCTTTGGACACGCGGTGTTGGGAGCACTATAATCACCTGCTTTGTTTTGCTATTAATTGCTATAATCAGTTGTGTAGTCACTGATATCTTTTTTTCACTTGTAATCATTTTTCCCTCAAATATAAGGAGGGTATTATATGGTTTTTTCAGCCATTTAAAAAAAACTTAATTGTGAAAAGATCTAACCATTTGTCTGCTTTTCATGTATGTGTTTACTTAGCCGGACTGTCGTTACGGATTAATTCTACGACATAAAAAAAAACACAGGAAAGCTTTAAAACCTCTTCACGTAGTCACTCACGTGACTCCGAAGTAAAATAGTAAGATTAAACGAGAAACTCACCTGTTCGAAGTTTGATCGTTATTTTACGAGGAGTTACGATGAGGGATTACGTGCCCTCCACTCCCACCTCGTAAAATAAATGATCAAATGGTGGTTCTAAGTCTTTTTATGAGCCTTACTATGTTACTCCGGCTTTGGTGTTCTGTGTTTTTCATGCCGTTTGCTTTTGAAGTATGCCGTTACTGCGTGAGGCTGGGCTCTTCTTCACGTAATCCCTCATCGTAACTCCTCGTAAAATAACGATCAAACTTCGAACAGGTGAGTTCTCGTTTAATCTTACTATTAAAGGGCATTTTTATAAAGGAGATAAGAAGGAACTTCTTTAGCCAAAGGGTAGTAAAAATCGGTGGAATTCATTGCCACAGGGGGCTGGGGAGGCTAAGTCAGTGGATATTGTTAAGGCAGTGACAGACAAATTCTTGATTAGAATGGGTGTCAAGGGTTATGGGGAGAAGGCAGGAAAATGGGATTAGGAGGCAGAGATCAGCCATGATTGAATGGCGTAAATAGGCCAAAAGGCCCACCCCAATAACTACTACTATTTATAACTTGTGAACTTCAACTGCCAGGAGTGGCCTGAAGAGGTCTATCAGTATTCGACAGGCAGGATCCTCAGGGCAATCATGGCATGATGTTGTGCAGTAGAAAGGACTGAAGCTACAGGAAGAAAAAGCAATACGTGGGGGGTGCGGGGAGGGGCGTTGATGAGAATGTGGGAGAGAACAGGTAACAGAAAAATAAGTGGGCGAGTGAGACGACTGGAACACAGTGAGACGATAGGGCAACTCAGAGGCCCAGCGGTAGAGTTGTTGCTTTGTAGCGCCAGAGACCCAGGTTCGATCCTGACCACGGGTGCGGTCTGTACGGTTTGTACCTTCTCCCTGTGACCACGTGGGTTTTCCCCGGGTACTCCGGTTTCCTCCCACACTCCAAAAACAATCAGGTTTGTAGGTTAATTGGCTCAGCATAATCGGAAATTGTCTCCAGTGTGTGTAGGACAGTGCAGGGATCGCTGGTCGGCACAGACTCGATGGGCCGTAGGTCCTGTTTCCGAGCTGTATCACTGAACTAAACTAAACTTGAAGAGCTGCCATAGTCCAAATGGGCTGATTAGCTCCCCTTGTTGCCGTGTAAAAATATGACAATATCTTTCAAAACAAATTGATATGCTCTGCAATTGATACCTTGTAAGGAGAGATCTGTGAATCAAATCTAACGTATTGTGGTGCAATATAAGTTAAGAGTTTTTTTTCCCCATTTATTCCATTTACTACATGAAGGACTATATCAAAATCCATGCAGGCAATACCACGAGGTTTACCAAAATGTGAGGCTATTAGCTACAATGAGAGGGTGGACAAACCTGGATACTTCTCTCTGGAGGGGAGACAGACCTGAATGAAGTTTATAAAAATTATGAGAGGCTTAGATAGGGTAGACAGTCTGGGGAAAATTATTAGATAGGGTAGACAGTCTGGGGAAAAGATCAAAGGCTGGAAGATACAGCAGCTTTACGGTTTAAAGATGAGTGGTGTAACTTTTTTTTACACAGATAGTGGTGGGTGCCTGGCATGCACTGGCTGGGATGATGGTGGGAGCAGATAGGAGAGGTATTTCAGAGGCTTTCAGATAGACACGTGGATAATGAGGGTTTGGAGGGATATGGATCACGAGCAGGCAGAGGAGATTAGTTTAACATCAGGTTTGGCACAAAAGGTCTGTTCCCATGCTTCACTGTTCCATGCACCTCTTCTCTTTCAATCTTGATAACATTTGAGACTGTTTGCTTGGAGCGCTTCAAACAATGTCAATAATGTTATTGTTCACGGATTACAACATTTCAAAGAAACATTTCCACTCAAGTCGAAACTAAAAATCTGCCAGCAATTACAGAAAAAAAATCGCAAACAGCAAATTTAACTTCATGATTTTGTTTATTGCTAATTGAACAAGTTGATGAAGAAGGGTTTTGGCCTGAAACGTTGCCTATTTCCTTCGCTCCATAGATGCTGCCTCATCCGTTGAGTTTCTCCAGCATTTTTGTCTACCAACAAATTGATGAAGATCGTTCTCTTCTTCCATTAGTTGTAGTACATGACCTGAAAGAAGGGAAATAAAGATTATTATTACCCATATCACACATCTGAGCTATGCTTTTACAAAATTGTATTCCCTTCGTTTTGAGTGCCAGCAGGGTTAACAGGGGAATATTTTCTTGTATTCCCCTTTCTTGCGAACGCCTATGGACTTTACGTGTTAAAACAGCGGTAAATATAGTCTTATATTCCCCTGGTCTCACATCCGGGAACTTGGCAATGTGGCGCTGCGTGGGAAATTTAGAATTTGTTCTCGACAAAACAAGCAAAATGGCAGCCTCCTGCGAGAAGAGGTTCGCGACTTTTGACGAACAGCAATTTGACGAGATTTTACAAAACAAAGACGCGCAGAACACGAAGAAGGCAACGAAACAAGCAGTAAACAATATTCAAGGAATATTTGATGGAGAAGGGTCTAGATGTCGATATTCAAACGGCAGACAGGAAGACTTTGGCGTCCATTTTGGCTAAATTTTACGTGGAAGTCCGCCGAGCTGAGATGTTGAGATTTTCCTCTAGATGTCTGATATGGGTAATAATAACAATATTGACTGTCCTCTTTCGGGGGATACGACATATATTGCCCTCACTAGATCCATATTGCCCTCGGCTTCGACTCGGGCAATATGAATCTACTTCAGGCAATATATGTCGTATCCCCCGCAAGGCCAGTCGAAGCCGAGGGCAATATGGATCTAGTGAGGGCAATATATGTCGTATCCCCCGAAAGAGGACAGTCAATATTGTTATTATTACCCATATCAGACATCTAGAGGAAAATCTTCTGTCAAAAGTCGCGAACCTCTTCTCGCAGGAGGCTGCCATTTTGCTTGTTTTGTCGAGAACAAATTCTAAATTTCCCACGGAGCGTCACATTGCCAAGTTCCCGGATGTGAGACCAGGGGAATATAAGACTATATTTACCGCTGTTTTAACACGTAAAGTCCATAGGCGTTCGCAAGAAAGGGGAATACAAGAAAATATTCCCCTGTTAACCCTGCTGGCACTCAAAACGAAGGGAATACAATTTTGTAAAAGCATAGCTCAGATGTGTGATATGGGTAATAATCTATTAATAACACTACATTCCACTAAAATGACACAATATAGTGAGCAAAGGGATCTCGACATCCTGCTGCACACTTGGTCTATCGTGTATGATGTACCCAACCTCCATTACTTTTTCTAAGTTTGGTTACCAATGTTCACAATACCAATTTTTCTGGCAGGCAATCAATAGCTTTTTTATACCTGTCTCACCTAGAACTCAAGACTATTAAATATTCTCCTAGAACTCAAGACTATTAAGCATTTGGTAAATAAACAAAAATTGGGTATTGAAGAAAAAAATATGATTCATAAGTTGTTAAGTGATAGGAGTAGGCCAGTCAGCCCATCAAATCTATTCCACCATTCAATCGTGGCTTATCTATGTGAACCTCATTCTCCTGCCTCGTCCCCATAACCTCTGACACTCGTACTGATCACCAATTGGAAGTTAAAAATTCAAGAGTAAAGGGGATGAGGTGTGAACAAACGGGCCAGGAGAGAGAATATTATGTTTAAGAAGGAACTGCAGATGCTGGAAAATCGAAGGTAGACAAAAGTGCTGGAGAAACTCAGCGGGTGCAGCAGCATCTATGGAGCGAAGGAAATAACCTATTATTATAGCCTAATAGTTCCTCCAACACTTTTGTCTACCCAGGAGAAAGAATACACTGACAAGGGTCTTGACCCGAAACGCCACCCATTCCTTCACTCCAGGGGTGCTGCCTGTCCCGCTGAGTTACTCCAGCATTTTGTTACTATCTTTGACATGGGTACAATAGACTGAGCAGAGGGTTCTTCTCTGACTTTTAGATGTGTAACAAGAGAGAAGTATTAACATTCAACCTGTAAACGGTATGTACCTGATTAATCCAGGTATTGAAGGCAGAAACCCGGGTAAAGACCGTAGGCTTCCTCAAGGTGTTACATCCGGAGGACGACACAAAACTGGTCACTCCATGAACGTACCAACGGCCATCAGGACCTTTACAGTTCAAAGGTCCACCTGAGTCTCCCTGAATAAAACAAGATCAAACGTTTCAATGTTTTAATTCCTATGGTAGTTGTCAAACTAAACTATGGTAGTTGTCAACTCACACTCTAGTCCAACTCTGCATGAGTTGGATGTTCTCCAAGATACCTTGTCAAAATGATTATTACAAAAAAGCATTCTTGTTCAGGATTTTAAAGATAGCAGAGTCAGGGGATATGGAGAGAAGGCAGGAACGGGGTACTGATTGGGGATGATCAGCCTTGATCACATTGTATGGCTCGAAGGGCCGAATGGCCTACTCCTGCACCTATTGTCTATTGCGTTAAAGAAGGAACTGCTGGAAAATCGAGGGTACACAAAATCCTGGAGAAACTCAGCGGGTGCAGCAGCATCTATAGAGCGAAGGAGATAGGCGATGTTTCGGGCCGAAACGTTGCCTATCTCCTTCGCTCCATAGATGCTGTTGCATCTGCTGAGTTTCTCCAGCATTTTGTGTACCCTATTGTCTATTGTCTATTTAACAAGATAACATTTTAATTTTGCAGCATTATGTGGACCGGCACGCCCGCAGCGGACTCCGAATCGAGGTGGACCGGCGAGAAAAATGGGGGACCCAGAGGAAAGGCACTGTGAACAAAGGGGGGGACTGAGGGGAAAGGGGAAGCCTGCTGCTACGTGCGACAGCAAGCAGTAGAAGCGCTGTTCGGTACTTTTTTTAAAATCCAAAAATAAATGTAATCAATTATTGCAATAATCTATACAATACAGAACAATAACAAACAAACCCACCACCATAATACAAAATCACCCACTTATCCAAACAAATATTCCTTAATTTTACATTCTTAAGCAACTATATTACAATCCTTGGCAAGGATGCGTTCCACCTACCGCATGGTGTCCAGCGGTCCCGGAAACCCCCCAGAGTCCCCGTGGACAGCGCGTAGACCCTTTCTAATACAAACCTGGTGCGGACACAACCCCAGAACTGATCGGTAATTTTGCAATTTTGTCGGTGCGGACATGTGTCGACCCATGTGTCACCCAGGTACCCCAGGTACATGTGACAATAAAATATCATTCATTCATTCATTCATTCATTCATTCATTACACACTGAGCGACACATAGTATTGGCTTCCAGTAGTCAACCCCATGTTCCTTCCCACAATACAATGGCCTTGGCTCCCTCTTGGATGCCAAGCACCAGAGCTGCCAGCAACCTTGGGCTACCCAAAAGTCAAGTTGCACTTGCATCAGCTTGGGATCCACATGGATGGAGAGGCCTCCAACTGAACCATCAAACAGTGCTGGGCCCAGTGTTCAGAGCCAATGACGCAGCTTACCAGGCCAGTGTGTGGGACGTACAGAGTCTCTTGCCCAGAGTGGGGGAAATCGAGAACCAGATTTTGTAGGCATATGAGGGATAACTTTTTTGCAAAAAAGGTGGTGGGTGTATGGAACAAGCATTCAGAGGAGGTAGTTGAGGCAGGGTCTATTGTAACATTTAAGAAGCAATTAGGTAAGTATATGGATAGGACAGGTTTAGCGGGATATGGGCCAAATGCAGGCAAGTGGGACTAGCGTAGATGGGACATGTTGGTCGGTGCGGGCAAGTTGAGCCGAAGGACATGTTTCCACGCTGTATGACCCTATGACTATCAATCAGCACATTTTCATTACAAGCTGCTGGATGGGGTCTGGGTGCTACAGTTAACTCTGCGGAATACCGTGTCTTATCTCCAGCTTCAGTAAGCACAAATAAAGCTCATGAATTATTACGTACGTTGCATCCAGATTTTTCACCACCTCCGGCACAAACCATGGTGTTTTTCACAGTGCTCCCCCACCAATTTCTGTTGCTGCAGATGGCATATTCAATGACCGGTACATAGGCTTGCTGCAGCTTAGCCGGGAGTTGTCCATTCGCTATAATGACCGAGACAAACAAAAAAATTCAGTCCTGGTCAAGGTGAATTGTCAGATAGACCTGTATCAAAAAAGCAACAATGTACGTGCGCCTAAGTAAGTTGCATCAGTAGTATGGAGTTTCACTAAACAACCCAGATACCACCATTCCTCGCTTTGGCAAAGGGTCGATTCCCACCATGCCTTGAGGGAAAAGGTGGGAATTCCCCCCGTGCCTATGCCATTGGAAGTTCTCCGTACGGAAACAGTGTGCTTGAGAATGAACGAACATCTATGAGAATTTCTGACTCACAAAGTAAAAACTAAAACCAGATACAATAGTGTCATTTATTATTTTGGATACGTATGTGGATGTTTAGAAAATGGAGGGATATGGATTATGTGCGGGCTGATAAGAGTTGGTCTTGACATCATGTTCGGCACACACACATTGTGGGCTGAAGGACCCGTTCCTGTGGGGTACCCTTCTATTTCTATGCACTCTGTGTAATGAGCAAAGCTCCTCATCGCACCCTCACATATGACAGGACCTTAATCATTTAACTGACATTATTAGAGTCCACCTGAATCATATTTAACTTCAGAGGTAGCTGAACACAAAAGTGTTTTTTTTTGTGTACCTGTTCATACTAATCTCAGTACCAGATCCAACAATTTCAGGGGCTCGTTCAGCTTCTATCTACTCTCTATACTTCAACTCATGGAGTCATAGAGTGATGGGGTGATACATTTTGGAAACAGGCCCTTTGGCCCAACTTGCCCACACCGGCCAACATGTCACAGCGACACTAGTCCCACCTGCCTGCGTTTGGTCCATATCCCTCCAAACTTGTCCTATCCATGTACCTGTCTAACTCATTCACAATTTTGCTGCTTTCCACAGTCAGCTCATCTATTAACCATGTGTGCTTCCCAAATGACACTGGTTCTAGTGTAAAATCACCGCGTTTTAGTTAGAAATTCCCTCCGTGTGAAATAACTTCTCTACCACCCCACTACATCCTCCTCAAAGTCTCCATTCACCCATCTCTGTCCACCTGCATAAAGCTCCCTCCCTTCACCCTACAACCATTTAGGTTTGCTGGAAGTCCAGGGATAATTAAAATGGCTGGAAATACTTAGCAGGCCAGGCAGCATCCATGGGGGGAGAAGAATGCTCATGTTTGAGATTGGTAACCTTTCACCTGAAAACAGGACTTGAACAGTTCGTGCTGACTTACTGGTAAGTCGACCCCATCCAGTGATGTAGCAATAAGCGTGATTGAGAAGAATAGATCCGAAAGGTGGAATACAAGCAAGCTGGACTTGGTCATTCAAGATGGCATGCTTTGAAAGCTTGATTAGAGCAATGTCGTTCCTGCAAAAGAATGGAAATTCCTGCTTGCACCAGCAAACAAACACACAGGTATGCTAACCCCATCTTATTCTCCCCATTTTCCAATCATCTACCCCCAGATTCCATCACACATCTGTCCGCTGAGTTCAATTTACAGTCGTTAGCAGGGAAACGGGCCCTTCAGCCCATAGGGCCCATGCCGACCAGCATTTACCCCATACACTAGCACAATCCTACACATGAGGGATGATTTACAATTTACAGAAGCCAATTAACCTCCAAACTCTATTTTTGGAATGTGGGGAGAAACCGGAGCACCCAGAGAAAACCCACGCGGTCACCGGGAGAATGTACAAATTCTGTACAGACAAAGCCCATAGTCAGGATTGAACCTGCATCTCTGTCCTTGTAAGGCAGCAACTCTACCGCTGAGCCACCATGCCGCCCATATAGTGCCCAATTAACCTACCGACCTCCACATCTATGAGAGGGAACCAAGGCACCCAGAGAAAACCAATGCAGTCATAGGGTTAACGTGCAAACTCTACACAAACAGCACCAGAGGTCAGGGTGTTCACCTGGTTCACTGGAGCTGTGAGGTTCCAAAAACAATGATATTGTGCAAGACACAAAAAGCTGGAGTAACTCAGCGGGTCAGGCAACATCTCTGGAGAGAAGGAATGGGTGACGTTTCGGGTCGAGACCCTTCTTCAGACTGGTTAAGGATAAGGGAAATGAGAGATATAGACAGTGATGTGGAGAGATAAAGAACAATGAATGAAAGATATGCAAAAAAGTAACGATGATAAAGGAAACAGGCCATTGTAAGCGGTTTGTAGGGTGGAAATGAGAAGTTAGAGCGACTTGGGTGGGGGTAGGATAGAGAGAGAGGGAATGCCGGGGCTACCTGAAGTGAGAGAAATCAATATTCATACCACTAAGCTGCGAGCTGCCCAAGCGAAATCTGAGATGCTGTTCCTCCAATTTGAGTTTAGCCTCACTCTGACAATGAAGGAGATCGAGGACAGAAAGGTCTTGTGTAGGAATGATATTGTGTTGCCCAATTAATTTACTTTTTAAGCATAGTTTCTTCTTACTTGAATGTTCAAGCAATGTTATTGCTCTGTTACCAATTGAGCTGTGTGCAGGTCAACATTTATTCTTGCTGTTTCCTTTTGAAAAGAGATGCTTATTTGTTAACTTTGCATGACTTGACAAGTCACTTCTCCATGGAGGGCTTCTGTACTATGCTGTAACAACATTAATGTTGCAGTTTTATAAAACTTTGGCAAAGCTGCATTTGAAATATTATGTTCAGTTCTGGTCGCCCTCATTGCTGGAAGGATTTGTATCAAGGCGTATTTAGATATAAGGAGCAGTTGGATAAACTCGTATTGTTCACTCTGCAGCATCTGAGATCGAGGAGAGACCAGATTGAAGTATCAAAGACTATGAGAGGCATAGGCAGGGAGATTTCACTCCTTCAAGAAGGGGTTCTGTTCTCTGTGGTAACAACGTCATATTGGAAACATTTTTCCAGGATAGAAATGTCAAGGACTGGAGGACATCACTTTAAGGTCAGAGAGGGGTACAGTTTAAAGGAGGTGTGCAGAGCAAGTTTTTTTACCAAGAGAGTGACGAGTGCCTAGAACGTGCTACCAGCGGTGGTTGTGGAAGGCTGGAAGCGGTTATAGTATTGGTGTTAGTTTAATTTGGCATCATATTCGGCACAGTCATTGTGAGCTGAAGGTCCTGTTCCTGTGCGTTAAGGGCCTGTCCCACTTGGGTGTCATTTGCGCGTCACGCGCGTCACTGCCCAAGTCACCACACACCATGCGCGCGTAATGCACGCCATGCACGCATCACGACGCGTGTGTCGTGACGCGTAAATGATGCGCAAATGACGCCCAAGTTGGACAGGCCCTTTACTGTTCTATGTAGGAAAGAACTGCAGATGCTGGTTTAAATCGAAGATAGACGCAAAATGCTGGAGTAACTCAGCGGAACAGGCAGTATCTCTGGAGAGAAGGATCTCGTTTCGGGTCAAGATCCTTCAGTCTGAAGAAGTGTGTCGACCCAAAACGTCACCCATTCCTTCTCCCCAGAGATGCTGCCTGTCCCGCTGAGTTACTCCTGCATTTTGTGTCTCTCTACTGTTCTATGCATCTACCAAACTCAGATAAGCTAATGTCACACTCAATTTCCCCACTTCCACCTGTTTCAGGCCTGTATGGGATGTATCTGAGAAGGGTATGTAGCCACAGAGTTACTCCAGCATTCTGTGTATAAGTAACCCTGACTGTATTTTTGCATGATTCATTACCACAAGCATGAAGACGATGAAATGATTCAATAATAAGATTCAAAATGTGCCATGACTTACCCGCAGGAAACACAGTTTTCATTCCATTCTGGATGAACAAAGATGCCACTGGGATTTATGACCTGCTCCCCACCCTCATATACATACCGTTCGTATTCTCCCAGTACCACACGGTAGGTCCGTCCAAGGCTGCCAACAAAAAGTTGCAACAAATATAAACCACATTTGCTCCAGGGATGTTTATTGTAGTTTAGTATTAAGATACAGCATGGAAACAGGCCCTTCAGCCCATCAAGACCATGCCGACCATCTGTCACCCATTTGAACTTGTTCATCCCAGTCCCACTTTTTCACCCACTCCTTACAAACTAGGGGCAATTTTACTCAAAAAGAGGCCAATGAACCCTACAGACCTGAACATTTTTGGGATGTAGAAGGAAACCAGAGCACCCGGGGGAAACGCACGCGGTCACAGTGAGAGCGTACAAACTCCACACAGACAGTTCCCAATGTCATGACCCAACCCAGGTGTCTGGTGATGTGAGGCAGTGGTCCCTAAAATCAGGTCTTGGGGAAGAAAGGAAAGAAATATATTGATGTTGCCGCCATACTCACGTGATGCAGTGTCCTGCTGTCATAACCCAATTTGAAGAAATCAGCGTTCCACCACAAGTGTGAGTAAATGAATTGCCATATCCAACTTCTAAGGAAATCTAATAGTGAACAAAAGCATACGTTAATCTTTTCTTCCACTTGGGCACCTGACATCTTCTCCCATTTCCTGATCAGCCTGTGGCTGTGCCCTGTCTCTGAAAGACATTTGTGAGTCTGTAGCAGAGGAAGCTGAAAATGCTCAGAGGCCTCTCAGCTTCCACAGGTCAACCCTGTTCATTCCACAGATACTGACGGACGTTTTACATTTCCCAATAAAATGCAAACTGCTGGAGAAGCTCAGCGGGTCAGGCAGCATCTGTGGAGGGAAATGGACAGACAACGTTCGAGTCATGATCCATCAGAAACTTCCCATTTGTTTCTCCACTTTCAGTGTGAAGCCCAACGCAAATTGGAGGAACACCTCATATTTCACTTGGGCAGCTTACAACCCAGCGGTATACCCTTGCTTTACCTCTCTCTCCGTCCCTCCCTCATCCCAGCTCACCGACTAGTTCCAATATCCTCCTGATTAATTATTACTGATTGCATGCCTCGTTGTCACCTTCCCCTCAGCTAACGGCACAGCGGTAGAATGGCTGTACATTCTCCCCGTGACCACGTGGGTTTTCTCCGAGATCTTCGGTTTCTTCCCACGCTCCAAAGACGCACAAGTTTGTAGGTAACTTAGCTTGGTTAAATGTAAAAATGGTCCCAAGTGTGTGTAGGACAGTGTTAATATGCGGGGATCGCTGACTCAGTGGGCCGAAGGGCCTGTTTCCGCGCTGTATCTCTAAACTAAACAATGTACCATTCTACATTTCCTTGAACACTGTTTCCTTTGATCTGTTTTTTCACACCGTACCCTTTCATATCTCCATGCCTCCCTCTCCCCAGGCGTTCAATCCAAAACGTTCCCCTCTCCAGAGATGCTGCCTGTCCCGCTGAGTTACTCCAGCATGTTGTGCCCATTTGTTCCTACTCTGAATTCAAATATATACGGTGTTTGTGCTCTTTGTGCTTAAGGGTCAGTACATTCTCACCTGCCAAGGCCAGCTGTATGGCCTTGCATCAATTCCATTAACCACCTTGGAGGAATAAGGAGGGTAACTGCTCTGCCCGCAGGCCGAAGCTGGAATTACAGGAATCAAACTTTAACAGTTCATTCTAAGCAACGCATCACGAGGGGTGGGAGATTGCAACCTTTACGTAGTCCATCCTGCTTCAACGAATGCAAATCAACCTGGCATGCACAATAAAATAAGATCAAATAGAACAAGTTGTCCTACAACTTTAGGCTGTGCACGCCATGCGCTAGAAGAAGAACAACGCATCACGATAGTCAATTGCAGATTAGTTATTCCAATATCGTACTAAACTGAAGTACAAATCCTTGTCATCTTGGAATGGGCAGCACGATGTGACAGCAAACTCCTCGATCGATCTGCAGTGGAATTGAATACAGCCAACAGCAGTTACGGGCCAAAAAACAAAACCATCCATAATTCCACAAAGCGGGGTGGTTAGATCAATAGAACAAAGACACAAAAAAGCTGCAGTAACTCAGCAGGACAGGCAGCATCTCTGGAGAGAAGGAATGGGTGACAAATCAGGTCGAGACCCTTCTTCATTTTTTTTTCAGATCAATATTAGACATAAAGGTCAGCTGTGTAAATGTAATCTATTAGGACAATGTTCAGCACTTATTGGAACTTGCAACACATGGATGCACTGAAGCAGACAGTGTCAGTTCTTGTGACATTAAATGGAAAACTCAATTGCACTGTAAGGGAAATCTTAAAGCAAAATAGTGGGATTTATCAAAGCACATTTGCAATGACCCACAATGTTGTTACAATGCCATTAAAGAAATGTAGAAGAGCATTTCTAGGACATTATTGTTCCCATTTAGTGCTAGTGGGCAGTGACAAAATTGCACTGTATTAACTGATTGGATGGCATCTTCTGGAGACTTAGTTATAGAATGATACAGCACAGAGATAGGTCCTTCAACTTGCTCATGCCAACCAGAATGCCCATCTGCACCAGTCACACCTCCCTGCATTTGGCCCATATCCCTCTCAACCTTTCATTTCCATCTGTCCAAATGTCTTTTAAATGTTCTTATTCTACCTGCCTCGACTACCTCCTCTGCCAACTCGTTCCATACATCCACCACCTGAAAATGTTCCTATTAAATCTTTTCCCTATCACCTTGAAAACCATGTTCTCTGGGTAAAAGACTCTGCATTCACCCTGTCTATTCCCCTTGTGATCTTACACAACTCTGTAACGTCACCCCTCAGCCTCTGGTGCTTCAATAACGTCCAAGCCTGCCCAACCTGTCCCAGGAGCATAGGCTCTCGAGGCCTGTCAACATCCTCGTAATTCTTCCTTCCACCCTTTCAAGTTTAACAGCATCCTTTCCATGGCAGGGTGGCCAAAACTGAACATGGTCCATGTTCCCCAGAGATGATGCCTGACCTGCTGAGTTACTCCAGCACTTGTGTCCTTTAGTGTATTAACCAGCATCTGCGGTTCCTTGTGTACACAACGGAAGACTTACCGCGCGCTGCAAGCAGTGCAATGAGCAACAGCTGGTACATTTTGCTGCTGTGTTGCCAGTGCAGGCGTTGGCCACTTTATATACTCTGCAGGCAACTATCTTTTGGATGCTTCAGGCATTTTAGTAACGTTGATGGCTGTTCACTTCCCACACAAAATGGAAAGGTAAACAGTTTGAGATTTCAGTGTCAAGGTTGCGCTGTTTATACGGTCCACCAGCTGCCACAGGGCTGTTTTCTTATACAGGATCACCTTTCCCGTCACCGGTTAGAGGGAATTGTCCCACATCTACTGATTAGCGAGGACTGCATTAAACTAAACAGTAGCTTGATCTCAGTTCAGCAAATTTGTTGATCTAGTCTTTGCGCCCCATATCCGAGGAAGGATGTGCTGGTGTTGGAGCGGGTCCAGAGATGGTTTACAAGAATGAGCCCGGGGATGATTGGGTCAGCGCATGTTGAGCATTTGATGGCACTGGGCCTGTACTCGCTGGAGAGAAGGATGAGTGGGGACCTCGTTGAAATTTAACAAAAAGTGAAAGGCCTGGATAGAGTGGATGTGGAGGGGATGTTACCACTAGTGAGAGAGTCTAGGACCAGAGGGCATAGCCTCAAAAGACACACCTTTAGAAGAGAGATGAGGAGGGATTTCTTTAGACAGAGAGTGGTGAATCTGTAAAATTCGTTGCCACAGAAGGTTGTAGAGGCCAAGTCATTAGGTATAATTAAGATGGTGTTTGACAATTTCTTGATTAGTACGGATGAGAGGGGTTTCGGGGAGAAGGCAGGAGAATGGGGCTGAGAGGGATAGATCTGCCATGATTGAACAACAGAGTAGACTTGATGGGCCAAATGGCCTAATTCTGCTTCTATGATTTATGAACATAATCAAGGGAATGCTGAGGGTGAGGTATGACAAGGCATAGTGGAATTTGATGTTAACTTTGAACGATGGTGTGAAACGAGTGTCATAGTCATAGTGATACATTGTGGAAACAGGCCCTTCAGCTAACATGTCCCAGCTACACTAGTGTCTGCATTTGGTCCATATCCCTCCAAACTTGTCCTATCCACATACCCGTCTAACAGTTTCTTAAATGGTGGGATAGTCCCAGCCCCAACTACCTCCTCTGGCATCTTGTTTTATACACCCACCACAATTGGGGGGAAAAGTTACCCCTCAGATTCCCATTACATTTTTTCCCCTTCACCTTAAACCTATGTACTCTGGTCCTTGATTTACCTACTATGGGCAAGAGACTCTGTGTCCGTACCCGATCTATTTCTCCCATGATGCGGTTGTGAATCAGCATCTCTCTTTGCAGATCTTCCATTGAAGACAATTGAAGTTGACGTGATTGAAAATCAACCTCCATCCAACAGGTGCATCACGCATTCCACCAACCATGTGACCCCTGAAACATCAGTCCCAAACTTGCAACACCCTTGTGTAGGAAGGAACTGCAGATGCTGGTTTACACCAAAGATAGACATGACATGCTGGAGTAACTCAGCAGAACAGGCAGCATCTCTGGAGAGAAGGAATGGGTGATGGTTTGGCCGAGACCCTTCTTCAGACATTCGCCACGCCCTTTCCAAAAACCTCAGCAACGCTTTCATCTGGATGCTGATTCAGCTACTAATTACAGGTCAGGGTGGAATAAATACCAATGAAACACATACTGCTGGAGGAACTCAGGGGTCAGGCGGCATCTGTGGAGGGAAATGGACAGACAACATTTCGGGTTGCAGCCCTTCAGACCCTTGTTGTTGTATCATCTGATTGAGCGCATTTTTTTGAAACTTAGAACCATAGTCAAGCAGCACAAAGTCATACAAAGATGGCTGATTGCTGCCATCTCTTATCCATGATATTATTTGCCTGGATTGCAGGCCAACCAAATTTTCCCACCGTATCTCAGTACCCGTGACAATAATAAACCAAAAGCATTGTCAAGTGCAAGTTCAAGTTGATTGTCACATGCACCGGTTGAGGTACCGTGAAATTGTAAGAGCTGGGTCCGAGCTGTCCGTTCTACGTTTTGTTATTCCTGTGTGCGGTTGACAAATTTCCAAAAGGCATTGAGGGTAGCAGAGACCACAGAAAAGGAAGCCATTGAAGTGACTTAACTTAAATCAGCGCAGATCCAGGTTGCCTGCTCCTCTATAGGCAGTGGAGCACAGGAAGAAGCCAACAGGACTGCAGACACTTGAACATAGAACAGTACAGCACAGGAAACATAGAAAATAGGTGCAGGAGTAGGCCATTCGGCCCTTCGAGTCTGCACCACCATTCAATATGATCATGGCTGATCATCCAACTCAGTATCCTGTACCTGCCTTCTCTCCATACCCCCTGATCCCTTTAGCCACAAGGGCCACATCTAACATCTCGGTCCTAAAAGACTTATCCTTACACTGTGACCCCTTGTTCTGGCACAGGCCCTTCAGCCCAAAGGTTATAGAGGAGCAGGATGCGCCACTCGGCGAAAAAAGCGTAGTATCACATGTGTGATTGTCGATGCCATTTTAGCGGCGTGGCTCGACCAAAGATGGCCTTGACTATGGCGTCTACATCTAAATCTTCATCTCACTGCGCGGCTATTAATTGCTCTAATCGTCAATGTAGACGACCCGACCTGTCTTTCTTTAAGTTCCCCAAAAAAAAAGAAAGGTGAGAAAATATTTTTATTTCTGTCGATATTATTCTGAACTGAAAATATTATTTTCTGTTCTCCCATCAACGGTCATGGGAAACTAGGCTCCTCTATAATCTTTGGTCGGTATATTAGAAAGTTATTAGAATTATTTGTAATAGATCTTTACTTAGCACAGTAATAAAATCGATAATTTTAACACTTCTGAACGTTTTTGGTTTTGTTCTTGTCAGGGAGGGGTCTCCAAAATATGGCCCGTGGGACACATTAGGCCCAGTGACCACAAGATTTTTCGAGCTCAGATTTGAGTCCGGGAACGCGACGGCTGTTACCGGTTATGTCTCTCGATTTGGCGAGGCTTCACAAACTAAGATCAGAAGCCCGCTGTGAAGAAGGGTGCAATCAAAGATTATAGAAACTCCGCTCTATAATCTTTGGGTGCAAATGTGGGGCGGGGGGTTCAGCAGCGACGGTCGGAATCAAAGATACCAGAGGAGCTCTATATAATATCTTTGGTCGGAATGGAACCCCCCTCTCGATCTCCCCCTCCTCTCTCTCCCCCTTCTCTCGATCTCTCTCTCCCCCTCGCGATCTCTCTCTCTCTCCCTTCCTTCCCTCTCTCCTTTCCCTCTCTCCCTCCCTTCCCTCTCTCTCCCCTCCCCCCTCTCCCTCCCTCCCTTCCCCCTCTCTCTCCATCCCTTCCATCTCTCTCTCCCTCCCTTCCCCCTCTCTCTCCCTCCCTTCCCCCTCTCTCTCCCTCCCTTCCCCCTCTCTCTCCCTCCCTTCCCTCTCTCTCCCTCCCCCCTCTCCCTCCCTCCCTTCCCCCTCTCTCTCCATCCCTTCCATCTCTCTCTCCCTCCCCTTCCCCCTCTCTCTCCCTCCCTTCCACCTCTCTCTCTGTCCCTTCCCTCTCTCTCTCCCTCCCTTTCCCTCTCTCCCTCCCTCCCTTCCCTCTCTCCCTCCCTCCCTTCCCTCTCTCCCTCCCTCCCTTCCCTCTCTCCCTCCCTCCCTTCCCTCTCTCGCTCCCTTCCCTCTTTGTGAGAGTTGGCAGCCCTGCTATGCCTTAGGTCTAAAAGAGGATAGAAAGAAAATACTTAACGGTCTTTGTAAGAAGATTTTAATAAGCTCTTCGAAATTTAAGGTACTTTGACATAATAGGGGCAAAAAGCATCTTCAATATACAGGTCTCTCCACACAACTGAAAGCAATTGCACTTAAGTGATACATCACATCATCCATTCTGCAGGCACGTGATTATAATCATTTTTTTAACTATTAGTTAATCCTAATGATATTTTCTGTAATTTCAGATGTCAATAGTGGGTCCAGAATACTCGTCGACAAGATCTCCTGCACCGAACTGCGGAGTACTTGTCAGCCAACTGTACTCTTTGTTCTTTGCACTTTGAACTCAACCAGTTTTCCAACAAGCCGACCAAGAACAGGCTAAATTGGAATGCAGTTCCAACGCTCTTTGACATTCCTAACCCGCCGAAACGTCTGTCTTCCCAACGCAGGTTACTCAAGAGGAAGAATGAGAAGCTCGCATCCTCACCAACGCCTTTAAAACAGCAAAGAGGCAAGCACATTTTTAAATCAAATACATTCTCTCACTTTAGCTAAATATGGAAAAATTGTATCCAAACTGAAATAATTGCTAATGGTCAATATGTAGTGGCATGTGTGGTACTTTTATTTTGATTTGTGAAATGTTCACCAAACTATAATCACACATAAGGCTACACAGTGTGGGCTGATAGAATGCGTACTAGTATTTAATTCAAATAAGAACATCCATTTAACGCTTCCTCAAGCATAATTTATACAACATTTACATTGATCTTATTTTTTAAAAATCTTCAAAATATCAAGATCATGATTTTCTTCTGGTAGATTGAAATTGGTGCATCACATCTATATTTAATTATAATTAGTTGTAGATGCAGATTTATTTACATGTATATGCTTAATCTTTTTCATTGGTATGCTTGCCATTTCTTTTCTCCTTTCTAATTTTTTTTTGTCTTGGCAGTGTCACACAACATACTGGCCGAGCATTCTTACTGCTCAGCTGCAGACAAAGTTCCTCGGAAAGAACCCAGCAGCGTCTCTACAACTCCTGAAACACCTGATCTTCAATTCACACCAAATGTAAATGACAGCAGAGCTCTGAAGAAGGAAAGACAGCGTACTTTCCGCCTCAAAAAACAGTACAACAGATTAAATTATCAATGGGAAAGAATACTACAGAAAGTAAGACAATTAGTGACTTGATCAGAGGGGCTGGTGAATTTTTACAAGAACCAGCGCTGTCTTTCTTTGCGTCGCCGTTGCGTAATGCATCAGGACGTAGAAGTGCAAGAGGAAGACGATGGAGTTATTCAGACAAGGTAGTTGCCTTGTCCCTCTACCACCAGAGTCCCCGAGCATATCAGTTCTGCCAGTGCATTTTCACACTTCCATCAATCTCATCACTACGTAGGTGGTTGTGCAATATTGAAGTGAGGCCTGGGTTTCCCCCTGAGATCTTTGAACTTTTGAAAGACAGGGTTGCGGGGATGACAGAGAGGGATACATTATGTGTAGTTTCCTTCGACGAAATGAGTTTACGTGCAAGCCTCTCTTACAATATTGCTGAAGATTCTGTAGAGGGTTTTGAGGACTTTGGATCCCTAGGGAAGACATCAAGGCCTGCCAACCATGCTCTCGTGTTCATGGTTAGAGGCTTGATGGGGAAATGGAAGCAACCTGTAGGTTACTTTCTTTCACGGAACTGCACAACGGCTGACAAATTGCAAACATTACTCAAGGAATGTTTACAGAAGGTTTAAGGCTATTGGACTACAGCCTAAGGCCGTAGTTTGTGACCAAGGCCCAAGCAATATTCGACTGTACTCCAACGTGGGTGCGACGGAAGACCGTCCTTTCTTCATCCACGGGGGAACCAAGATATATTGCATGCATGACCCACCCCACTTGTTGAAAAACACTCGCTCAAATTTGGAGAAATATGTTTTTGAGGTCAAGGGAGAGGATGGCAGAAAAAAACATATCAAATGGGCACATATTTACGCATTTTATGAGCATGATTCACAGTTGCCCATTAGAAAAGCCCATAAATTAACCAGAGGCCATTTTGTTTTGAACAGCTTCTCTAAAATGAGAGTCAACAAGGCTGCGCAGGTGCTTAGCCATTCTGTAGCAGCAGGTGTCTACACCTATGCAGCTCTTGGAAAGTAACCTGGAGAGCCCGTTTATACGGCAGAGTTTATTGAAATGGTTGATGCGCTGTTTGACTCATTTACAGCAGGTTTTTCAAGGATCCCAAAAAGTTAAGGAGGTCTATGTCAGAAAAGTCTGCACATAAGCCATTCTTTGAATCATGCTTGACTGCGCTCAAAAGCTTGACAGAGCTTGGAGCTAAAAATGTGTTGTTTGTAAAGGTGTGGCGTCTTGCAATTTCTTGCATTTCACGGCTGTGGCAGCACATAAAGGAAAGCACAGGCGCCCGTTTTATGTCCACATCTCGGATCAATCAGGATGTTGTAGAGAATTTGTTCCCCACTATTCGTCGAAAGGGCGGATTCAGAGAAAATCCATCAGCAAAGGAATTTAGATGTGCTTTTCGGATGGTTATGGTTACTGAGCTGATAAAGCCATCTGTGAGTGCAAACTGTTCCCCAGACTTGGACAAATTCATCTTAACATTGCAAACGCTAACAAAAAACAGAGTCAAGAAACCATCTCCATCTATCTCACATACTAATAAAACAAAACAGCACAATGCAGTCTGCAGCATTTCACTTGATCTCCCTGAAGAAAATACACTAGCTTACATCGCAGGTCACATCTGTCACAGGATCATCAATTCACATGAACTGTCCTCAAAATGCAACACATGCAGAGAAATTCTATTATGAACTGATACCACTTTAGTTGATCCCGCACTCATATACATCCATCATAAAGCATATGACACATCAACGTCTGACCTCGGCTCATTGATGGTGCCTTCGGAATACTTTCTTGGGTTCTGTGAAGTGTGCGAGAAAGTATTCCGCACAGAATTTGATGATGTTAACATGACCAGGGATAACATTTCCCATCTAATAAACACAGCAATACATAACACACAGCAATACAAAGACATGAACTTGTGCTGCAATAGAGTCAAGGTTAGAATTGTAGCAATCTTTGTGAGTATCCACATGCACTATGGACTCAAATTCAAGAATAGAAAGATGCATAACATGACTGTTAAAAGGAAATGTAAAAAACTTCAAAAAGTGGAATATAAGTAAAGTGCATAAGTTTCAAAATGTATTTATTTGAAGTAATACTATTCGTTCAAATTCAAGTGAGTTTATTGTCATGAGTCCCTGATGGTACAATTACATTCTTGACTTTGCTTCAGCGCAACAGAACATAGTAGGCATTGACTACAGAACAGTTCAGTGTGTCCATAAACCATTATATAAATATATACACACATGAATAAATGAACTGATCAAGTGCAAATAACAGATAATGGGCTATTAATGTTCAGAGTTTTTTCCGAGCCAAGTTTAATAGCCTGATGGCTGTGGGGAAGTAGTTATTCCTGAACCTGGTCGTTGCAGTCTTCAGGCTCCTGTACCTTCTACCTGAAGGTAGCAGGGAGATGAGTGTGTGGCCAGGATGGTGTGGGTCCTTGATGATACTGCCAGCCTTTTTGAGGCAGCGACTGCGATAGATCCCATCGATGGAAGGGAGGTCAGAGCCGATGATGGACTCAGCAGTGTTTACTACTTTTTGTAGTCTTTTCCTCTCCTGGGCGCTCAACCAAGCCACGATGCAACCGGTCAGCATGCTCTCTACTATGCACCTGTAGAAGTCCTCCTAGACAAACCGAATCTTATCAGGAAGTAGAGGCGCTGATGTGCTTTCTTAATATTTGCATCCATGAAAGATTTTCAGAGATATGCACGCCCAGGAATTTTAAGCTCTTCCTTTCAACCATCGACCCGTTGATATAAACGGGGCTGTGGGTCCCCATCCTACTCCTTCCAAAGTCCACAATCAGTTCCTTGGTTTTGCTGGTGATGAGGGCCAGGTTATTGTGCTGGCACCATATGGACAGTTGCTCAATCTCTCTTCTATACTCTGACTCATCCCCATCAGTGATACATCCCACAACAGTGGTGTCATCAGCGAACTTGATGATGTAGTTTGCACTATGACCGGCTACGCAGTCATGAGTATAGAGTGAGTACGGCAGGGGGCTGAGCACGCAGCCTTGAGGTGTTCCCGTGCTGATTGTTATTGAGTCTTGACACGTTTCCACCAATACGAACAGACTGTGGTATGTGAATGAGGAAGTCGAGGATCCAATTGCAGTGGGATGCACAAAGACCCAGTTCTGCGAGTTTGTTAACCAGCTTGGAGGGGATGATTGTATTAAATGCCGAGCTGTAATCAATGAATAACAGCCTGACATATGAGTTTATGTTGTCCAAGTGGTCCAGAGCAGAGTGGAGGGCCAGCGAGATCGCATCCACCGTTGATCTGTTGTGGCGGTAAGCGGACTGCAGTGGGTCCAGGTTTTTGATGCCCTTTTGAAGCAGGTGGAGACCTCAGATGTGAGATGTTGAAAATGTTCGTAAAAACTCCAGCCAGTTGCCACGAACCTGAAATGAGGCACTCAGCGCCAACTTGCCGCTTTGTCCATCCGAAAACTGTTGCAATGATTTTAAGAGCCAAGATAATTTGGCAAACACTATACACCACATCAAGGGTCTGACACATCTGACTGCAGAAGGCACAGAGTGAAGACACCGCTGAATAAATCAAGAGAGCTGACTGCTCTGTCAATGGTGAGTGTGTTTGCTGGACGTTATTTAAAGCACGTATTTGCTTCAGCAGCAGCAGCCTCTACAGGAGGCTTTAAACGTTTGAGTGAGTCAGTGTGTGTGAGTATGTGTGTGTGTGAGTATGTGTGTGTGTGAGTCTGTGTGTGTGTGTGTGTGTGTGTGTGTGTGTGTGTGTGTGTGTGTGTGTGTGTGTGTGTGTGTGTGTGTGTGTGTGTGTGTGTGTGTGTGTGTGTGTGTGTGTATATATGCGTGCTTATATAAAAGCGTGCTTCGTTGAATGATGACTTCTGAAATATATTATCAGATTATCTTGGTTTAAATTTCACCGCTGGATCTCTATTTTTAAATTCGCTTTTTTTTATCAACAGCAAAGCGACATAAAGACGCAGTGGGCAGCAACAAGAGACACAACAAGAAAGAACTTAATCATTCTCAACTTTGACATTTAAATTGTTCTTATATTTTAAGAGTTATTCGCATTTTACACTTTAATAAATCCTTTTTCCACTGTTCATGCCTGCGTGCTCTTTCTTCATCACAATGGGAACCTAATGGGCAGAAATTGATACTCTGTGGGAGCGCCACTAAGAGCAAAGATCCTATAGCAGAGCAAGATGGACCACTCCTGCGAAAAACACGTAGTACGGTTTTTTCTCACCTCAGTCCTAAATGACCTCCCCCTTATTCTAACACTGTGGCCCCTGGTTCTGGACTCGCCCAACACTGGGAAACTTTTTCCTGCATCTGGCTTGTCCAGTCCTTTTATAATTTTATATGTTTCTATAAGATCCACCCTCATCCTTCTAAACTCGTGTGAATTCAAGCCTAGTCTTCTCAATCTTTCCTCATTTGACAGTCCCGCCATCCCAGGGATCAATCTCGTGAACCTACGCTGCACTGCCTCAATCACAAGGATGTCCTATCTCAAATTAGGAGACCAAAACTGTACACAATACTCCAGATGTGGTCTCACCAGAGCCCTATACAACTGCAGAAGAACCTCCTATACTGAAATCCTCTTGTTATGACAGTCAACATTCCATTAGCTTTCAATCAAATCATCATCAAACAAACTTTGTCATTTAGAAATACATTGATATATGCAATTCCAAATGAAATTCCGTTGCATATGGCTCCCCGTGCAACACGATTCCTCACTGCCCACTGTACCTGCACGCCAACCTTTACAAGGACGCCCAAGTCTCGCTGCACCTCCCCCGTACCTAACCTAACTCCATTGGGATAATAATCTGCCCCCTTGTTTTTGCCGTCAAAGTGGAAAACGTCACATTTATCTGTATTACACTGCATCTGGCCACTCACTCAATCTGTCCGGGTCCCCCTGCAACCTCCTAAAATCCTCTTCACAGTTCACACTGCCACCCAGCTTTGTGTCATCCAAAAACTTGCTAGTGTTCTTGGTTACTTGGTCCTCCAAAATATTCCACTGGAATTTAAACTGGAGGTGGTGAAGGGAGGGGTTAAGCCAGAGAGGGTTATTGGGAGGAAAGTGCCACTTTAAATGTAGTTGCATCTGGCTGGGCAACCGTGGTTTGGTGGAGATTATTCCATGCTTTAATAGTGCGTGGGAAGAACGAATTGCTGTACACATCTGTCTTTGTTGCTGGGACCACAAATTGGATTGAATGCCTTTGTCTGCTCCTAATTGGTTTGGGGTTGGTGTAGGGTGGTGTAGGTGTTGCTCCTAATTCCCTTTTCCAAATCATTAATATATATGCTAAACAGTTGCGGCCCCAACACCGAGCTTTAAGGCGCTCCACTCGCCACTGCCTGCCATTCTGAAAAGGACCCGTTCACTCCTACTCTTTGCTTCTGGTCTGCCAACCAATTTTCTATCCACGTCAACACCCTACCCCCAATACCATGTGCTCAAGATTGACCACTCCTGCGAAAAACAGTCGGCAATGTAAGCATCCCGACTTGTCTTTCTTCAGGTTCCCCATTAAGGAGGAAAGGTAAGAAAACATTTATTTCTTCTGTGGCATATTGAAAATTTTATTTAGCTTGTCCAATCTCTCACTGTAGTTAGATCATTGAGCTCAGATAGTCGAGTCCTCATGGCAACATCCTTGTTAAAATCTTCTCCTCAAGAGCATTTTCTTTCTACGTCTCTGTTATTTAATGCAGAATAAGAACATATTGACTGCATGATATTTTATGTAATTTCAGATGTCGTCAGTGGACATGATCTCCAATGCAAATGGTGATTTATTTATTATTTTATCTACGTTGGACGTTTTGCTCTAGGGTGTAAGAAGGGGTGGGGCTATCATTGTGTTACAAATGTTGAATTGTGCATCACTTTCACTGGTTAGCTGACATGCACAGCACTGCAACCCTGTATATTTTGCTCAAAAAATCATGTAAATAAACAATGTTTTCCTTGTTTATGAAGTTCAATTTAGAATTATTTTAAATTGTGTGGGTTGGTGCAAAATACTGCTGACCCACAAATGTGTCATTATGAGACATTCACATTTTAAAAATCTATGTCTCTAAAAAAAGCAAGAAGGTACATAGAAACAGAAAATAGGTGCAGGAGTAGGCCATTCGGCCCTTCGAGCCTGCACCGCCATTCAATATGATCATGGCTGATCATCCAACTCAGTATCCTGTACCTGCCTTCTCTCCATATCCCCTGATCACTCAAGGGCCGCATCTAACTCCCTCTTAAATATACCCAATGAACTGGCCTCAACTACCTTCTGTGGCAGAGAATTCCACAGACTCACCACTCTCTGTGTGAAAAGAAATCTTATCATCTCGGTCCTAAAAGACTTCCCCCTTATCCTTAAACTGTGACTCCTTGTTCTGGAGTTCCCCAACATCGGGAACAATCTTCCTGCATCTAGCCTGTCCAACTCCTTAAGAATTTTGTAAGTCTCTATAAGATCCCCCCTCAATCTCCTAAATTCCAGCGAGTACAAGCCGAGTCTATCCAGTCTTTCTTCATATTGAAGTCCTGCCATCCCAGGAATCAGTCTGGTCCTATTTACCTCTTCAAAATCATTAATATATATGGTAAACAGTTGCGGCCCCAACACCGAGCCTTGTGGCAAAACATTCCAGAGGATTAGTCAAACATGATTTTCCTTTCATAAATCCATGCTGACTTGGACTAATCATTTTACTGCTATCCAAATGCCCCATTATTACATTTTTAATAATTGACTCCAGCATCTTTCCCACCACCAAAGCCAGGCTAACTGGCCTGTAATTCCGTTTTCTCTCTCGCTGCTTTCTTGAAAAGTGGGATAACATTAGCTATCCTCCAATCCACAGGAACTGATCCTAAATCTATTGAACATTGGAAAATGATCATATGTGTATATGCATGTATATGTATGTGTATATATGTATGTATATGTGAGTGTGTATATATATATATATGTGTTCCTATATATGTATGTATATATATGTGTGTATATACATATATGTATGTATGCCTATATATGTATGTATATGCATATGTATGCATGCATATATGGTTTATGTACATCATCTGACAAATAAGATAGAGAGTTATAGTGATGCTTTAAATCTAAGTTGCTTCTGATCCGTGAGCAGGAAATGTATTTATCTCTCAAGGGCCTGTCCCACAATATATTTATATGAATGTGTGTTTGTGTGTGCCTGTAGTTTTGTGCAGTGTGTGTGAAAGCAATACAAGGGAAGCTGCACAATACAATGCAAGGGAAACTACGCAAAGGTGGGGCTGGGGAGGAAAGATGGGAGGGAAATGGGGGAACAGGGGGAAAAGGGAGGGAGAGAGGGAGAGAGAGGGAAGTTGGGAGAGAGAGAGAGAGGGAAGGAGGGAGGGAGAGAGGGAAGGGAAAGAGAGAGGGGGGGAAGGGAAGGAGGGAGAGAGGGGAGGGAAGGAGAGAAGGGAGGGACAGCAAACGTAGTCAGGATCGAACCTCTATAATCTTTGGTTCAGCCCACAATGACTGTACCAAACAGGATGCCAAGACCATCTCCAATATTCCTGCACATAATCCGTATCCCACCAAGCCCATATGCCTATCCACTGGTTTAAAAATGTCCAACATTTATTGTGTTCTGGGAAAGTATGCGTAGATAGGAAAATATTTGCAGCTAATTAATTTATTCCCAGCACCCACTCAAGCACTGACATCCCTCACTGAGCAGAGAAGTCTAACATGCTGATGGAAAAATTGTTATAAATTTGTTTGGCATCTCCCAGTAATTCATACATTATTGGGAGATCCCCTGTGAGGGGAATCCTACACTCAAGAGTAGTTACCTAATCTGTAACAACCAAAAATAGGCACCAGATGCTGGAGGAACCGTTGTAGGAACCGGCTCTAAACCGGATCCATTCTAAACCTTTTCATACCCCTAGTTTCCCTCTCCCCTGACTCTCAGTCTGAAGAAAGGTCTCTATTTCGACCCGAAACGCCACTGACTCATTTTCTCCAGAGTTGCTGCCTGAACCGCACCGCGTTTTGTGTCGATCATGAGTCAGTCTGTCGGTCCAGTTACAGATCCAGTTTCACAATGATTCATGTTTCACGCTACAAATAAAAGTCGTTGTTAAATTAAAACAAAAGCAACCCCCCCTCCCCCGACAAGAGGTTCTTCATCAACGTGCAAATAAAAAATATATCTCTTCACGAACAGACTGGGTTAAATTGCCAGAGTTTTATTCCAAGTTGCTGTGTTTTTGATGCAGGAGCCGCAGACTTGGTGCATTTTGAAACCAATCCATGCAACTGCTTGCACCGGGTTTTCAAAGCGGTTCCATCGTGATTGTATTTCCCTTTTCTGCAACGGCTGGGTTCCGGGTAGGGGTTGGGTTTTATTTTACACAGCGAAGTGAAAGAGCGAATCGGAGAGCGGAGCGGAGCGGAGAGGAGAGGAGACGGGGAATCTGACAGCCGAAGCTGCCCTGGGAACGCGGAAGGGAGAGGAGAGGACAGGAGACGGGGAGTAAAGCCGGCGGCTGGGTAAGGAATGGGCCGGGCAGGGCAGGGAGCTGGTGCAGACAGACCCAGCCAGACTGGGACCTGGTGCAGACAGGCCCAGCCAGACTGGGACCTGGTGCAGACAGGCCCAGCCAGACTGGGACCCTGGTGCTGACAGACCCAGCCAGACTGGGACCTGGTGCAGACAGACCCAGCCAGACTGGGACCTGGTGCAGACAGACCCAGCCAGACTGGGACCCGGTGCGGACAGACCCAGCCAGACTGGGACCTGGTGCAGACAGACCCAGCCAGACTGGGACCTGGTGCACACAGACCCAGCCAGACTGGGACCTGGTGCTGACAGACCCAGCCAGACTGGGACCTGGTGCACACAGACCCAGCCAGACTAGGACCTGGTGCACACAGACCCAGCCAGACTGGGACCTGGTGCAGACAGACCCAGCCAGACTGGGACCTGGTGCTGACAGACCCAGCCAGACTGGGACCTGGTGCACACAGACCCAGCCAGACTGGGACCTGGTGCACACAGACCCAGCCAGACTGGGACCTGGTGCACACAGACCCAGCCAGACTGGGACCTGGTGCCCAGCAGACAGACCCAGCCAGACTGGGACCTGGTGCAGACAGACCCAGCCAGACTGGGACCTGGTGCTGACAGACCCAGCCAGACTGGGACCTGGTGCGGACAGACCCAGCCAGACTGGGACCTGGTGCGGACAGACCCAGCCAGACTGGGACCTGGTGCACACAGACCCAGCCAGACTGGGACCTGGTGCAGACAGACCCAGCCAGACTGGGACCTGGTGCAGACAGACCCAGCCAGACTGGGACCTGGTGCAGACAGGCCCACCCAGACTGGGACCTGGTGCGGACAGACCCAGTCAGACTGGGACACGGTGCAGACAGACCCAGCCAGACTGGGACCCGTTGCAGGCGGCTCCGATGTGTGTCCGGGTCGGGATCAACTCAACACTCATCCATCCCCGATCCCATGGTCTTGCTCGCTGCCCGAGGCGGGTCTCCATGAGGTCTCAGAGCCAGGGTCGCGCAGTGTAGGAGAGGGGTGAGGAAGGGGGGGGGGGGGGTGTTGCAGAGACTCTTCCCCACCCCATGTAAAGAGGGAGACAGAGTCACGGCCAGATCACATTGCAGCACGCCCCGGTCTAGCTCAGGCCATTGACTGTTCATCTATACTAATCCCATTTACCAGCACTTGATCCATTGTATTGTATGCCAGGGCAATTTAAACACAGGCCCCAGGAGTCTGAAGAGGAATAACGCAGCATCTGTGGAGACCATGGTCAGGTGACATTCAGGCTGAAGAAGGGTCTGAACCAAAGATCCTATCTTTGGTCTGAACCCAAAGCGTCACCCATCCATGTTCTCCACAGATGCTGCAGCCTGCATAACCCACTGAGTTATCCTGGACTTTGTGTCCAATATCTCCTTGTTGTTCACTGCTCATGTGACATGCCTCAGGGAATGAAAAGCTATATTTCAATGCTAATTGTTGTTCCATGTGTGTAGCCTTCTTCACAGCCTCAACGCCAGTGCAGTTTGGAACCACTTGTATACTGTCACAGGGCATTATCTGATGTGCAAACTAAACAACCAGCTTGCATTCAACAAGCTCCTTCAATTATCAGTGATTATTTCAAGGTTGTCTGTCGTTTGGTGTTGTTTTGAAGATTAAGGTCCTTAATCTTTGGAATTAAGTAATGGGATCTGTGAGGCCCACTGTTGAACATTTCTTCTTCAAGATACCTCATTACCGAGGCAGACAATCACATTATCGGGTACTATCTTGCACAAAATGACATGCCATTTATCCTGTATCCCTACACTGTGGGCAACTTGATTGTAATCATGGATAGTCTTTTTGTTGACTGGTTTACACCGAAGATAGAAACAAAATGGTGGAGTAAGTCAGGCAGTATCTCTGGAGAAAACGAATAGGTGATGTTTCGTGTCGAGACCCATCTTCGGATTGAGTATCAGAGGAGAGGGAAACTCGAGGTATGAAAAGGTACAGAATAAATCAAAGCCGGCACCGATGACCAAAGAGCTCACGATGATCCATTGTTGGCTTTGGAGGAGGGGATAATGAGGGGAGGCACAAAATACTGGAGTAACACAGCGGGATAGGCAGCATCTCTGGAGAGAAGGAATGGGTGATGTTTCGGGTCTGGACCCTTCTTCAGACTGATGTCAGGGAAGTGGGGGGGACAAAGATAGAACGTAGTTGGAGACAGTAAGACTGGTGGGAGAACTGGGGGGGGGGGGGGAGGGAGGGGATAGAGATGGATAACAAGGGCTATTTGAAGTTAGAGAAGTCAATGTTCATGCCGCTGGGGCGTAAGCTACCCAAGCAAAATATGTGCTGTTCTTCCAATTTGCGCTGGGCCTCACTCTGTCAATGGAGGAGGCCCAGGACAGAACGGTCAGATTGGGAAATGGAGGGGGAGTTGAAGGGGGATGGGCAGGGCCCGATTTAGATGAAGCGAGGCCCTGGGCTATTCCACTTGTGAGGCCCCTGCCAATCCCCCACCCCTACGACGAGAGGAAGATGGAAGAGTCCACCAGATTGACACCGATTTTCAGCCGAGCGTGGCCAATGAGATAAGGGCTGGAAATCTGCACTTTTTATTTATTGCCAGTGCTAGTGTCAAGTTATCGGCTTAAAACACTATTATTCTGAAATGGATGGCAAGGAAAATTACCGAAGTGTTGTTTAGAGACTAGAGTGCATTGTGACAGCATATTTAAGAAATGCTTATGACAGTCAAAAATATTATACACCAGGCCCGTATGAAGCTTTTCAAAAAGAGGGTGGCGTGGCAGGATTTCAAAAATGTTATGAGAAATAAGTGCGCGCTGCACATATCACAAGCGTGAAGTTCAAAGACCCTTGCGGCCGGGGTTGAGACCGCGTAAGGGCCCTGGAAGCTCTGGGGTTTTAGGTGCTCTCTGGTGCATTCTTAGCCTTATTTTGGAGCATTTTTGCGCCAGATTTATGACCAATATTTCAGAAATAATTTTGGTTGAGTCAAGAGTAATGAGTGGTTGGAATGGGATGATTGGGGTCATTGTTGTATATATTTTTATTAATCAAGAATTGAAGCTGTCCTTGTTTTAATAATCAAGTTGTACTGTAAAATGTTATGTAAAATGTTATAAAGGAGCATGCAAACACTGCAAATAAAATACTGTAAGTTTTTGCAGTAAAGAAAACCTTTTTCTAGAACGTGTTTTGTGTGTTGATTTGATTGCCTGTTACTGTTCGACTGTGTTAGTGTGTGCAAAATGAAAGTCGCAAACTATGGAATACATATTTTTCAGTATTGTTATCAAGGAAAAGAAAGCAGTTCCAATTGTTTGATATTATTCATATGGAGGAGAAAATATAATTGCTCTAAAACCTACCTTAATTTTGCAATTTCACTATAGATAATCCCCTTCAATCTGCCCCCTCCTCCTTCCCCCTCTCTCCACCTCTCTCTCACTCCCCATCTCTCTCTCCTCCCTCCCCCTCTTGCTCCCCCTCCCATTCGTCTCTCTCCCCCCCTGTCTCAACCCACCCTTTCCCCATCTCACATCCTCCCCTCTCTCTCCCTCCCTCCCCCTCTCTCTCCCACCACGCAGCGAGGCTCCGACTCTGCGCCGCAGACAATCCCCCCCCCACCCCAGGCCGGAGAAACGGGCACTCCCGCAACGCAATATTCCACTACTTACCTGTAGACACCTAGGATCTTTGGCAGACACGAGGCATCGAGGTGATTGAGTGGCGTGCAAATGGAGGTGTCCAGACAGAAATGTCTGGGAGTGGGCTCAACTGGGAAGACCTCGAAAGAACTGCCAACAACCGAGTGAGGAGGAGGACATTTGTCAATGGGCTATGCTCCCTAGAGGAGCAAAGGGCTGAAAAAGAAGAAGAGTAAGCCTGTGCGAATTAGTTCAAGGCTGTGAAGCCTGCTGGCTTTAGGCATTGATAGTTGGTGGTGGGGAAAACCCCCAAAACAATTGTATGTGCAAGGAGATGCGTAAGATGCTGGTTTAAACCAAAGACAGACACAAAAAAATGAGTAACTCAGCAAGTCAGGCAGCATCTCTGGAGGAAAGGAATAAGTGACGTTTTGGGTCGAGATCCTTCTTCAGACAGAGAGTCAGGGGAAAGGGAAACATGAGATATAGACGGTAAGTAGGACAAATGATAAGCAAAAATCAACGATAAGGAAAGGTGGAGTCCACAATATTTGTATGTAAATCTTATATTTTATACTCTTTGGGTTACAGCTGTAAAGACGTTTGACCCTGGACTCGTTGTGGGTGGAAAGCATCCTCTGGAAGCATGTCCACTATTGGAGACTTAAACCAGGATGTCCTGACGATGCTCCTGTCCCATGTCCCTGCGAGAGAATTAGTCCTGAATTGCCGCCTGGTTTGCCGAGCGTGGAAGGACCTGGTGGATGAAGTGCACATCTGGAAAAGGAAGTGCATTCGCGAAGGATATTTCAGAAGGGGCTGGGATACATTCCCAGAGAACTGGATGAAATATTATTTCTTACGCCCTTTCATGAGAAATCTGCTTAAAAATCCCTGTGCAGAAGGTGAGTTTACTTTTCACTGGGTCTCTGATGTATGGAATTGGTTGAGTGAGTTAGATGGAGTCATGGGTAAACTCGGACCCTACAAATGCAGGATAAACTGTACGCTTGGAATCGATTCCTTTAAAAAAAATATTGACCATCGCTGCCCTAGTGTCACCGTCATATGGCCTGGAAGCAGGCCCTTCGGCCCAACTTGCCCACGCTGACCAACATGTCCCAACTGCACTAGTCTGGACGCCCCTTGTAATCTAACAAGACTTATTTAAACCCATAATAATTAGTCCTCAGTATAATAATATTCAGGCTCTGGTAACAATCTCGTCACAGGAGCAATTGCGATTTGCCCATCATAAACATTCTGTTTTTATTTACTGCCCAGTTTCAATGAGTGGATTTGCCTGAGATCAAGAGTTAACTTACTAAGGACTAAAATGTACACTTTCCACCGTGTACGGTGGGGCGCAGCGGTAGAGTTGCTGCCTTACTGCGCCAGAGACACGGGTTTGATCCTGACTACGGTGTTGTCTGGACGGAGTTTGTACGTTCTCCCTGTGACTGCATGGGTTTCTTCCCACACTCCAAAGACGTGCAGATTTGTAGGTTAATTGGCTTCCGTAATTTGTCCCTCTTATGTAGGATAGTAGTGATCACTGGTCTAAAGTTTTCAAGCCTAAAAAGAAGGGGACATTTTAAGAAAACACATTTTTTGTGGTTGATATGTAGCACGAGGTTTCTACGGAAACTTGCTGCTTTCATTTCCTAATGAAATTTTGGACTAGTTGATTCAGCTCATTACAGTTCTAGTTTGCGAGGCTAATGGCTCCCTGCAGACACAGCGTTACATTGTCAGAGATATCGTCCCTTGAATAAGGCGACACATCAGAGCTCTGAACGGCCTTTCATCTCAACGCAAAAGCAGAACATGCAGAAAAATGTATAATGGCCAAGCACATATCTACCCAAAACTAAAAATCAAATTATATGGTAAGTCACCCGTTGCTGCTTCTGGGATCTTGCTATGCGCTCATGGCTCATGGTTTTCGGGATTACAACAGTAGCTACACTTCAAAATACAATGGGTTAAAATGGTGGAAGGCGCTATGTAAGTGAATGATCCCACTGAGCTCTGCTCTTTAGTTTTGCCATAACTTGTTACTGACACTGTGCCATGCGTTTACAAGACCTGATTTTAGAAGTGCACCTCCTTCCCCAGCAACGTAGTAGAACATTTGTGATGCTATGGGAAGTAAAGCTGGAAAGAATGCAGGGAAGATTTACGAGGATGGTGCCAGAACTTAAGGGAACTATCGGGAGGGGTGGGCAGGTTAGGACTTTATTCCTTGAAGCGCAGGCCTCTGAGGAGTGATCTTTTAAAGGTGTATAAAATCATGAGGGGAATCAATAAGGTACATGCACAGTTCTTTACCCAGAGTAAAGGAATCAAGAAGCAAATAACATAGGCTTAAGATGAGAGGGGAAAGATTTAATATGAATCTGAGGGGCAACTTTTTCACAAAAGTGATGGGTGTATGAGCTGCAAGGGGGAGGTAGTTGAGGCAGTCAACAGGAGTAACAGAACGGAACAGGCAGCATCTCTGGAGAGAAGGAATGGGTGACGTTTCGGGTCGAGACCCGTCTTCAGGGTAGTTGAGGCAGTTCTATAATAACATTTAAAAGACATTTGGACAGGTACATGGATAGAAAGTATTTAATGGGAAACGGGCCAAACATGGGCAGGTAGGAGTAGTGTAGATGTGGGCATCTTTGTCACCATGGACAAGTTGGGCCAAAGGGCCTGTCGCCATGCTGTGTGACTCTGACTCTATGGCACCATTTTGTCCCACATGATCGTCATTTGCTCCACGTTCTCCCCCCCACTCACCCATTCTTTATCGACGCCGCTCACGTGCGTTAGGGGCAACTTTGAGCGCTGATCCAGAAGATCATTTATCACTTTGCATGTTGGGGTGGGAGATTGCAACTTTCACGTGGGCTGCCGTGTTTCGACGAATGCAATCAACCTGGCGTGCACAATCAAATAAGATCAAATAGAACAAGTTGTCCTACAACTTTAGGCTGTGCACACCATACGCAAGAAGAAGAAAACTTTGCCTGGGTGTGGGTCTGCTGTGGATGGGTTTGGATGTTGTTGAATTTGAATGAATAATTGGCCATGCAGCAGAAAGTAGAACATAAAACCTCTGAATTTCAGGATTCCATTCCATCCACTAAAGTGCATACAAAGATGTGACGTTGCCAACACACTCAATATGATACATTATGAACCGCAAGTTTCTGTTTTCATTGCTTGTTTTCATTCTCTGTTCCCACAGAACAATTTCAGTTTTGGACCCTTGATGAAAATGGTGGCGACCATTGGAACATTGAAAACATGCCAGGGGACCATTCAACTAGCATTCCTGACAAAAATGTAAAGAAATATTTTGTGACATCTTATGGGTAAGAACATCTGTGTCTTCCCTCTCTGCTGATGTTATCATAGCCAAGGTCAGTGTGATTCGTGCAACTTCAGTCAGGCCTCTTCAGTAGGTGACATGGTAGCTCAGTGGCAGAGTTGCTGCCTTACTGCGCCAGAGAACCGGCTCAATCCTGACTACCGGTGCTTGTCTGTACGGAGTTTGTACGTTCTCCCTATGACCTGTGTGAGATTTCTCCGGGTGCTCCGGTTTCCTCCCACACTCCAAAGACATACAGGTTTTTTCAGTTAATTGGCTTGGTATAATTGTAAATTGTCCCCAGTATGTGTCGGATAGCAATAGTGTGTGCGGGGATCGCTGGTCGCCGCAGACCTATTGGGACGAAGGGTCTGTTTCTGCGCTGAATCTCTGAACTAAACTAAAATAAAAAAAGGAAAGTCACATCCAACCAGTCTAGAACCTTCAAAACACTTCCCTTGAAATTACTTCCCTTCTCCTTCATGTACATATCCAATCTTCCCTTCAATTTATCTTCACAGTTTGCCTCAACCATTGATAAGGACAATGAAAATTATAATATGGAGGATGTAGCTAACAACTTTAATAATTTTTTTTGTAAATGTTGGACCAGACCTGGCTAAACAAATACCTGATTCTGGGAAATCTGGAGAAACTCCTGAGAATTTATTGGAGAGAAATCCCTGCTCTATGTTTCTTATGAAGTAGGTGAAAAAGAACTGTTGGACATTGTAAAAAAAATAAAAACAAAATGTCTACTGATTTCAACGACATAGACATGTCGTTAGTTAAGATGGTCATTGAGGGGATTCATTTGTAATTTATTTTTCCATACCGGTACTTTTCCAATCAAAATGAAAATAGCAAAAGTCATACCAATATACAAAACTGGGAACAAGCATTATTTCACAAACTACAGACCTGTTTCTTTACTCCCTCAATTCTCCAAAATATTAGAAAAAATGTTCAACAATAGACTAGACATATTTGTAGAAAAGCATAAACTAATCACTGAAAGTCAATATGGATTCAGATCAAACGGATCAACATCACTTGCAATAATAGAATCAATTGAAGATATCACAAACGCTATTGACAATAAGCTATATGCAGCTGGGATATTTATTGATATAAAGAAAGTATTTGATACGATCAATCATGATATCTTATTAAAAAAATTAGAAAGGTCATGTACTGGATTGGCTAAAAAGCTATTTAAGTAACAGGCAACAGTTTGTGAAGTTGGGCAGCTACAGTTCTACATGTTTGGACATTGCTTGTGGTGGCCCCCAGGGGTCAGTGTTGGGTCCAAAACTTTTCATCATGTATATAAACGACATTTGTAATGTGTCCAATGCCTTGAGGCTGGTCTTGTTCGCAGACGACACAAATATTTTTTGTTCTGGGGAGAATTTAAAACAACTACTGGACAAAATAACAAAAGAAATGGGCAAACTGAAAACATGGTTTGACAGGAACAAAATATATAACCATATAACCATATAACAATTACAGCACGGAAACAGGCCCTCTCGGCCCTTCCAGTCCGTGCCGACCATTTGTTTTCCCCTAGTCCCATCTACCTGCACTCAGACCATACCCCTCCATTCCCTTCACGTCCATATACCTATCCACTTTACTCTTAAATGTTAAAATCGATCCTGCCTCCACCACTTCTGCTGGAAGCTGATTCCACACAGCCACCACCCTCTGAGTAAAGAAGTTACCCCGAAACCTCTGTCCCTTAATTCTCATGTCATGCCCTCTTGTTTGAATCTTCCCTACCCAATATCATTAAACTTGAGCAAAACCAAAATAATGTTATTTGGTAATTGCAGAACAAATACACAAGCGAATATAAAGATAAATGGGGTTGAAATTGAACAAGTTCATGAAAATAAATTTCTTGGGGTTATAATGGATGATAGAATCAGCTGGAAATCACACATTAAACATGTACTATCCAAACCGTCAAAAAGCATTTCTGTATTACACAAAGTTAAGCAGGTTCTGGATCACAAATCACTCCGCGTTCTCTACTGTTCACTAATCTTACCCTACTTAACTTACTGTGCAGAGGTCTGGGGCAATAACTATAAAAGTTCGCTACATTCATTAACTATTTTGCAAAAAAGAGCAATCCGCATTATTCACAATGTCAGGTATCTGGATCACACTAATTCATTATTCTTACAGTCAAAATTATTAAAAATGAGCAGATTTGGTTGCATTTAAAACAGCACAGATAATGTTTAGGGCTAAAAATAAAAACTTACCTGGAAATATACAAAAATTATTCAATGAGCGAGTGGGGGGTTGTAATTTAAGAAGAATATTTAATTTTAAGGTACAAAGAGTCCGCACGACCAGAAAAACTTTTTGTATTTCGGTCTGTGGAGTGGGATTGTGGAACAGTTTGCATGTGGAGTTAAAGCAATGTCCACACATGTACCAGTTCAAAATGACATACAAAAAACTTTTTTTCACAAGGTACAGGGATGAAGGGGATGGTTGACAAACGGGTTAATGTTTATTAATGTTTATTTATTTATGTTTTTTGGTTACTTCATACATATTACTTGTATGTGTTTATCAATTGTATGTATATATATGTTTCTATGCATCTCCAATAATTGTCTGGGGTACGTCTACGGTTAAGTTGTATCTCAAATGAATAATTAGCTATTGTAGATTATATATTGGATATTGTGTTACATATTACATTACTATTGATACATTATCATTATTGTTATTATTATAAGCAATGTTATTAATAATGGTTATAATTATTATTATTAATAATTAATTAATTATTAAATATGGAAGAAGGGTTTAGGGAGAAGGGGTGAGATTAAAAAAGTTCTTATTCTCACTCCTTTTCGAGCTTGTAAAGAAAAAGTGTTGGGCATTTAAATTTTGCTTTATACTTTTCATTGCTTTGCAAATATTGCCTGGAATGTTCAATTGTTTGACTATTTCGATTGTTGTTGTTATTTATTCCTATTTACGTCTTTACTTGTTCAGAACAAATAAATAAATAAAATAAAACCACTCTCTCTCTGTAGCAGTAAGTTCCACATTCTTACCACATGTTGGGCAAAGTAGACTGGATTCACTATTGACTGACATGGGGCTGTGAATGGTCCTATACAAATCCACACACTAAATGGTGTCTCTTTTTGCTCTTGGTAGCCTCTGCCGGAAATCTCAGATCATTGATCTAATGGAAAATGGATGTTGGAGAAATGTGCTTGATGATATTCAACCGAAAATTGTAGTGAGAGACTGGTAAGTAATGATCCGCCCATTCAGAAATATTGATTAGAAGTTTGATACTGGAGTGCATAGGGATGGGTCAATGACATTAAATTTTAGCAAACAATCATTGTCATTTATAAATCTAGTAGAATGGATAAAGTTTGGATATGAACTTTAATTGAGTGGAGTAATTATATTAATAGAATGGTTACATGCAAAAATCGGTAACGACTTTGAAAATGGAGTGGAAAATTATCAATGTTCCAAAGAAACTGAATGATTTAGTACATGAGTGATTCCAAAAGTAGGCTGAATGATCCCAGAGAGTATGGGAGGACTCCAAAGATTGCAGTGGTTTCTAACCCATTTAATTATTTAAGTGGTTTAGCTAGGAGATTCATAAGAAGAAGTAAGATCTGGGAGGTAAAGGCCCTCGTTGCAAGACTCTGGGCAGTCATAAGGTCATAAATAATAGGAACAGAATTAGGCCATTTGGCCCGCCATTCAATCATGCCTGATCTATCCCTCCCTCCTAACCCCATTCTCCTGCTTTCTCCCCATAAACACTGACAACCTTACTATTCAAAAATCTATCTATTTCTGCTTTAAAAATATCGATTGACTTGACTTGCAAAGAATTCCACTGATTCATCATCCTCTGACTGAAAAAATGCCTTCTCATCTCTTTCCTAAGTAAAGTAAAGTATCCTTTATTGTCATTCAGACCGAAATTTTGTTCCTTGCAGTCATACATTTAATTAAAAAAACAAAACACAATAAACACAAATTAACATCCACCACAGTGAGTTCACCAAGCACCTCCTCACTGTGGTGGAAGGCAAAAGTCGTAAGTCTTTGTGTCTTCCCTCCTTGTTCTCCCTCTGCGCTGAGGCGATCTGCTGGGCCCGCGGCCGAACCTCCGAGGTCGGGCCGTCACCGCCGGGACACCTCCTCAGCCCCGAGTCGGGCCGTCACCGCCGCTGGAACCAGCCACAGCCCCGAAGTCGGCCAGCCTCGCGCTGGTTGGTCCTGGCTGGCTCTGCCTCAGGAGTCTCAGGTCGGTCGCACTTGGAGGCCGCCAGCTCCGCCATTAGGCCTCAGCGCAGACGGAGACGGGGGGATACGACAAAGAAAAGTCGCATCCCCCCTGAAGGAAGAGACTAAAAACAAGTTGCTCCCACACCCACACACACACACACACAAACTAACAACTCAAATTAACTGGCTAAAACAGGACAAGGACAACAAAAAAAAAGAAAAAACAGACGGACTGCACACGAGCCGCAGCTGCTAGGGCAGCGCCGCCAGGAACGTCATTTAATTCTGAGGCCATAACCTCTAGTCCTAGACTCTCTGACTAGTGGGAACATCCTCTCCACATCCACTCTATGCAAGCCTTTAACTATTCGGTTAAATTTCAATGAGGCCCCCCCCCCCCCTCCTCATTTTTCGGAACTTCAGCGAGTACAGGACTTGTGCCGTCAAACGCTGATCATAAGTCTTTGGGACAATCACATATGTTTAAAAGGAAAGGTCCGTGTAACTAATCAGGCTTTAACCATATAACCATATAACAATTACAGCACGGAAACAGGCCCTCTCGGCCCTTCCAGTCCGTGCCGACCATTTGTTTTCCCCATGTCCCATCTACCTGCACTCAGACCATACCCCTCCATTCCCTTCACGTCCATATACCTATCCACTTTACTTTTAAATGTTAAAATCGATCCTGCCTCCACCACTTCTGCTGGAAGCTCATTCCACACAGCCACCACCCTCTGAGTAAAGAAGTTCCCCCTCACGTTACCCCTAAACTTCTGTCCCTTAATTCTCATGTCATGCCCTCTTGTTTGAATTTTCCCTACCCTCAATGGGAAAAACATATCCACGTCAACTCTGTCTATCCCTTTCATCATTTTAAAGACCTCAATCAAGTCCCCCCTTAACCTTCTGCGCTCCAAAGAATAAAGACCTAACTTGTTCAACCTTTCTCTGTAACATAGTTGCTGGAACCCTGGCAACATTCTAGTAAATCTCCTCTGTACTCTCTCTATTTTGTTGACATCCTTCCTATAATTAGGCGACCAAAATTGTACACCATACTCCAGAATTGGTCTTACCAATGCCTTGTACAATTTTAACATTACTTCCCTACTCCTATATTCAATGCTCTGATTTATAAAGGCCAGCACACCAATGGCTTTCTTTACCACCCTACCTACATGCGATTCCACCTTCAGGGAACTATGCACAGTTATTCCTAGATCCCTCTGTTCCACAGCATTCCTCAATTCCCTACCATTTACCATGTACGTCCTATTTTGATTTGTCCTGCCAAGATGTAGCACTTCACACTTAACAGCATTAAACTCCATCTGCCATCTTTCAGCCCACTTTTTCAAATGGCCCAAATCTCTCTGTAGACTTTGAAAATTTACTTCATTATCCACAACACCACCAATCTTAGTATCATCTGCATACTTACTTATCCAATTTTCCACCCCATCATCCAGATCATTGATGAACATGACAAGCAACAGTGGACCCAACACAGATCCCTGAGGCACCCCACTGGTCACCGACTTCCAACCTGACAAACAGCCATCCACCATTACTCTCTGACATCTCCCATTCAGCCACTGTTGAATCCATCTTGCTACTCCGCCATTAACATCCAAAGATTGAACCTTCTTAACCAACCTTCCATGGGGAACCTTGTCAAAGGCTTTACTGAAATCCATATAGACAACATCCACCGCTTTACCCTCATCAATTTCCCTAGTTACCGTTTCAAAAAATTCAAGAAGGTTTGTCAAACATGACCTTCCAGGCACAAATCCATGTTGACTGTTCCTGATCAGACCCTGTTTATCCAGATGCTTATATATATATTATCTCTTTATGGAGTGGATGTGTATTTTACTGAATTTGAACAAGTTTGGCGGCACGGTGGCGCAGTGGTAGATCTACTGCTTTGCAGCGCCAGAGACCCGGGTACGGTCCTGACAATGGGTGCTGTCTGTAGGGATTTCTACGTTCTTGTGACCTGCGTGGGTTTTCTCCGAGATCTTTGGTTTCCTCCCATGCTCCAAAGACGTACAGGTTTGTAGGTTAATTGGCTTGGTATATTACAAATGTAAAAATTGTCCCTAATGTGTGTAGGGCAGTGTTAATGTGCGGGCGGTGAGGACTTTGCTGGGTTGAAGGGCCTTTATCCGCGGTGAATCTCTAAACTAAAATAAGCAGGGCTTTTCTTCAGTAAGGTTAGGAGCCACTGGGCTTTTAATGAAACGATGGTTAGAGGTTTTCAATTGGACAGACTTGTCTGTTTCTGTGTTGTAAATCCTTTGTAAGCCAGGAGAATTGTTTGGATGAACATTGTGTGTGGCTTGCACTGTTGATGCATTGTCTTGCACTTTGTTATTGAAGTACCTTTCTGTGTGCCCGTGGCAGGTATGCAGCGAGGAGAGACTGTGGCTGCACTTACACATTACATGTGAATCTGCTTTCTGAAAAGAAGGTCCCTCTCCAGAGCTTCAAGTCTAACAGGGTTATAATCCCCCAGTGGAGTGATGCAACCTGGAATGAGGTAGCTCATTTAATTCGCTTTTTAACCCATTTTTAAATCTAGGAATTTAGAAGTTTTGTCCATCTCTGCATGCTTACTCTAACAAATAGCAAGGTCTGGAGCAAATGTCTTTCCCAGTGCTGGGGTCAGTGGTGTGTCAAAACTGTTATCTGGGATAAAACTCTTCCATTGCCTCTTTTTCCATTTCCCATTCAATGTATCCTTGCCTGTTTCCACATCTCTTTCTTTGCTCTTCACCATCTCTTTCTCCATCCGCCTCCCCCCCCCCCCCCCCCCCCCCCCCCCCCCCCCCCCAACCCCATCTCCTCACCTCGATGTGACAATTTTTCTGCTTTGGGAGTCTACACCTGGCCTTAACCAGCTATTCAACTGTGGAAGATTTTTGAGCAAATCTTCTTCTTCCCCGTTGCGGGTGCTTTTCTGGTGGCATATTTCACAGTATTGGGAGTCTGACTGATGCCTCCTCCCATGAATAGTTGTAATTCCCTCTGCGGCACCGAGAACAAAGGGGGGACCTGGCGGGGGGGGTGCCGAGATCGAATGGGGTTCCAGCGGTGGATGGTGTGCTTGGTGCCACGTGAGGTGGCAGGCAATAGATTTGACTGTTCAGTAATGCCCCTGTCCCACTTAGGACACCTGAACGGAAACCTCTGGAGACTTTGTGCCTCACCCAAGGTTTCCGTGCGGTTCCCGGAGGTTTTTGTCAGTTTCGACCATTAGGGAGACTGATAAAAACCTCCGGGAACTGCACGGAAACCGTGGGTGGGGCGCAAAGTCTCCAGAGTTTCCGTTCAGGTTTCCTAAGTGGGACAGGGGCATTAACCTCACTTGTGCACTGCCTAGGTGAGGCCTGCTGTACAATTTTACCAGGTTGTATGCAAAGCAAAGCATTTCACTGTATCTAGGTACACGTGACAATACAGTATCATTGAATTGTTGTCCTGCAGTTGGGCGGGTTTTGTTAATTCTGCCCAGACTAGCATCGTGCCTCTTCCCACTTTACTCTGCATGCTTGAGTAACCTTTTTACATGCACACCATCTATCATTTGCACAAACATATTTTACATGCACACCACAACACTATCGTGCAGAATATGTTTTAGAATGTGTTCTTGAGTGCTACGCGATAACTAACAGTGGTACCTTTTCTTTCAGATGGTTCATGTCTTCACAGACTATGGGCCCGGTGTTCGGTACGTTCACTTTTCACACGAGGGACAAGACACGCAGTTCTGGGCGGGGTGGTATGGAATCCGTGTCACCAAAAGCAGCGTGACCATCGAACCGTGAGCTGTAGGGACAGCAGGATATGGCCGGGCGTGAAGAGATACGTCAGCAACAAGTAAACAAAATGCAAAGATATCACGTGCTGTAAATCCAAAATAAAAACGCCCAACATTCAGCAGGTCAGCAGAATCTGGGAAGCGATCTAGTTTTTGCAGGGTCCCTGACCCGAGATGTTAATTCTGTTTCCCTCTCTCCGCAGATGCGGCCTTGCGTGTTGAGTGTTTCCAGCACTGTCTGACTTCATTAAAAAGCTGATTTGCATTTCTATAGTCAATGCATTAATATCTTGGAGGTTCTTGATATTTGTTGTCTATATGATTATTGCTTTCATGTGATTATTTTCTCCCTGTATAAGAACTAAGGTGGGGGTGAGTTGTTAATAGGAACAGGTCACTTTCATTTCAAACGGCCAGTGGTTCACTGAACACTTCATTCTGAGTATTTCCTTCAGAGAGCTCCTCTAACATGCATGTGAGTACTGCCCTGAGGGTAAAATATGCATGATGGCCATGGGGGGGGATTGAACTGAGGATTTTCCAATGGAATCTCTCAAGGGCCGTGAGACCTCTTCCCAGCTAATGATGTTTGGGATACTCTGTAACAGAGAGTCTTCGCTGAAGAGGAAAACCATTTTCTCAACTTTATTTTTAATAATTCTCTATTTTTTTATATTTGGATATTTTCGGGAGATAATCCCTATTCTTCTAAAGTACTCAATGGAATCAAACTAATTGGTGTTGCACTACTGAAATGTGTTTCAGTGATCTAGCTCTATTTTCCCTGCCTCTATCATTTACCCAACACATTGATCCGTAGATGGAGGAAACTGGAGCAAATCAACATGGGGATAAAAGTTGGATTTCAGCTTGTGGACTGAACGTGTTCCTCTGGGAACCAGTTTTGGCTAAATAGCCCAAATAAACTATTTAGCTGAATAAGTTCTATTATTTGAAGTTCCTCCAGAATAATACACAATGGAGACCATGGGTGGGGTTCCGTTCTTGACCAAAGCTTCTCAAAGTCCCGAATAGCCTCAACATTAGTCACTTTTCACTTTATTCTTTAATTCCTTTGGTAAATATAGGTTGGCGAAAAATACTTAATGGAAACAATGTTCGGCTTGTTCACTTAGTTTTCTAACTAAAGCAGATGATGGGGATACCTGTAAGACTCTTCCCATTGTGTGTGTGTGATATCATTTTAATAAATGTAGCACATGAATGTCATGGTCGCCTCTCCCAAAATAAGTAAAGGTTTTTCAAATATATATTTTTCCATGGATCCGGTTCCCCTGGTGACCATGACATTCTTTTGGCCATTTATATGGCCATACTTTTGGAGGTAGATGTTCTTCCTGCCTATGGCGTGCACAGCCTAACGTTGTAGGACAACTTGTTCTATTTGATCTTATTTGATTGTGCACGTCAGGCTGATTACATTAGTCGAAACAGGGCGGACCACGTGAAGGTTGCAATCTCCCTCCCCGGCGGGGGGGGGGGGGGGGGTGTTAAGTTCCTTTTTATAATACATTTTTTTGGTTTCAATGCATTCATTTATTTATGCGTGTATGTATACTCTCAAATTAGTTGGTGAAACTAAAATATGAAACACCAGATATTGCACAAAATGGCAAAAGTTTCAGCGGACAGGAATCTCACCATATCTGCTTCCAATGCTGTAGCAGGCGTGATGCAGACCTGTATCTGACTGTTTATGAGATGCGCTTGATCTACTTGTGCGAGTCAGGAAGAGGTCAGCGCCGTAAAATAACCCCCCGATAATATCCGAACAAGATAACATCTTGCTTTGTGTTTAGTTGATTGGACGCGCCCATCCAAGCCGTACTTATTAGCTGCGATAGGTATATAGTTGCTTGAATCAGACAACAGGTCTGTAGGTTAATTGGCTTTGGTGTAAATGTAAAAATTGTCCCCAGTGCGTAGGGTGGTGTTAATGTGCAGGGATCACTGGCTGGCACGGACTCTGTGGGCGGAAGGGCCTGATTCCATGCTGTATCTCTAAACTAAACTGAACTAACATGTCAAACGTTACTTTACCGAGAGAACATCCTTATTTGTTCAAATTAAACAAGAAACATTATCTGTCCCCCTAATTACTTTGTATTTATCGCATATTTGGGTAGTTCATATATTCTCCTTCCAAGAGGTATGCTGTGGGCTAGAGGCACATCAGGATGGTTTTGTGGGCTAGGTTCAGGTGCTCAAGTTTGTCTAGATAAGGCTAAACGTTTCCGATGTGGATGATATGAATAGCATAAAATTACCATGAGCCATTTTAAATATGAACATTATTAGCTTTTCCACTGAATCAATTTCATATTTTTGAAGGAGAAATTGCTGTTGGTGATATTGAAAATAATTACCTCATGTGTCTGAATGAAGAAAATAAATGTGTGTTCATTTTCCTCCCAAGTCCACTGTAAATGGGGACCATCCGTATCAGTCTCTGTCTTTGCTCCATATTCTGCAAGCTGCTTCCATCAATAAATTGCTCTTTAATAACTCAACCAGTTTAAGTGGAGATGTTATTTGATTAACAGTGAACATGTGTAATCCATTTGTACGTCTGGGCCTCGCGTCATGTTTGTAACCAATTCGGAGCACCTCCTTTTCAGTCAATTGAATGCGACATTTTTTAAATCGCTTCCTGCCGCTGTTTAAACATTCACCATTAAATTCCCAGAGACATTGTTAATTTGATGCATTATTTACACCCACTGTAGTTAGGCAGTGATGGAGTTTGTGCATTTGCATGCGTTCACAGCCAGAAAAAAACCTAACTCTCCACCGGACAGGTCACCCAATTATGGAGAGACCGCATCGCCTTTTAAGTCCTCCTACCACGTTTAAGACAAACCTGAAGTTAGTCAGTAAGCCTGTCTCTGCAAAACAGCCGGTTAGACGTGCACCTTTTGGGTCGAAGGGAGAAAGGCCGAGGTTCTCAGCTGAATTGTAACTCCCAGCTCCTGCTGTGTGCTAGGCTTGCAGTCTTCTTTGAATGATGCCTTCCAATCTTCAGTTTCAAGACAAGTAAAAAGTGCCCTTACTCTGCGTGGTCCCCTCAGCATTGTGCGGAGGTATCACCTAGCGTGTACCCCAACATTTAGCAGCCTTCCAAAAGGAGAAATTCCTCCTCATTCTGATTAAGTGGTAGATCCCCAGGTCTAATCTATTTGTTTTTAGCTTGTTACTCCAGCATTTTGTGTCTACCTTCAATTTAAACCAGCATCTGGTGAACACACATTCAAGTCTTCTTCTTCTTCTTGCGTATGGTGTGCACAGCCTAAAGTTGTAGGACAACTTGTTCTATTTGATCTTACTTGATTGTGCACGCCAGGTTGATTGCATTTGTCGAAACAGGGCGGACCACGTGAAGGTTGCAATCTCTCACCCCACACATTCAAGTAAACCTTTTCTGTACCCTCTCGCAAGCCTCCATCCTTCAACAGGGATCGTGGGCTACCAGAATTGCACGCAATACTCCAAACAAGGCCTTGCCAAAATGTTCTGAAGCTGTAAAATGACTTCCTCACTCTTATACTGAATCGCACGGCCAATGAAGATAAGCATATCATACACCATCTTTACCACTCTATGTACATGTGTTGCCATTTTTGTGGAGCTTATGGAGACGAACCCCAAGAACCCTCTTGTACAAGGTTACCCAGTGAATAGACTCACATTGCTGCTCAATGTACCTCATTTACCAAACATTTCTCAATTCCATTAACCAATGCAGTTAAAATTGTTCCTGGTGTTGGGGGAGTCCAGAACCAGGAGTCACAGTTTAAGAATAAGGGGTAGGCCATTTAGGACTGAGATGAGGAAAAACTTTTTCACCCAGAGATTTGTGAATCTGTGCAGTTCTCTGCCACAGAAGGCAGTGGAGGCTAATTTACCAGATGTTTTCAAGAGAGAGTTAGATATAGCTCTTAGGGCCAACGGAATCAAGGGATAAGGGGATAACGCAGGAACAGGGTACTGATTTAGGATGACCAGCCATGATCATAGTGAATGGCAAGGCTGGCTCAAAGGGCCGAATGGCCTACTCCTGCACCTATTTTCTATGTTTCTATGCAACCTGTCTGCATCGCTTCACCGAGACCTTGTGTCCTCTTTATGACCTACCTTTGTATGTAATTTTGTATCATAGGTTTGCTTGGATATATAACACTTTGGCCTGTCATCTAGTCATAAATATATAGATCACAAATAGCTGAAACAGCAAAGGTCAGTGCAATGGCACAGTTAGGCGCTATGTTCTGCCACTGTGATGAATTCTGCTAGGGTAAGGAATGTGATACCTTGGAGAATGATCTTTGCACGCTTCGTGTGGAGCCAGATGTTCAGTAAAGAAAGCATTAGCGATTTACAGCACGTCAGGGTTTGTATCTTATGATGTTTATTTTCATCAGTTCTGGGTCATTAGTACAGTATTTGGCAAAATCAGGCATTTTTAGTTGTTTACAAAAGAATCACTTGAGGCACATTAACTTTCTCCGTCAAGCATAACCACATTGTTTCAGTCTTGCCTTAATTATTTCCTCGATCAGGTATCTATTTCCTTTCAAGTAACCATGAGTACATTTTTGTTTCTTCCCCCCGCTTTGGCCTGTGCTTTTACCCACGGTAGTGTTTCACCAGAGTCACACCGTTGAGCCATGCATTCCATGGAGGCATGGGGACTGCTCAGTAACCCACGCGGGCAATACCGGATGTCAGGAGAGGCGCCTGTTAAGCAAAATGAAGGAAAATGTAAGCCCTGCATTGCTTATGTTTGTTGTCACTTGCAGAGCAATAATCGAAGCGATCAAGATAAAAGTGATATTCCACATAAGGCTTCAGGGGTGATTATTCTTTGTTAGTTGAACTCACCCCCCCCCCCCACCCCCCCCAAAAAAAAAAACAATAATCAAAATTGTTTAGGTATTAAATGAGATTACTTGTAAAATCAAGTATGAGTGATATAATCAATCTGAGCTCAAACCATTATTTTGATGGACTTTGGAAGCACCGCTGCACTGGTCAACTCTGATGGACTGACGTTGGTCAATGTTAAACATCCAGCAATCTGCTCAACTAAAAAAGCACAGATGTACATAACAGTTTGTGAGAAGTATGGATTGGTTCACACTTACAGCTGCAGAATAGTGTCTCCCTGATTTGTCAGTACGTTCAGTACTCTGAATATCGATACAGCAAGATCATGTGGTGGTGAATGTGAAATCTTTGGTCAGGTGAAGAAGAAATTAGCCACAAAATCCATTTTCCAATTGGCATGAGACAGGACACTACGCTCTCTTTTGTTAGTGTCCAACTTAGATCCTGACATTATAATTCCTCGAGTAAGTGCCTACCCACAGCGGGTATCTTTTGGCATGACCAGCATCAATAAAATAAACCATTTCTTCCCCCCCCTCACCCTCACACCTCACATCCGTCCGTGTTCAGCAACACAAACTGCTGAGATCTGATGGGGAAATGCAGGCGTGTCAGTAGAAATAAAAAAATGGCGTAAAGTCGGCAGCGAAAGCATCAGGTGAACGGCTTGGAGCCGGGTTATTGCTCCACAGTCACGGTGCTGTTGGTGATTCTGGCTCCGTACCATCCTCCCCAAAACTGAGAGTCCTTTCCTCCATGTGTAAACTTCACGTAGCGGATACCTGGCCCATAGCTGGTGAAAGTGTTGGATATCTGCAAATTAAGCAAAGCGGATCGTTACTGAATGGTCCATTCAGAGTGGTCACTCACTGGGAACTCCTGCACGTTAAAGTCAGCATTCGAGCAGCCTGAAGTCCCTTGTTCTAACTTCTATTTTAAACACAGGTTTCCAATCCGTGAGTATCATTCTACATTTGTCCAATGGTTTTCAGTCCTGCCTGAATCATACCTCTTTCCATTCTGCATCACTCCACTGTGGGACCTGAATCTCACCAGACTTGTATTCTTGGATCACACTCATGTCTTCAGACAGAAGTTCGACATGCAGTTCATAGAAAAACCCAGAGTCGTGCCTCCCTGCATACCTGTGGATGAAGAGCAAACCAGTGAAGTTATCGTTCAGGGAGCGATGTAGACATCAAGTAGAGTATTCAATGTAGGTGCAAGAGACTGCAGGTGCAGGAATCCTGAGTAAAACAGCAAAGTGCGGGAGTAACTCGGCGGGTCAGGCAGTATCTCTGCCGAACATGGACAGTTGGCATTTCGGTCAAGACGCTTCTTCAAACTCCTACCCGATGGACAGATGCCGTTTAGGGTCAGGACCCTTCTGTCCACTTCCCTCCACAGATGCTACCTAATCCGCTGAGTTCCTCCACAAGTTTCTTAGCATCATGTTCAATGTATCAAGTGACATTCGAAACACCATTGCGTCCAAGAGAGGTACAACACAGAAACAGGCCCTTCAGTCAATCTTCGAACACCCAATGCCAATATGACCACAATCCATTTTATGCTCCCACATTCACAATGAACTCCCCACAGATTCTATCAGTTAGTGAGCTGATTGTACAGGTCGAACCATAGGCAGCTTTTCAACTTGCTTACCAGTCCTTAACATTGATGGCAGGTTGAAGACTGTCCAGTATCTCAGCGTCAAATCCTTCTGAGACCAGATTGATTAGTTGAGTTTTTCGACACCATCTAACAAACATAAATATGCAATAAATGAGTTCAATTCTTTAGGGAACTGTTGCACATAGCTAGTATCAGGATGGCTTATCGCACCTGGTCTGTGCAGGTCTATTAATGGAATGTCAGTGTAACACTACAAAGGGATGGTCATATGGCTGATTGGGAATACTGCTGTTAAAAAGGCCTGTACAGCACTATAAGTGAAAGGTTTACCAGAATGTCGCATGAATTAGAGCGTAGGAGCTATAATAAATTTGGAAACAAAATTGATTGTTTTCACTGGAGCGCTGGAGGCCGAGGGGAGATCTAATAGAAATATATAAAATAATATAGATACATAGCTAGGGTGGATTGAACCTTTTTTCCAAGGGTGGCAATATCAAAGACTAGGGGCATACATTTAAGGTGAAGGGGGCAAAGTTTAAAGAAGATGTGTGGGGCAGATTTCTCACATAGAGAGTGGTGGGCGCCTGGAATGCACTGCCAGTGGTGGTGGTGGAGGCAGATAAAATAGTGGCATTTAAGAGGCTTTTAGATAGGCACAAGGATATGCAGGGATATGGAAAACATGCAGGCAGAGGAGATTAGTCTAACTAGGCATTATGTTCAGCGCAGACATTGAGGGCTGAAGGGCCTATTCCTGTGCTGTACTGTTGTATGGTCTAATGATTGGTTCTGTATTGATATGTGATTGGTTCAAACAAGAACTTCAGCTCATACCAGGGAATGCAGAGGTGGCCCCCATTAGTTCACACCTCTGGCATGGTGTGCCTGCGTCTTTGCAGTCAGCTGGCTATGAAGGTAACAGAAGCACGACATAACTCCAAAAGGTGCCCGTTCTGACTTCTACTCAGCCCCAAACTCCTGTTCGCTCTCCTTTGCCCGGCTTTGCTTTCAAAAGCTACGATTGAGTGCGGTTCCACTCGCCCTCATGGGCGCTGCTCCGGTTCACAGCTCACGTTAAAATAATTCTCATTTCCCCTCTTCTTCTTCAGCTCAGATCCTTAAATTTGTTTTCACTTGCCCCTGGCTCTCTACCAATGGAAACATTTTCTCCCCTACCTGTTAGTCAAAACCCCTTAATAACCCGGAACCATTTTCAGTATTGATCGGTAATCTCAATCAACACGAGATTTAATAGGAACCTGAGGGGTAATTTTTTTTCACACAAAGGGCGGTGGTTGTATGGAACGAGCTGCCAGAGGAGGTCGCTGAGGCAGGGAATGTTGCAACGTTTAAGAAACATTTAGACAGATACATGGATAGGCAGGTGGGACAAGTGTAGATGGGACATGTTAGTTGGTGTGCGAAAATTGGGCCAAAGGGCCTGTTTCCACTCTGTATAATTCTATGACTCCTAAAATGGGAAAGGTTCCCTGATTCAGTTATAGATTGGTTCCAAGTGGTGGATATTGAGGCACATTCTGGGTTTAACAAACAGAGCGTGTGAGTGCTAGGACTTCTCTCTAATCCTCCAGGCTCTGTCTTTGAGTGACCTACAGTAGAATCCATTGCTGCCAATGTGTAGGCTGCACAGATCATAAGGTAAGGCAACGAAAAACGCACAGAACTGGACAAATCAAACCAAGTAACTCCACAGCAAAAGGAGGGACCTCTGCATGACATTCCTGGAATTCTTACTCAAAAGATGTAACAAAATATTTTTGGATGCTTTGATCAGGGAAGGGTTTTCCACTGTCTCCAGGAAGATCTTCCACTTTCCAGCCATTCCCATCATTATCTGTAAGTTCCCAGAAGTTGAATTCCTCTGTGAAAGTTGAAAGAGACAATTTGTTAATCCAAAGATCATTCAAATGGAGGAACAGCATCTCATATTTCGCTTGGGCAGCTTATAGCCCAGTGGTATGAGTGGTGATTTCTATAACTTCAAGTAGCCCCGGCATTCCCTCTCTCTCTATCCCTCCCCCACCCAAGTCTCACTAGATTCTTGTTTTCACCCAACAAACAGCTAAGAATGGCTTGTTTCCTTTATCATCATTGATGTTTTGCATATCTTTCATTCATTATTCTCTATCTCTCTGCATCATCATCGATATATCCCCGGTTTCCCTTATCTCTAATCAGTCTGAAGAAGGGTCTCATCCTGTAACGTCGTCACATTCCTTCTCTCCAGAGATGCTGTCTGTCCCGCTGAGTTACTCCAGCTTTTTGCATCTATCTGCGGTTTAACCCAGCATCTGCAGTTCCTTCCAACACACATCATTCAATTGATTCTGGGTTTGATGGACAGGAAGTGCGAGTGTCAGGCTCTTTCTGATCCCCCTATCTTGTCATTGAGTGCCTTAAAGTAGAATTTATTGCATTCATTTACATATCTTTTCCTATTGTTTTTTACACACCCTCCAATTGTTTTAATGTAGTCTACCCTCCCACCTGATATATTGTTTCCGGTTTAAGAAGGAACTGCAGATGCTGGAAAATCAAAGGTAGACAAAAATGCTGGAGAAACTCAGCGGGTGCAGCAGCATCTATGGAGCGAAGGAAATAGGCAACGTTTCGGGCCGAAACCCTTCTTCAGATGTTTCCGAGGCAGTTCTTATCCTTTGCTTCCCTCTGTGGCCGTCCTGCGATCAAAGATAGAGGGATATAGTGGACAACAGGTTCCTACTGGCAACTGTTGTTTTGGGGGCTTATTGAGGTGTAGCGCGGAAGGTCGCCTGGTGGGCAGGTGGGAGACTGCATGTCGAGTTACCTGCTACTGTGATTAAATAAAAGTAAAGAGGCCAACTGTAGTCCAGTAATGTGTAGTAAGGAACTGCAGATGCTGGTTTAAACTGAAGATGGACACAAAAAGCTGGAGTAACTCAGCGGGACAGGCAGCATCTCTGGAGAGAAGGAATGGGTGACATTTCGGGTCGAGACCCTTCTTCTTCACACTGGTTAGGGATGAGGGAAATGAGAGATATGGACAATGATGTGGAGGGATAGAGAACAATGAATTAAGCCAGATCACCTTACAAATTTCATCCACAATTGGCAGATCTTGCAATGGATAGTGGACAGGAGCAGGAATGCTGCAAATCAGTGGACAGCTTTCTCACTCACTCACCTGCCACAAAGTCAAGGGTTCAAGTCTCACATCAATGATTTGGTACCATAATCGAATACATTTGTGATCTACACCTTAAAGTAATCATAAGTCCCCATAGCAGGTTCTCAGTGAGTAGGCCATTTCAAAGAGCAGAGGTATCGGGAGCGCTGCGTCACTAAACTCCGCCATTCAATCACTGCTCCTTTGGCTGATATATCTTTCCCTCGATTACACTGTCCGTATGGAGTTTGTACGTTCTCCCCGTGAACGCGTGGTTTTCTCCGAAATTTTTGGTTTCCTACCACATTCCAAAGACCTACAAGTATGTAGGTAAATTGGCTTGGTAAATGTAAAATTTGTTCCTAGGGTATAAAGGACAGAAGATAGGTCCTGATCCGAAACGTCACCCATCCTTTTTCCGCAGAGATGCTGCTTGATCCGATACGTTACTGAAGCAATATGTGTCTATCTTTGGGTATGTAACAGCATCTGTAGTTCCCTTCTACAGCAATAAAGGGCCGTAAGATTAATCTTAGGTTCCTCTACATATTGAAAAATGAAATGAAATGAAAAGCTACCTTTATTGTTACTCAGACCTTTCGGTCCGAACAAAATTTCGTGCCTGCAGTCATACATATAATAAAAATAACAAAAACACACAATAAACACAAATTTAACATCCACCACAGTGAGTTCACCAGGCACCTCCTCACTGTGATGGAAGGCAAAAGTCTTAAAGTCTTTGTCTCTTCCCTCCTTGTTCTCCCTCTGCGCTGAGGCAATCCAGGCTTCCGATATTGTGACCCCGCCGGGTGATGGTAAGTAAGTCAGTCCCGCGGCTGAATCCAGCTCCGCGAACAGGCCGATTCAAACTCTGCGGCCCGGAGCGGTCGAAGCTGCCGAAGCTGCCGCCCTCCAGTCCAGCGGACGAAGCTGTTGTTGGGGGAGCTTAGGAAAAACAGGTCACCAACCTGTGACCTGCGAGCTCCCGACGATGTCGTCCACTGGGCCCGCGACCGGGCCTCCAAAGCCACGCCGCCACCGCCGCCTAGGAATAGGATTAGGCCATTCGGCCCATCAAGTCTACTCCGACAATTAATCATGGTGGATCTACTTCTCCCTCCTAACACCATTCTCCTGCCTTCTCCCCATAACCTCTGACACCCGTACAAATCAAGAATCTATCTATCTCTGCCTTAAATATATCCACTGACTTTACCTCCACAGCCTTCTGTGGCAAATAATTCCACAGATTCACCACCCTCTGACTAAAGAAATTCCTCCATATCTCCTTCGTAAAAGAAAATCTTTTAATTCTGAGGCAATGACCACTTGTCCTGGACTCTCCCACTAGTGGAAACATCTTAGTATATTGCATTTCATATTTGTTGTTTTTTGTACAGTATTATTGTTGGTATAGTAATGGTTATGTAACCATTAATTGTATTGTTGATGCTGTTGTACAAGATTTTTGTGAGTCAGCCTTGCCCAACATTAATTTTGGTCCCTACTGGCAACTGTTGTTTTGGGGGCTTATTGAGGTGTAGCGCAGAAGGTCCCCTGGTGGGCAGGTGGGAGACTGCATGTCGATTTACATAGAAACATAGAAATTAGGTGCAGGAGTAGGCCATTCAGCCCTTCGAGCCTGCACCGCCATTCAATATGATCATGGCTGATCATCCAACTCAGTATCCCGTACCTGCCTTCTCTCCATACCCTCTGATCCCCTTAGCCACAAGGGCCACATCCAACTCACTCTTAAATATAGCCAATGAACTGGCCTCAACTACCCTCTGTGGCAGAGAGTTCCACAGACTCACCACTCTCTGTGTGAAGAAAGTCTTTCTCATCTCGGTCTTAAAGGATTTCCCCCTTATCCTTAAGCTGTGACCCCTTGTCCTGGACTTCCCCAACATCGGGAACAATCTTCCTGCATCTAGCCTGTCCAACCCCTTAAGAATTTTGTAAGTTTCTATAAGATCCCCTCTTAATCTCCTAAATTCCAGAGAGTATAAACCGAGTCTATCCAGTCTTTCTTCATAAGACAGTCCTGACATCCCAGGAATCAGTCTGGTGAACCTTCTCTGCACTCCCTCTATGGCAATAATGTCCTTCCTCAGATTTGGAGACCAAAACTGCACGCAATACTCCAGGTGTGGTCTCACCAAGACCATGTACAACTGAAGTAGAACCTCCCTGCTCCTGTACTCAAATCCTTTTGCTATGAAAGCTAACATACCATTCGCTTTTTTCACTGCCTGCTGCACCTGCATGCCTACTTTCAATGACTGGTGTACCATGACACCCAGGTCTCGCTGCATCTCCCCTTTTCCCAATCGGCCACCATTTAAATAATAGTCCGCTTTCCTGTTTTTGCCACCAAAGTGGATAACCTCACATTTATCCACATTATACTGCATCTGCCAAACATTTGCCCACTCACCCAGCCTATCCAAGTCACCCTGCAGTCTCCTAGCATCCTCCTCACAGCGAACACTGCCCCCCAGCTTAGTGTCATCCGCAAACTTGGAGATATTGCCTTCAATTCCCTCATCCAGATCATTAATATATATTGTAAATAGCTGGGGTCCCAGCACTGAGCCCTGCGGTACCCCACTAGTTACTGCCTGCCATTGTGAAAAGGACCCGTTTACTCCTACTCTTTGCTTCCTGTTTGCCAGCCAGTTCTCTATCCACATCAATACTGAACCCCTAATACCGTATGCTTTAAGTTTGTATACTAATCTCTTATGTAGGACCTTGTCGAAAGCCTTCTGGAAGTCCAGATATACCACATCCACTGGTTCTCCCTTATCCACGCTACTAGTTACATCCTCGAAAAATTCCACAAGATTCGTCAGACATGATTTACCTTTTGTAAATCCATGCTGACTTTGTCCAATGATTTCACCACTTTCCAAATGTGCTGCTATCCCATCTTTAATAACTGACTCTAGCAGTTTCCCCACTACCGATGTTAGACTAACTGGTCTGTAATTCCCCGTTTTCTCTCTCCCTCCCTTCTTAAAAAGAGGGGTTACATTTGCTACCCGCCAATCCTCAGGAACTACTCCAGAATCTAAAGAGTTTTGAAAGATTATCACTAATGCATCCACTATTTCCTGAGCTACTTCCTTAAGTACTCTGGGATGCAGCCTATCTGGCCCTGGGGATTTATCGGCCTTTAATCTATTCAATTTACCCAACACCACTTCCCGACTGACCTGGATTTCACTCAATTCCTCCTTTGACCCACAGTCCCCTGCTATTTCAGGCAGATTATTTATGTCTTCCTTAGTGAAGACGGAACCAAAGTAGTTATTCAATTGGTCCGCCATATCCTTGTTCCCCATGATCAACTCACCTGTTTCTGACTGCAAGGGACCTACATTTGTTTTAACTAACCTCTTTCTCTTCACATATCTATAAAAACTTTTGCAGTCAGTTTTTATGTTCCCTGCCAGTTTTCTTTCATAATCTATTTTTCCTTTCCTAATTAAGCCCTTTGTCCTCCTCTGCTGGTCTCTGAATTTCTCCCAGTCCTCTGGTATGCTGCTTTTTCTGGCTACTTTGTACGCATCATCCTTTGCTTTGATACTATCCCTGATTTCCCTTGTTATCCACGGATGCACTACCTTCCCCGATTTATTCTTTTGCCAAACTGGGATGAACAATTTTTGTAGTTCATCCATGCAGTCTTTAAATGTCTTCCATTGTATATCCACCGTCAACCCTTTTAGAATTAATTGCCAGTCAATCTTGGCCAATTCACGTCTCATACCCTCAAAGTTACCTTTCTTTAAGTTCAGAACCATTGTTTCTGAATTAACAATGTCACTCTCCATCCTAATGAAGAACTCAACCATATTATGGTCACTCTTGCCCAAGGGGGCACGTACAACAAGACGGCTAATTACCCCTTCCTCATTACTCAAAACCCAGTCTAAAATAGCCTGCTCTCTCGTTGGTTCCTCTACATGTTGATTTAGATAACTATCCCGCATACATTCCAAAAAATCCTCTTCCTCAGCACCCCTGCCAATTTGATTAACCAAATCTATATGTAGATTGAAGTCACCCATTATAACTGTTTTGCCTTTGTCGCACGCATTTCTAATTTCCTGTTTGATACCATCCCCAACTTCTCTGCTACTGTTAGGTGGCCTGTACACAACACCCACCAGCGTTTTCTGCCCCTTAGTGTTTTGTAGCTCTACCCATACCGATTCCACATCCTCCAAGCTAATGTCCTTCCTTTCCATTGCTTTAATCTCCTCTCTAACCAGCAACGCTACCCCACCTCCTTTTCCTTTCTCTCTATCCCTCCTGAATATTGAATATCCCTGGATGTTCAGCTCCCAGCCTACGTCACCCTGGAGCCATGTCTCCGTGATCCCAACTATATCATAATCATTAATATCTATCTGCACGTTCAACTCGTCCACCTTATTACGAATACTCCTTGCATTGAGACACAAAGCCTTCAGGCTTGTCTTTACAACGCATTTACCCCTTATACAATTTTGCTGAAAAGTGGCCCTTTTTGATTTTTGCCCTGGTTTTGTCTGCCTGCCACTTTTACCTTTCACCTTGCTACCTAATGCTTCTACCCTCATTTTACACCCTCCTGCCTCTCTGCTCTTGTACCCATCCCCCTGCCACATTAGTTTAAACCCTCCCCGACAGCACTAGCAAACACTCCCCCAAGAACATTGGTTCCATTCCATTCCAGGTGCAAACCGTCCTGTTTGTACCGGTCCCACCTCCCCCAGAACTGGTCCCAGTGCCCTAAAAATTTGAATCCCTCCCCCTTGCACCACTTTTCAAGCCACGTATTCATTTGCATTATCCTCCTATTTCTACTCTGACTGGCCCGTGGTACTGGTAGTAATCCGGAGATTACTACCTTTGAGGTCCTACTTTTAAGTTTATCTCCTAGCTCCCTAAATTCACCTTGTAGGACCTCATCCCTTTTTTTACCTATATCGTTGGTGCCAACATGCACCACGACAACTGGCTGTTCACCCTCCCCCTCCAGAATGTTCTGCAGCCGTTCAGTGACATCCCTGACCTTTGCACCAGGGAGGCAACATACCATCCTGGAGTCTCGTTTGCGGCCGCAGAAACGCCTATCTATTCCCCTGACAATTGAATCCCCTATTACTATTGCCCTTCCCCTCTTTTTTCCCCCCTCATGTGCTGCAGAGCCACCCATGGTGCCATGAACCTGGCTGCTGCTGCATTCCCCTGATGAGCCATCTCCCTCAACAGTATCCAAAATGGTATACCTGTTTAGGAGGGAGATGACCGCAGGGGACTCCTGCACTACCTGCCTACTGCTTTGCTGGCTATTGGCCACCCGTTCCCTTCTTGTCCTCCTACCTTTTGCCTGCGGTGTGACCAACTCACTGTACGTGCTATCCACGACTTTCTCCGCATCGTGGATGCTCCAGTATGAATCCAGCCGCAGTTCCAATCGTTCAATGCGGTCTGTCAGGAGCTGCAGCTGGACACACTTCCTGCAAACATAGTCACCAGGGACACCGACCATCTCCCTGATCTCCCACATGTTGCAGGCTGAACAAACCACGGGGCCAATCTCTACTGCCATACCTTACTCCCAAATTACTAAAAAAAACACAAAAACTTATCCTTTAAACTTTACTACTAAATACTGAATCCCTAACTCCCAGAATCCCTCACTCCCAGAAGGCAGAAATGTAAAATAGTAAACCCGGGGTTGCACCCAATCAGCTGCTTCCTCGGGTCCTCTTCCACCAATCAGCGGCTTCCTCAAAAAAAAAACCCACTTCTCCAAATGGAACGTTATGGATTTCGGTTAGATTTTAAACCTATGTCGCTCCTCCCCCTCTTTCACTTCCTCCAAGCCTCTGGAAAAACAAGCCCCGCGCTAGATTTTATAGCTTACCGGTCGGGTGTCGCTCCTCCCTCTCCTTCACTTCCTCCAACGGCTCCTGTGGGCCTCTGAAAAAACAAGCCCCGCGCTAGATTTTAAACCTACCGGTCGGGTGTCGCTCCTCCCCCTCCTTCACTTCCTCCAACGGCTCCTGTGGGCCTCTGGAAACACAAGCCCCGCGCTAGATTTTAAACCTACCGGTCGGGTGTCGCTCCTCCCCCTCCTTCACTTCCTCCAACGGCTCCTGTGGGCCTCTCAACTGTGATTAAATAAAAATAAAGAGCCCAACTGTAGTCCAGTAATGTGTAGTAAGGAACTGCAGATGCTGTTTTAAACTGAAGATAGACACAAAAAGCTGGAATAACTCAGCGGGACAGGCAGCATCTCTGGAGAGAAGGAATGGGTGACATTTCCGGTCGAGACCCGTCATCTTCAGACTGGTTAGGGATGAGGGAAATGAGAGATATAGACAATAATGTGGAGTGATAGAGAACAATGAATGAAAGATATGCAAAAAAGTAACGATGATACGCCAAAAATCATAGGGTTACACGAACAAGAGCTCATTTTAGTCAAAACCAAAAAAGCACTGATACAAACCTTCACCACATGGATTCTTGATTAGATTGTTTTTCGCAGACGTGCAAAAATAAAATGCATCCCAGTCTTCTGCTCTTATAGTGTGATTGTCCTTTGACAAGCCTTCATCGCAAGACTGGGGGTTTAGTGCATCCACAAGCTCCTTCCACTGGGGGCAGACAAGTCTACAGATGTAAACCAACTCTTTCGGAGGGACGTAGGACAGGATTTTGAGCAGCAGCTGTTCAGGTAAGGCATCTATGGCAGCCATGTTTTAAAATGGCTTCGCTCCCAATACACCACAGCTGCAAGGAATTTTGTTAAGAGAGACGGATTTAGAGTTTGATAAAAATGTTGGCATTGTGACCTAGAACATCAAAGGAACTAATCTGGCTTAATCCAAATTGAATTGAATTGAATACTTAATTGTTACATGTGACAGGTCACAGTGAAATTCTTTGCTTGCTTACCCAAGGTATACAAATAGTCGCCGCATAAAGGGCACAGACAGTTACAAAGTATCCCGCGCTAAGTCCTCCTTTGTCCACACCCCCACCCCACCCTATAGGGTTTAACCCACCTATTGGGTTAAAGCAGTATATACAGAGCATAGAATAAAAAGCACGGAACAGGCCATTCAGCCTACCTAGTCCATGTTGGTACTTGTGCTGTACAGAAAACTTTTTCCACCTTTGTGTACACTAGCTCTATCCTGCACACTAGGGACAATTTACACAAGCCAATTAACCTACAAACCTGCACGTCTTTAGAGTGTGGGAGGAAACTGGAGCACCCAGAGAAAACCCACGCAGTCATGGGGAGAACGTGCAAACTCCATACAGACAGCACCGGTAGTCAGGATCGAAACCGGCTCTCTGCGCTGTAGGTCAGCAACCCTACTGTGCAGCTCCTGTGCCATTATGTCGCACGATCTTCAGAACTAACAGCAAACTGTTCAATCTGCAGCATTTACACTTTGGAATCAAGTCAGCGGAACCTCAGTCGCTGAGCTGCCGTAGGCAGATAAGACTAATGTGCTCACACTCGAATGCTGAATTCTAACATCGCTGACTCATTCACTGAATTGGGATGAGGGAATCTTACGAGGCAACCTGTAGAACAAAGGTCCCTCTAGAACAAAACTGCCGCCGTTGCACCACGCGGCCGTTTGATAATAGGTGCTGTCAGCAGGAACCTGGAAACCATGGACCATTTCCTGCACCACTTCTTTACTCAGCAGGTGGTGGGTACGTGGAACAAGCTGCCAGGGGAGGTAGTTGAGGCATGTTCTATAACAGCCTTTAAAGGACATTTGGCCATCAAGCACATGGATAGGAAAGGTTTGGAGGAATATGGGCCAAATGCAGGCAAATGGGACTAGCATAGTTGGTCAACATGAACAAGTTGGGCTGAATGGCCCGTTTTCATGCTCTATGAGTCTATTCCTTATACCAGGGAAGCCACATCTCGAAATTCAACCCTGCTTCCAGTCTGCCGGCATAACCTTTGGTCAATTTGAAAAAAGAGCATTTGAAGTAATTTTGGCCTAGTTTGAGTTTAGTTAATTGTCACGTGTACCGAGGTCCAGTGAAAAGCTTTTGCTGCACGTTAATGGTAAGTCAGCGGAAAGACAATAAATGATTACAATCAAACATTGTTGGAACCATTATTCACACATGTAACCTGTCTCAAAGGGTTTTAAGGTCATCTTTAGCATGTGATGTTACCACCTTCATAGTGACTTCAATTGAATTTGGTCTGTACACCAGCACACTCTGTGGAGGAATTAGTTTAATCGTTGGCAACCTCAGTTCTCCATGTTTTACTGCACCATGTATGGGCTGCAGAAAATGCTGCTGGTTACACAGTGAAAGGGCTGGAAACGCCTCTATCATTAACCGGATCAATAGATTAAATAAATGTGGGAGATGGATGTCAATTTAAGATAATGTGAGATCACAAATTCTGGACCTCTGGAATGTAGATTGGAATACTTAATAAACTATGAAAATGGAACAATGGTGGATAAAGGATATTTGAGGGGCGAAGTATTTTTAATATATTGCAGTTTGTTATACCATCATTCTAAAAGATCACACACGCTAGTCCCTAAATGCATAGTTGCCACTTCATGAAATATATTTTCTTAAAAACAAAATATTATAGATAGAGCAGAAAAGTGCAGAATAGGAACAGGCTTTTTGGCCCACAATTTCAGTGTCAGACATGCTGACAAATACAATAAATCCCTTCTACTTGCATTGATACAGATTCCCCCTTTCACTGCGTATTCATGTTCTGTTCTGAAAGTCTCTTTAACGCCGTCATTGTATCCGCTTCCCCCACCACCCTGGCCTTTCACGCAACCACCACCCTCTGCAATAAACCAGGTCCACATATCTCCATTAAACATTCTCCCTCTGAACCCAAAGCTATGCCCTCTGGTATTTGACATTTCCACCTTGTCAAAAGGGTGCTGACAGTCTACTCTATCCAGGACTCCTATCATTTTATATGTCCCCATAGCAGAAGCATTGGACGTCGCGGGGCTGGGAACTGGGAGTATTCCGAACTAATTCTGCTGCCACCATCATCTATTGCGACAAGTGATGGCTACCACTGATTGTCACCGGAAGCTTGCTTCCTTATGAGGACGGACGATGACAGCGAGGTCAACATTTGTAACACGATGGACACGAAAAGAAGAAGAAGATAATTTTATATACTTCTAGCAGGTCTCTCCTCCGTCTCTGAAACTCCAGAGAAAACATCCCAGGTTTGTCCAACCTCTCATTATAGATAATAGTTTATAACCTAGGTAAAAATTGGGTAAACCACTTCTGCACCCTCTCCAAAACCTCCATGTCCTTCTTGAATATGATGACCAGTCCTGCACACAATACTCCAAATGCGGCCTAACCAACGTCTTATGGAGATTTTAAACATGCATGAGCTCAGATGAACAATCTTGAAGCTGAAGGTTACATTCTGTCTGCCTCTCTCTCCAAGGATGCTGAGTATTTTGTGAATCTCTAAACGCTGCTCTTCCTAACGATGGGATTATATGGTACACAACAGAGGCCACACCATAGAGCCCATCAGATCTAAACTGCAGTTTGTGCTCCAAAGAAGCCACTTAACATCACTCGTTTGCTAAATAATTGAGTTACTATAAAATTACTCTGAGCGTTTGAATTTGAAAAGCAGTAAGAATGTGAAAAAAAAATGTCACGTCTCGTTTGAAGAGCTGTAGTAATTAAACTGGTGCGGAGGAAAAGCCCAGGCCTGTTAATGCATCTAAAGTACATTCCCACTGGCAAGACTCCAGACCAACCTGCATTGCAGTGTTTAAAGATAGTCCAGATACAAAAACCGTTTCTCAGTCTGATTACAATGCGATTTATTTATGAAGGCACAATAATCTTGTACGTTGCAAATCTTCAGTTTTTTATTTCCAGCTGGACAGATAGAAAGATAAAAATATCCGTCTCCTCAAGCCTGTCCTGCTTCTGTCAGGCTGCTTCTAAGTTTTGCTTTCTATTTTTCCTCATCCCGGGGATATAAAACACAAGCCCTTCATTGCCTAATCTCCACATCCTCACCCTCATCCACCCTTCCCCTCCTCTGTTCGTTCCAGCTCAGTAATGCACATATCACAACCTTCACCATCTCCTCTTCCTACCTGGTTGAAAGAAACAAACACTTCCTTGCTGTTAACTCTGCTTGTGCGGGAGATCACTCCACATCACACGCTCTGTTACTTACAGTTTCCTGGTGTATAGATCCACCCCTGGTCTCTCGGCTGCCACAGAATCAGTGCCGTGAGCAGCACTAAACTGCACATGCTCCTTGCAACATCGATATCCAGTTCCCTTGCACAGTCAGCAACCTTAATACATGGTACAAAAAACTCCGTCCAGCTACAAGCGACATGAACATTTATTTTGGCTTCTATTGCACATACTTTCTATCTGTTTTAAATTACAGGACAAAAATGTAAATCACAGGACAAAAATGTTGCACATGCTTATTGCACTGTGTAGGAGATAGACACAAAAAGCTGGAGTAACTCAGCAGGGCAGGCAGAATCTCTGGAGAAAAGGAATAGGCGACGTTTCAGGTCGAGATCCTTCTTCAGACTGAGATTCAGGGGAAAGGGAAACGAGAGACATAGGATGTACATAGAACAAATGAATGAAAGATATGCAAAATGCAATGATGATCAAGGAAAGGTGGAGCCCACAATGGTCCATTGTTGGCTGTGGGGTAGTTGATACTGAGTTATACAGACAGGAATACCCGCTGAGTTGCTCCAGCTTTTTATGCTTATTACATTGCTTTGCAACTTTCAGCTGCACAGTAACGCAGCTGGAGGAGTTGCTGCCTCATAGCGACATGTTCGACCCTGAATTCGGGTGCTGTCTGAATGGAGTTTGCACATTCTCTCTATGACCGTGACGGTTTCCTCCCACATCCAAAAGACGTGTGGGTTGTTGAGGGTAATTGGCCGCTGCAAATTGCTGCTAGTGTGTAGGGAATGTACGCAAAAGTGGATAACATGGAACTAGTTATCCCATTTGTGTGATCGACCTGCGATCGATGAGTGATCAACGTTAGTTGTTGACACGGTTGGCTGAAGGCCTAATTTCCATGTTTTATCTTTCAATTAATAAATTCAATCAAATTAAGCTGCACACTCGTGATATAAACATGGAAAATAGGTGCAGGAGGAGGACATTTGGCCCTTCAATCCAGCATCGCCATTCATTGTGATAATGGCTGATCATCCACAATCAGTAACCCGTGCCTGCCTTTTCCCGATAACCCTTGATTCCGCTAGCACCTAGAGCTCTATCTAACTTTTTAAATTCATCCAATGAATTGGCCTTTACTGCCTTCTGTGGCAGTGAATTCTTATTCCAGCATTTATATCTTCTCAGATTATCTGTATGGGGAGGAATTGCTGGTTTAAACCCAGGATAGACACAAAAAGCTGGAGTAACTCAGCAGGACAGGCAGCATTACTGGAGAGAAGGAATGGGCGACATTTTGTGTCGAGACCCTTCTTTCTCGACCCGAAACATCACCCATTCCTTCTCTCCAGAGATGCTGCCTGTCCTGCTGAGTTACTCCAGCTTTTAGTGCCTATATTCACAGATTATTTCTTCAGTATTTAATATTAAAAATGCTTTTTTGAGAATTTACCTTCTTAATTATTTAGGGGCTATTTATCAATCCTCTGTACATGGTAGGTGGAGGAGGGATTTGGAGCATTTGCTCATTTGTGGTGCCTCAGGGAATTGCTTCCAACCACAGATCCTATATCGGATCTTTGCTTCCAACTGTTGGCATTGGCCTCCATCACAATTTGGGAGGAGTGCAACTGCACTTCCAGGCAGAATCACAGGGGGGCGCAGTCAAGGGAAGATGAGCATGGAAAGGTAATTAAAGCAGAGAAAGAGGGAAAACAGTTGGATGTTGTCATTGATGTGTTGAGATTCCTTGTGTCCCGTGTATAGGGGCCACAAACTCTCCATATGCTCATGTTATGATGTTGGAAGAACAAGTTCTTTTTTTTTTTTGTAAAATATTTTTATTAGAATTAAATACATATTAAGAGGGAATAACATAAAATCAAAAAAGAAAAAACATATTATTCGTCACACGCATCCCCCAAACAGCCATGTTTCATATAAGGTTGTTAAGGGCTTGGACACACTAGAGGCAGGAAACATGTTCCCGATGTTGGGGGAGTCCAGAACCAGGGGCCACAGTTTAAGAATAAGGAGTAAGCCATTTAAAACGGAGACGAGGAAACACTTTTTCTCACAGAGGGTGGTGAGTCTGTGGAATTCTCTGCCTCAGACGGCGGTGTATGCAGGTTCTCTGGATGCTTTCAAGAGAGAGTTAGATAGGGCTCTTAAAAATAGTGGAGTCAGGGGATATGGGGAGAAGGCAGGAATGGGGTACTGATTGGGGATGATCAGCCATGATCACATTGAATGGCGGTGCTGGCTCGAAGGGCCAAATGGCCTACTCCTGCACCTATTGTCTATTGTCTATTGTCTATTGCAGCACCTGTCCTTTTGCCTCTTCCCTTCCTATGGTCCGGCGACACAAATAGTCTTTTCAAGTGAAGATTATTTTGCATTTGCATCCTCCCTTTTGTTGTGAACGACGTTCTTAATGTTCAGGATTCAGAATGCGACCTCCTCTGCATTAGCGAAACCGAACGATTATGTTCGTTGTTCCAGGGCACTTTCCCCGGGTAAGGGAAGACCACATTGTGCGGGTCACAGGTTGTTATTGTCGGTTACACAATGAGGCAGCGTTGTGACGTGAATGGGATTATCATGTCCATGAGTGGGTTGGGGCGGTCAGTGGTCACCTCAGCCTGACGTTTCGTCCATTACTTTTTTTATCTCCTAGACCACATGTCCTGTAGGTCCCCGAATGGCTCAGACAGCTGGGGGGAACAGCTGAGATCCACCTGTGCCACGCCATTCGCCAGCACAACACACTGGTCTTTCAACCAGAAACCAATGAAGGGAAAGCCCACGGTGGCAAGATGGTGCATATTGTCACACAGCTGCTGAACCTGGTCTCTTTCCTGCTGATGAACTGTTCGACTGCTGTAAGTGAAGCAAGCTTTTGATGGGCCTGACAAATTAACTTCCGTGCCTGACCTTGTGACGTCTCCCAGCTAGAAGAACAAACAAAGGCATCCAGAAACACCATCTCCAAGGGCATCGCAGTGGCGCAGCGGTAGTGTTGCTACCTTACAGTGCCGGAGACCCCGGTTCGATCCTGACCGCGGGTGCAGTCTGCACGGAGTTTGTACGCTTTTTCCGTGACCGCGTGGGCTTTCTCCGGGAGCTCTGGTTTCCTCCCACATTCCAAACGGCCTACCGGTTTGTAGTTTAATTGGCTTTGGTAAAAAATGTCAATTGTCCCCAGTGCGCAGGGTTTTGCTATTATACAGAGCATGGACTCGGTCAGCCAAAAAGGTCTGTTCCCGTGCTGTATCTCTAAACTAAACTAAACTATAAGAAACCCCCTACACCCTAAAAAGATTCCCACACCGTACTCAGTGGGAAATATTCAAAGTCTGGGAACTCCCAACCTAGGAACCCCCCTGTGATTGATTCATTCACTCTGCAGATTACAGGAGGAGAGAGGGCAAGGAGACACACATAAATTACACATATCTGCTTGTATGATGTGTTGCATGCATGCATGTTTACAGGATACATACATACAAATGCATATGCACACACACATGCTTGTATGCATAAATACATATATTCACGAGCACACACACCGTTTATGGGATGTAATTATGACTTCCCTACAATGCACGTGCTCAAATAAAACACTGAGTGATGCATTTACAGAAAGAGAAGCCACTGCAAATGTATCAGAAGCATAACTCAGCGGTAGTAACAGATCTGTCCAGTAGATGGTGGTGCCAACCAAGAAACCAGGTAATGGGTTATGGGGGAAGGAACTATGCAGATGCTGGTTTAAACCCAAGATAGACACAAACATCTGGAGTAACTCAGCAGGAGAGGTAGCATCTCTGGAGAGAAGGAATGGGTGATGTTTCAGGTCGGGACCGTTCCTCAGACTTGAAGACCAGAGTCTGAAGAAGGGTCTCACACAGAAACGTCACCCATTCCTTCTCTCCAGAGATGCTGCCTGCCCCGCTGAGTTACTCCAGTTTTTTGTGCCCATCTTCGGTTTAAACCAGCATCTGCAGTTCCTTCGCACACAAATCTCCTTGACTGATCTCCTCTATACGTATAGGGATTCCTCGCTACAGAATTTCATGCTCTGTAACTCCAGCTTTTTCTGTCGAAGCAGGCAATGGATTCTCTTCTGAGTGCTCTGTGGGACTGGCATGGAAGAGAGCTGAAGCCTGGGACAGATGCGTCAGGATCATATTGAATAGTGGGACAGGTTTGAGGGGCCGAATGGCCTACTCCTGCTCTTATTTCCTTGAACTCCAGCGTGATAATAAACATTAACAAGGTCAATAGACAATAGGTGCGGGAGTAGGCCATTCGGCCCTTTGAGCATCTTATGTTTCAATAAGATCCCCTCTCATTCTTCTAAATTCCAGTGCATACAAGCCCAGTTGCTCCATTCTTTAAAATATGACAATCCCGCCATCCCGGGAATTAACCTCGTGAACTAATGCTGCACTCCCTCAATGGCAAGCATGTCCTTCCTCAAACTTGGAGACCAAAACTGCACACAATACGCCAGGTGTGGTCTCATTATGGCCCTGTACAACTGCAGAAGGACCTCTTTGCTCATACACTCAATTCCTCTTGTTATGAAGGCCAACATGCCATTTGCTTTCTTCACTGCCTGCTGTACCTGCATGCTTACTTTCATTGACTGATGAACAAGGACCCCCAGATCCTGTTGTACTTCCCCTTTTCCCAATTTGACACCATTTAGATAATAATCTGCCTTCCTGTTTTTGCTACCAAAGTAAATAACCTCACATTTATCCATATTAAACTGTATCTGCCATGCATCTGCCCACTCACCGAACCTGTCCAAGTCACCCTGCATTCTCATAACATCCTCCCAGTTCACGCTACCACCCAGCTTTGATTCATCTGCAAATTTGTTAATGTAACTTTTAATCCCTTCATCTCAATCATTAATGCATATTGTAAATAGCTGCGGTCCCAGCACCGAGCCTTGCGGTACCCCACTAGTCACTGCCCGCCATTCTGAAAGGGACCTGTTAATCCTTACTCTTTGTTTCCTGTCTGCCAACCAATTTTTTTATCCATGTAGGCACTCTAGCCCCAATACCATGTGCTCTAATTGTGCCCACTAATCTCCTATGTGGCATCTTATCAATGCTTTCTGAGTCTCAATCTTACCTGAACTACTGTAACTCACAAGAGAGGGTGGCACGGTGGCGCAGCGGTAGAGTTGCTGCCTTACAGCGCCAGAGACCCAGGTTCGATCCCGACCACAGGCGATTGTCTGTATGGAGTTTGTACGTTCTCCCCGTGACCTGCATGGTTATATCCGGGATCTCCGGTTTCCTCCCACACGCCAAAGATGTATAGGTTGTAGGCTAATTGGCGTGGTATAATTGTGAATTGTCCCTGGTCTGTTGCAATTCTCTGCCTCAGAGGACAGTGGAGGCCAGTTCTCTGGATGCTTTCAAGAGAGAACTAGATAGGGCTCTTAAAAATAGCGGAGTCAGGGGATATGGGGAGAAGGCAGGAACGGGGTACTGATTAGGGATGATCAGCCATGATCACATTGAATGGCGATGCTGGCTCGAAGGGCCAAATGGCCTACTTCTGCACCTATTGCCTATTGTCTATTGTCTAGGATAACGTTAGTGTGGGGGGATCGCTGGTCGGCGTGTACTCGGTGGGGGAAGGGCCTGTTTCCTCGCTGTATCTCTAAATTAAACTAAACCAAAAAGTTAGCAAGCAGTTACTGAGCAGAATGGTGGCCAAGGTGGTTCCCATGGTTGCTGATGCTGTCCAGAGATAAATCAAACCGGAGTAACCAAACAGCTTGAAATGTCTAAGGATCTGCTTTGTGATTTTTTTTTTGTTTTAGCCATTTGATACTGCTTCAACAACATAAGGACAGCGCACTTAGCCTTTGCTCAACAACGAACCAAAATAACTTATTCAAAAGCCTTACAATGCCATTAACGAGTAACAAAGTGTCACGACTAAGTTTCAAACAAGAAAATGTTTTCTCTGTACATGATTATAAATGTTCTCTTTAACCTAGGAGTGTCTTTCCTGGAACTGTTTGATGTATATTTTACATTTCTACACCAATGATTCTAGTGGGTGAAACAGTGCCAAGTTCAGAACATCAAAGAACAGGGAAATAAACATTACATTATAAAAAAAGAAACTCATTTTCCAGGCAAGAACAAGGATGTAGCAGAGGACTGCCGAAGTGTGGGCACTGAAGGAGGCAAGTTGCAGCCCACTGTGTTAACTCTGAGAATACTAGAGATACAACGAACTGCAGATTCAGTTAGCACAAAATGACCAGTAGTATCTTGGGAGTAACTCAAAGGGTTGGGCAGGATCTCTGAAGATGATAGATAGGAGACACTTCAGGTTGGGATCCTTCTTCAGGCTGAGAATATTACCCTTGTCCAATAACCCTGCTCCTTTCTCACAATTTCCGGAAAAAAAAATTCCTTTACGGATATAGTTCCAATAATCTTTCCAATTCACCCTATTTCCACTGTTTTCAGGTGCACAGTCAGTGGCACAGATGGTAGAAATGCTGCCTCGCAGCGCCAGTGACCCGGGTCCGATCCTGACCTCTGGAGCTGTCTGTGTGAAGTTTCCAAGGTCTCCCCGTCTTCTTCTTGCGTTTGAGGCAGCGGACGTCCGCAGCAGGGTGATGCCATCCGGTTGGACATCCGCAGGTGCCCGCCCCTAAAAATGGCGCACGCTGTCCGGGTTGGCGCCAGGCAGCGGTGCTGCTGCTGCTGCTGCTGTCTCTGTTTGTTGTCATTTCCCTGACTGACCGGGACCACCACAGGGCGGTCGACAACATGAGCCCCACGGTCTCCCTGTGACCACACACACCCCATCCCTGTGCACCGGTTTCCTCCCCACATACCAAAGGCATGTGAGTTAGTAGGTTAATTGACTGTTGTGAAACGCATAGGTGACTGATAGAATCTGGAGGAGAATGAAGTGAATGTGGGGAGAATTTAAAAAACAGAGATTAGTGTAAGATCAGTGTAATTTGTGCTTTGATGGCTGCCACAGACATGGGGGTTGAAGCGCCCATTTACAAATCCATGACTGTAATATCTCCCTGTGTTACAAACTTCAACTCGTCCATTTGGAATTTGCCAGTTTCTTCAGATGCATCTCTGCTGCTGACATATCCTCCCTCTAGCGGGTCGAGTGGCTCCTCATCCACTCTGCGTTTACCCTCCAGCGCGGGGTGGAGGAAGGAGTGGGCTGACGTCGGTCTGCGTGGTGCCACATGGCTCTGAGAAAACAGCACCTCGCTCTAAGGAAGGGAGAGCCTGCAAATCACCCCACCAAGCATTCACTGTGGCCATCTTAAACAGGGCTTGGGCCCCTCGCAGATCTTGACTGGGAGTCTGTTGTCCTGGAGCGAGGTCATCCCCCTCAGGCAGCTTACGATCCAATGGCATGAACATTGCACTCATCAAGTTTAAGTAATAACTGCCCTGCTCCCTCTCTCCTTCCTGTGAAGCCCCCCCCCCCCCCCCCCCCCCCACCCATTTCTCCCACCATCCCAGCACTCAGCCCACAGCCCCACTGTTCCCTTATGCCTATATCCCTCCCTCTGGGTTTTACATTTCCCTCCTCGTCTCTCTTCCTCTGAAACCCTTCTGTCGCCTTTTCAACTCTAGCCTTTGTCACTTACCATCTAACCACCCCCTCACCTGTATCCACCTATCACTTGAGATAGACACAAGGTGCTGGAGTAACTCAGCGGGTCAGGCAGCATCTCTGGAGAAAAAAACAATTATAGGTGATGTTTTGGGTCGGGATCCTTTTTCAGTCTTCATCTGCAGTTCCTTTCTCCACCTATCATCAGGCATTGTCCCACCCCACCCCACCCTCTTCTCCAGCTTTCTCCCCCACTACTGAAGACCTGGCCTGATCCGAAACGCCGCCTGTCCATTCCCTTCCGCAGATGCTGCCTGACCCGCTAACTTCCTCCAGCACTTAGTGTTTTGTTCACGGTTCCAGCACCTGCGGTTCATTGCGTCTCCACTGATGCCCTGTCAGGTCTTTGTTAGCCTCCGAGGGTAAGTAAATCCATTCGTAACTTCTCCATGTGACTGTCTTTGACCCTCTCGTGGCAAGACAAACAGCTGAGAACTAATGTTCAGCTTAGTTTAATTTATTGTCACATGTACAGTGAAAAGATTTAGTTGCTTGCTAAACAGCCAGCGGGAAGACTATACATGTTTACAATCGATCCATCCGCAGTGTACATACATGATAAAGGGAATAACGTCTAGTATAAGATGAAGTCTGATTAAAGATAGTCCGTGGGTCTCCAATGAGGTAGATCATAGCTCAGTCCTGCTCTCTAGTTGTTGATGGGATGATTCAGTTGCCTGATAACAGATGGGAAGAAACTGTCCCTGAATTTGGAGGTGTGCGTTTTCACACTTCTGCACCTCTTGCCTGACGGGAGAGGGGAAAAGAGGGAGTATCCTTGGGGTGAGACTCATCCTTGATTATGCTGGTGGCCTTGCCGAGGCAGCGTGAAGTGCAGATGCAGTCAATGGATGGGAGATTGGTTTGTGCGACGGTTTGGACTGCATCCACAACTCTCCGCAATGCACCGCAATGGTTCCTTTTTCAAGTGATCACCTACATATGGAAAGATCCAGTGGCACTGGTTTGGAGAACAGATGGACTCTCCCTAACGTCCTGGTCAACCTTCTGCCCACCCATTGAAATAGGTTGTCCAGTGACATTCTGCTGCCTCTGAAACCTTGCTCTCTGCAAAGTGACGACCACACTTCCTACATTACCGCAATGACCGCACTTCAAAAGAACTTAATTGGCTGTAAATGGACACAAAATGCTGGAGGAACTCAGCGGCTCAGGCAGCATCTCTGGAGAAAAGGAAGGGATAATGTTTCGGGTCGAGACCCTTCTTCAGACCAGAAAAGGAACAGGTATTTTGGGACCTAATACAGTGTTCAGGAGTTAAGCAGGTTTGATGGCTTCAGTATATGCATTGGGACCAAAAACAATGACATTCTTACCTGTTTTTCATGGCGAGATTTAATATTTTATTTATTTTGTAATTTGGTTTCGTGGGGGGGGGGGGGGGGGGGTGAAATGTCTTTACTAAAAACTCCTCGCCACTTCACAACGCACGGTATGCTGAATTATCGCCAACTTGTACGGTGAGTGTCGCTGTGCCTGGGTGAGTTCAATGACTGGAGTATTAAACGTATTGCAGTGTAAGCGAGCATGATGTTCCCATTTGGACAAGACCAACGTTACTTAGCTTGAACTGTACACTGTGTACCAGGGTGAAAATGGAGAGGAACTGATGCCCCTGTGAGATTATCAGGGCACTATCTGGCAGAGTTGGCTTCCTGGAAGAGGAAGAAAGGAAGCGTGTTTTCTGAAGAAACCAATATGGCAGTACGGTTGTTGAACAACAAACTGCTTAGAGTTGGGAAAGTTCGATGTAATGTTGAAGTTAAAGCCAAAGAAAGCCCACGAGGTCACGGAGAGAACATATAAACGCCGTACAGATAGTGCCTGTAGTTAGGATCGAAACCGGGTCTCTGGCGCTTTTAGGCAGCAACTCTGCCACTGCGCCACTGTGCCTCCCTGGTGGTTTAGAATCAGGTACACAGCTCGGAGTTGCAGAGTGCCAGCAGTATGTGTGGCCATATGGAGTGTGTGAGGTTGCAGCCTCTGTTCAAATATCTAAAGGGGAAGCTCCTTGCCTTCTGGCTGCACCTCACACTCACCATCCTCATCTTTGGACATCCTGTTGCTTAGGGCTGAAGATCACCTGGGTCTGGCCAAGCTGGGTGTCCACGAGTCACGATGCCGGGAGGAAGAGGGCTCTGCCCGGTCCGGCTGCCTGCCCCTTTTCCGGGGGTACGTCTGCGTCCGGCTGGTACTTGAGAAGGAATATGCGCTGGGGGATTTCCGGGACCGCTGGGCACTGTGGGAGGTGGAATGCATCCTTGACAAGGATGCTGTTAAAGTGATTTGAAAAATTAGTGATTTTGTATAACGGTGGTGGATTTGTCACCACTTTTTTTTGTTGCAAATATAATTTTTTTTAAATAATAATTAAATTAATTGTATTTGATATGTAAAATTATTTTTGATGTAGTCAATGGAAGGGAGGTTGGTTTGTGTGATGGTCTGGGCTGCGTCCACAATTCTCTGCAATGCACCACAATGGTTCCTTTTTAGAACGATCGCCTACATATGGAAAGATCCAGTGGCACTGGTTTGTAGAAGGACAGGTGAACTCTCCCTGATGTCCTGGTCAACATTCTCCCCACCCATTGAAATAGGTGATACTCACGTTGCTTTCGTTTTTTTTTTAGTTTTTTAGAGATACAGCGCGGAAACAGGCCCTTCGGCCCACCGAGCCCGCACCGACCAACGATTCCCCGCGTATTAACACTATCCCTACGCACACAAGGGGCAATTTTGTACATTTATACCGACGCCAATTTACCTACATACCTGTACGTCTTTGGAGTTTGGGAGGAAACTGCAGATCTCGGAGAAAACCCACGCTGTCACGGGGAGAACGTACAAACCCCGTACAGACAGCACCCCTGGTCGGGGTCGAACCCGGGCCTGCGGTGCTGCAAGGGCTGTAAGGCAGCAACTCTACCGCTGCACCACCTTGGCTGCCCAGGCTGCCTCTGGAACCTTGCTCTCCCTAACCTGACTGCCACACCTTCTACATTACTGCAATGACTGCACTTCAAAAGAACTTCATCGGCTGTAAAAAGACACAAAATATTTAAATAGTCATAAAATGTCTATAAATTGGACTCAAAATGTAAATAGTCATAAAATATATTTTAAAAAGCAGTATGTGTGGCCCACACTGCAGTTCTGGAGTGTAGTTGGTGCCAGGGTTCATACTGATGTCACAGTGCGTGTGGCTGGTGCCTGGCAGGAGGTCCATAGTACTAGGGATCAGGAACGGGGGCAGGATTACGACCAGGACTGACATCCGGAGTTGCTTGATTCTTTCTCGCTCCCCTTAAGTTCAGTGGAAAATGTGTAGCCCTGCCTTGTAACATGTAAAAATGAGTTTAGTTTAGTTTATTGTCATGTAAAGTAAAGTGGATAGGTATATGGACGGGAAGGGAATGGAGGGGTATGGTCTGAGTGCAGGTAGATGGGACTAGGGGAAAACAAATGGTCGGCACGGATTGGAAGGGCCGAGAGGGCCTGTCTCCGTGCTGTAATTGTTATATGGTTATATGGTTATATGTGTACCGAGGTACAGTGAAAAGCTTTCGTAGCGTGCTAACCAGTCGGCAGAAAGACACAATGTGATTACAATCGAGCCATTCACGGTGTATAGATGTATGATAAGGGAATAACATTTAGTGCAAGGTAAAGCCAGCTACGTCCGATCAAGGATTCACCGATGACGTAGACAGCAGTTACATAAAGTGACAGATAATTGAATTGAATTGAATTGAATACTTCTAACCAGAGGACCTGTGGAAAACCCACGCGGTCACAGGAAGAACGAACAAACTCCGTGGAGACAGCACCCATAGTCAGGATGGAACTCAGACCCCTGGCGCGTAAGGCAGCAACTATACCGCTAAGCCATCGTGCCGTCCACTGCGTTACCTCATGTTTCGCTCAATTCCTCTTTTTTTTAAGGGTCAAACACAGGCAGGTGGGATGTGTAGATGGGATATGTTGGTTGGTGTGGCCAAGTAGAGCCGAAGGGCCTATTTCCATGTTGTTTGACTCTATGACTAACCTCCCTTCACCCTCTCTCTTTGCTTACTACCACCCCCCCCCCCCCACCACCACCTCAATGTGCACCCATTTATCCCATTGTCCCACCCCTCCCCCTGTCCTATTCCACCTATATCACTCCCTCTGGCTTTACATTCAACCCCTCATCTAGCCTTATCAGGCACCCTTTTGCCTCTTTTTCGTCTCCAGCCTATGTCCACCCATCAGCCAATCTCAGCCCCTCTCATCCGCATCCGTCTATCACTCTCCGGGCTCTATTCTTCCCCCACCTCTTTTCCAGCTTTCTCCCTCAAAGCAAGAGAAATATCTTTAATTGTGCAGGTTACAGAACTCAGTGTTCGAGACAAAGGCTGTGTTGTTGAGCCCATGTCACACAATGCGAGTTTACCCAAGAGCTCTCCCGAGTTAAAAAAAAAAAATCAAACTCGTGGTACTTCATCACGAGTATTATTTTTTACTCTTGGAAATTTTTCACACTGTTGAAAGAACTTCACGAGTTTCCACGTTTCCCGAGTACCTACCGCTAGCATTACGAGCTGCTACGAGACATCCATGAGCTCAGACATACCCGCTTCGTACATTCTGCGTACTTACCACAAGTATGATTTTTTTTTTAAACTCGGGAGAGTTCTTGGGTAAACTCGCATCGTGGGACAGGGCTTTGTTTCAGACTATTCCCACATGAGGTGTTCTCGCAGCTGCCAGCCCAGCATGTGCAATCCTTGCAGCCAGCTCTTGAAGGGAGAGAATGAGCAAATACTGCACAGATGCCACCTGAGGTCATGGTCATGGGAATTGGGTACCAGTATCACTAACAGCATCACCCTGTTCAATGGCATTCCTTCAATTCAGGTCCAATGCCGATTTTCCAGCACCTTTAGTTCCAGAGCCCTGCTGTATTCTTAACGTTGAGATACCAGCCCACAAAGCCGGCTGCCGACGTCAGCTATGGTAACGGATCTGCCTGCTCTGGCTGGGCCGGAGGTCTAGAGCCCCGGCCACAGGGGGCAAATTCGACCCGCTGATCGGCGCGGAAGTCCCGATGAGGTCACGATCAGCCACCTCACCCGACTTAGGCAACTCATTTTCGGGGGGTTTTCAAGTGCGCTCTCGTAATTTTGTCCGGGTTAACGGAGGTGCCGGACCACCAGGTGCTGGAAAATTGGTGGTGGACCTGTTCTACATTAGAAAACTTGGAACTGAAGTTCCCTGACATTCTGCAGTTGGGTTGATCTGTCTCAAGAGGCAAGGAGGACCGGATCTGATATCTTTAACCTTAAGCATTACAGTTTCTCCCACTACAGATGCAGCTTAACCATTGGTAACCTTAAGGGCTCTGTCCCACTTACACAATTATTTTCGGTGATTGCCGGCAACCATCATAGTCGCAGCAGGTCGGCGAAAATTTTCAACATGTTGAAAGTCCAGCGGCGACCAGAACAAGGTACGACTCTTTGGGCATGTCGCGGGGTGAGGCCTGCACGGTCGTGAGTAGTCGCCCAAAGAGTTGTACCTTGTTCTGGTCGCCGCTGGATTTTCAACATGTTGACATTTTTCAGCGACCAGCTGCAACTATGACGGGTGTCGGCAAGTCGCCAAAACAAATCGCACCATTTTCTGCCAGTTTCAAAATGTTAGTCTTTCCTTCAATTATTGTCAATGTTGTTTTGTAATGATTACATCAAACCGCGATGCTCTCTAACAAACCGCGATGCAGACTAACATTCAAGTCAAAATTCAGTTTAATTTGTATACTCATTTTATCAATATTAACCTGCACTGAAACATGTAGTCCAATAGGAAACCCAATATAAAATCACATTGGTGCAATTTGAGCATGAGGAAGGCACAGACCAAAGACATTTCATCATTCTTAAACATTCTTTATTTTGTCGCCCATATAAAAACATCACTTCCACAGAATTCAAATACTTGTACAGTATACAACTTAGGGGCCTGTCCCACTTGGGTGTCATTTGCGCATCATTTACGCGACATCATTTACGCATCACGACGCACGACGTGCGCATTACGCGTGCATGGTGCGTGGTGATGAAGGCAGTGACTCGCGGTGGCGTGCGGCGCCCACGATTTTGGGATGTACACGCAAATTATAGCCCAAGTGGGACAGGTCCTGAACACACAGTATATACCAGACTATGCTATGGGGCAGCTTTTCTCTTTTATTGTATTTATCAGCCATACATTCACTAGAGAAAGAAAACCTACAGGATTTTCTGCTGTCGTATAGTATTTTCTTTGATCGGGCGAGGTGAGATCTAGAGTCAAGAGTGTTTTATTGAAATTCTTAATTTGCAGCAGTTCTTGTCAATTAAGAGACAAAAGGCGCGAGGTGCTTTCCCTCATAAACTGAGTCATTGGAAACAACGCAGGCTTCAGTCTGTCTACTAATCCACTACATCATACGAAAGGTGGGTGATATTTCAATTAATTATTTGTTGTACTGAGCTCTTCCACTGAGGCATTGTAATGATATAAAAAGAGAAAGTGCACGCAATGTTTTGACAATAGAGATCCAAATAATCTCATTGATTAACAAGATTGAGACAGAGGGAAAGATGTGGGTTACCCCATACTACTTTGAAAATATTATTAATAATTGCTTAGATTTATTGGTAGAAAATAAATACCTCCTTCAAATTCAGAGGATATCAATGATTATTTCTATGTATTGTGAATTGATCAGTAAAATCAGAGATTCACAAAACACAGAAAGGCTCTTCAACCCAACTCGTCCATGCCAGAGAAGATCTATCCAAGCGAGTCCCATTCACCTGGGCTTGGTTCATATCCCTCTAAACCTTGTCCATCCATGTACCTGTCCAAACATCTTTTAGACGTTGTAATTGTACCCACCTCTGCAGCTTCCCCTAGCAGTTGATCCCACATATTCACCATACTCTGTGTGAAAAGCTTGCTCCTTGGGTCCCTTTTACCTATACGTATACATGGGATTCATGCCACCCTTAGCCAGAGTGCCGCCTGTAAGAGCAGTTATGGTACAACTTATGAAAGATTTGTTTGGGCACAGTTCCTGGGAGTTTTATAGGAAAGGATGCAGAGAAGATTCAGCAGGATATTGTCAGGGATGGGACATCTCAGTTATGGGGAGAGACTGGATAGAATGGGATTATTTTCCTTGGAGCAGAGAGGCTGAGGGGTTCCTGTTTGGGAACAATTCACAGTGAGATAATGTAGATAGTAAGAAATGCGTTCCCATAGCAAAGCAATCTAAAACGAGAGGTCAATGATTTAGAGTAAGGGTAAGAGGTTGGGAAGGGATGCGAGAAAGAACTTCTTCCAGAAGTTGGGCGGACAGTGAAATTTACTGCTGGAGGGAGTGGAGGAGACAGGTACTCTCATAACATCTAAAAAGTATCTAGATGAGCACTTGGCATAGGTGGTCTTGGATAATGTGCTAGTAAATGGCACTTTGAGAATATGCTAGTAAATGGGATTAACGTAGATTGGTATTCGATGGACAAAGGGGTGGAAGATGTGCTTCTGTGCTACGCATTGAAATGTTCTATGTTCTAACCTGCTGCTGCGCTGTATGGCTCCATGACTCTACAATTGCAGACTGTGGTTAGCAATTAGACCCCGATTAGATTTTTGAAAATATACAGGGACAAGATTATATTCCTCCAGCAATAACTTCCATACGTTCGTGGAGCTTAAAAATAGAATGGTGCTCTATTATTACTGGGTCCTTAAAGGGATGCTTTTGCTCGTGCAATGTCGATCTGGTCTTAGTCAATGTGGACCAGGCAACATTCGCACGCTGCTGATGACAATTCACAGCTCTAGGTACATCTAGTGACAAAACTGGCTCATTAAAGAATTTAAGACAAGATGCTTTTCCGGTTAACGTCCTGTTGGTTACGAGCAGATATTCAAGCTGCATTACACTTTCGGGCCCGAAGAAGAAGTGCAGCCAACGCAGGAAGAAAATGCGCAGATTTCACAAGAGTACGGGTTTGCAGCAATCTGTTCTGGAAAGCAAAAAATATTAAGTTTAGTTTTAGTTTCGTTTAGAGATACAGCTTTAGTTTAGGAAACAAGCCCTTCGGCCCACCGAGTCCGCGCCGACCAGCGATCCCCGTACACTAGCACTCTCCTACGCACACTAGGGACAATTTACAATCTTTTCCAAAGCCAATTAACCCCTACAGACCTGTACACCTTTGGAGTGTGGGAGGAGACCGTAGCACCTGGGGAAAACCCACGTGGTCACGGGGAGAACGTACAGACAGCATCCGTAGCCAGGATCGAACACGGGTGTCTGGCGCTGTAAGGCAGCAACTCTACTGCTGCGCCACTGTGCTGCCCCATAAGTAGTCAAATTTGCTTGACAAACCACACATACTGAGTTCCATTCAAATTGACATTAACATTTCCTGAGATATCTGAAAATAAATGGTGGAAATGTTTGTTATGCAGCATTTGTGGAGAGAGAAACTGAATCAATGTTTCACATTGAAGACCTTTCAGGAGAATCTTTCCCTCCTCCTCAGTTGTAGTGAAACATTTTCTATCTGATGTGGGGTTAGCTCTGCGTAACTGCTACTTAGCCTTCTGTTCCCAGCGTTTTCTGTTTTTATTTCACATTTTCAGCATCTGCGGTTGTTTATTGATGTTCGTCTCATTCCTTGGAACGAGTGGCAGAAACCGGAGGAAACTACAGGGGACAATTGCTCGGACAAAAAGATCCAAGAAGAGCACTTTGAACAAAATCTACAAACATTAAACGTGATAAAATAGTGTCGATAGAAACCTTTCACCCTGTGGTGCAGTTGGGGAAAAGAGTGCACCAGCTAGATATTAATAATGTACACTTTCCACAACCTTGATTAATCGATCAATCGATTGATTGATTGATTGACTGATTGATACTTAATTATCACATGTGACATGTCACAGTGAAATTCTTTGTTTTGCGTACCATACACAAGGTATGCAAAGAGTCGCCACGTATAGGGCGCGGACGAAATTACAAAGTGTTCATTACAGTCCTCGATGGCCCCTTAAAGTAGATATGAGGGATGATAAATAGATTCTTGATTAGTACAGGTGTCAGAGGTTAAGGGGAGAAGGCAAGAGAATGGGGTTATGAGGGAGAGATAGATCAGCCATGATTGAATGGCGGAGTAGACTTGATGGGCCAAATGGCCTAATTCCACTCCTATTCCTTATGACATTACGACGTTATGCGGGAGAAGGCTACGGATAGAGTGGCGGGTGTCGAGTGCATGCTGCCAGGGATAGGGATGGAGACAGATACGATATTGGTGTCTTAGAGGCTTCTAGATAGGCACATGAATGATCAAGGAATGGGGGGATTTGGATCACGCGCAGGCAGATTTATTTAGTTTAACTTGACATCATATTCAGCATGGACATTATGTCCCTATGCTGTACTTTTCTATGTTCTATATTCTACCTCGTTCCCTCTTAAACTATTAAGACAATTGGAGTGGGGCAGTAGGAGAAGCAGGAGGTACTTAATAAGAAGTGCTAATGGAATATCAATATGTTGTCAGGCGATGGTATCCAAGATTATGGAACCATTTGGGTATATGGAGCTAAGATACAAACCAATTGTCATACAATTGTCTCTATGTTCTCCCCGTGACCTGCATGTGTTTTCTCCGAGATCTTTGGTTTCCTCCCGCACTCCAAAAACACACAGGGTTGTAAGTTAATGGCTTGGTATAGAATATAAAATTGGCCACAGTGTGTGTAGGGTAGTGTTAATGAGCGGGGATCGCAGGTCGTAGTGGCCTCGGTGTTTCCGCGCTGTATCTCTGAACTAAACTAAACTAGAAACTAATTGAAAACAAACATAAACTCTTTCAATGGGAGGTCAAACCCGTTTCCCATTTTGTTTTCTTCCTGAGATACTAAACTTAGCTCTTGCTCCACCCTGAAAATCTCTGGATAAAATACAAACAAGAAAATCCCTGGAGATCATTCCCCAGAAAGCACCCCCAGATTATTTTCCATGGATTTCTTTCTCTACTAACTCCTCTCCCCCCAATCAATAGTTTCATACTTCTCTCCCGCTAATCAATAACGACAGAAATCCCACTCTCTAATCAACAGCTACAAAACTACCTCCTTTAATCAATAACTATGGACACCTCTCCCTCCAATTAATAGTTACTTACTTCTACCCCCCTAATCAACAAGCACAGAAACCTCTCTCTCCAATCAATATGTCAAACCTTTATTCCTCAAACTAATAGCTACAGATCTCTCTCTCTCTTTCCAGCTGATACTTGTTAATTGTTACTGCATAAAATAAAATACAAAACATTGATAGAGTCATGGAGTCATAGTCATACAGTGTGGAAACAGGCCCTTCTGCCCATCATGCCCACACTGACCAGCATCTACACTACTCCCACCTGCCTGCGCTGGGCCCATATCCCTCTGAACCTGACCTACCCATGTACCTGTCTAAATTCCCTTCACAACATCAGCACCGTGATTTAAAAAAACAAATAATTGTGCAAAATTGGGGCAGATCCACAACAAGTAATTTTATAGTGTTACATTAATTTAGGTATGAGGAATGATTGGATAGGCCGGATAGGTGTTCCCTGGTGCGGAGAAGAGTGAGGGGTGAACCTGAAGGAGATGTATTACATGATGACATGGATGGGGTAGGTCGCAGGCATCTCCCCTTAACAAAGACAGCTAAAACTAGAGTGCATGAGTGTAGAGTAAGGAGCAGCAGGGTTAGAGGGCTACTGAGTGCACATTCAGACTGTACTTGCAATGCCAGAGAAGGTAAGTGCTTGCACAAGTTGTATAAAGCATCCGGACTATCACGCATGCAAGACTATGGACCAAGTGCCAGTAGTAGATGGCATGAGGTTAGATACCTACATGTTGGTCAACGTAGACATGGCTGGCCGAGGTGCCTCCTTATGTGTCTCACATCCCTACAGAGCTCCCCTTAAATAACCCGTTAAAATTACAAAATATCCGGTTGTCTGCTTATCCTGGGATTACTTACTCAGCAAGAGAAAGACATAAGGAGCATCGGTCTTGGAACAAATGGATCTGAAGGAGTCGAGGAGGGATGGATTGTTGCACAAATCAGTGATGGCGGAGAAGGAGAAGCGAGAGTTTTTATACATGTCATCTTCCATCAGCCCCTTCAGTTGAGTAACATCGCTCAGTTGGAACTGGTAATCTCCCAACTTCGTAGGGGAAAAAAACAACAAAGTTTAGCCAGAGATCTGCACGTTCATTTGCATTCCACATTTTAATTTATTTTTATTTAGAGATACAGCGTGGAAACAGGCCCTTCGGCCCATCGAAACCCTGCCGACCAGCGATCCCCGCACGCTGACACTATCCTACGCACACTATCGACAATTTACAATTTTACCGAAGCCACTTAACTTACAAACTTGTACGTCTTTAGAATGCGGGGGGGAAACCGGAGCAAATGGAGAAAACCCACACTGGTCACGGGGAGAACGTACAAACTCCGTACAGACAGCACCGGTAGTCGAGATCGAACCCCGGTCCCTGGCGCTGTAAGGCAGCAACTCTACCGCTGCGCCAGCGTGCAGCCCTATGTTCATCTGGGCTTTTCAACATCTTCCTCCATTTAATTCCATTTCTCCTTTTCCCTCATTGTGGCGCAGCAGGTGGTGCCGCTGCCTCACGCTCCCGTGTCCCAGGTTCAATCCTGACTTGGGTTGCTGAATGTGCTGAGCTTGCACATTCTCCCTGTGACTCTCCCTGTGAGTTCCCTTCACGTCCTCCGGTTTCCTCCCACATCCCTAGGGTGTGCTGGAAAAGGAATTGGCCACTGTAAATTGTCTCAGTGGTAGTTTTAGTTAAGTTTGGCAGCAACCCTACCACTGCGCCACCGTGCCAGGTGGGTGTGAGGAGGAGAATAACTTTCAAGGAAACTCACTGGGATTGGATTGATGGTATTGCACTGAAATGTGCTCAATGGTCTGCTAACTCATAAGGGTTTCAATTGCTTGCTAGCGAGCAGGTCCATATGCAGCACACCTTGCCATTTGATATACAAAATGAACGGCTTGCAATAGAACGTAGAGGTTGGGAGATCAGAGCAGCAGAGTCAGGGGTGCTGCCTCTCAAATAAGACATATATCTAAAGCTATATCTATCATCTGCAGTAGATATCAAAATATTTCTGACACACGTTCTTCAATAGTTAATCTTCTGCAGCTATCCCTAGAACAAATACAACATTTTACGGATGCTGGAATCCCTGAAAGGCAGGTGATCTAATCGTTCTTTGATCTCCCCGTTGCCAAACACTTTAACTCCCCTTCCCATTCCCACACTGACCTTTCTGTCCTGGACCTCCACCACTGTCAGAGTGAGGCCAAAGAAAAATTGGAGAAACAGCACCTCAAATTTCGCTTGGGCAGCTCCGACCCAGTAGAATGAATATTGACTTTGCTAACTTCAAGTAACCCTACAACTCTCTCTCCATCCCTCCCCCACCTTAGCAATCATGCTAGTTTCACTGTCGTTCACTGTTTGTATTACTCGTTATCACCTTCTCCACAGCCAACAATGGACCATTGTGGGCTCCACCTTTCCTTGATCATCATTGTTTGCTTTGATTTATCCTTTTTCATACCTTTCATTCATTTGTTCTCTGTACATTTTCATACTTCTCGTTTCCCTCTCCTCTGACTCTCAGTCTGAAGAAGGGTCTCGACCCAAAACGTCACCTATTCCTTATCTCCAGAGAGTTACTCCAGCTTTTTTGTGTCTATCTTTGATCTAGTCCTTGCTGAGTGGTATTGTGTTGAACCTTGATGTCCTTGCACATCAGTCGCTGAAAGTAAGAATTCAGGTACAGCAGGCAGTGAATAAAGCTAATGGCACGTTGGCCTTCATAACGAGAGGAGTTGAGTATAGGAGCAAAGAGGTCCTTCTGCAGTTGTACAGGGCCTTGGTGAGACTTGCGTAGGTTCACAAGGTTAATTCCCGGGTTGGCGGGACTGTCATATCATGAAAGAATGGAACGACTGGGCTTGTATTCACTGGGAATTTAGAAGACTGAGAGCGGATCTTATAGAAACATTAAAGGGATTGGACACGCTTGAGGCAAGAAACATGTTCCCGATGTTGGGAGAGTCCAAAACCAGGGGCCACAGTTCAAGAATAAGGGGTAGGCCATTCGGAACTGAGATGAGGAAAAGCTTTTTCACCCAGTTGTAAATTTTTGGAATTCGCTGCCTCTGAAGGCACTTGATGCATTCAAAAGAAGGTTAGATAGAGCTCTTAGGGCTAGCGGAATCAAGGGGTATGAGGAGGAGGCAGGAACGGGGTACTGATTGTGGATGATCAGCCATGATCACATTGAATGGCGGTGTTGGCTCAAACTGCCAAATGGCCTACTCCTGCACCTATTGTCCAGCTATCTATGTATCTATGATGCAGGTAGATTGGTTGTTGCAACTCCTGCAATAGTGACTACAGTACCACATGGCACAAAAGTGACTGTAAAACACCCTGGAACATTGTGTAGTCACCATCGGTGTAATGTTTCGGAAGGAACTGCAGATGCTGGTGTAATGTTATTTGTCACCCATCCCTTCTCTTCAGAGATGCTGCCTGTCCCGCTGAGTTACTCCAGCTTTTTTTGTCTATCTGATGTTATTTGATTTCTCTATTGCCTCACACTGCGTCTACAAACCTACAACACAGCGATAAAATAAAGCACAATAAAGCACATTGCGAATGTTAAGAAAGAATTGTGCTCACCCGAATCAAAACAGCATTGGAGACACCGCACAGAGAGGCAAAGAGCAGTGCCAATGCTACAAGCATTCTCATGGTTGCTGACCCCTGGAGTTCAACACTAACTGGTAGTAGGTGAGTTGCAGTGGCTTCTGTACTGCTAGAAGATCTGTGGGTCTTTTAAAGTCTTGGTTAATGTTTATCAGTCTGAGGCAGTTCCAACTGTGTCACGGAACGAATTAAAACCGAAATCCTATAATTATCAGCCGCTCTCTGATGGGCAACAGAGCTTCTCCAGTAGCCTTCAACTAAGGAGCTAGGTTTTACAGGATAAAGATGGCAAATGTACGGCAAAATGTGCATCGTACAAATGTATTATGTACGCACGTAAAACATGCATGTGTGCAGAAACCATTCACAATACATGCACATATACATGTGTACACTGCAGTAGTACATTGGCATTGACACACACTTGGCTCTTTTCTGTTGTTGGACGGGCAAATTGCTATTAATACCTTGAAACATAGAAAATAGTTGCAGGAGGAGGCTATTCGGCCCTTCGAGCCAGCACCGCCATTCAATATGTTCATGGCTGATTTTCAGGGCTGACTTTCAAGGTAGAGTCTCTTGCCCTGTGTAGGTGAATCAAGGACATGAAGACATAGGTTTAAGGTGAAGGGGAAAATATTTAACAGGAATCTGAGCGGTGACTTTTTCACACAAAGGGTGGTGGGTGTATGGTACAAGCAGCAAGATGAAGTGGTTGTGGCAGGGACTTTTAACGTTTAAAGAACAGTTAGACACAAAAAAAACTGGAGTAACTCAGCATCTCTGGAAAAAAGGAATAGGCAACATTTCGGGTCGAAAACTGCGTCTGAGAAAGGGTCTCGACCCAAAACATCGCCTATTCCTACATGGATAGGACAGGTTTGCAGGGATGTGGGCCAAACGTGGGTAGGTGGGACTAGAGTAGCTCGGACATGTTGGCCCGTGTGGGCAAGTTGGGTCGAAGGGCCTGTTTCCATGCTGTGTCAGTATATGACCCAATGACTCTATAGCTTTAGGGTGAATTGAGAGAGCAGGAACCAGAGCTCAGATGAGTGGAAGGGGAGTGAAGCAAACATTGTCTGTGGATCCACATACCAAACCACTGAGATTTCTGAATATGTAAAAAGGAACTGCAGATGCTGGTTTAAACTGAAGATAGACAAAAAAAGCTGGAGTTACTCAGCAGATCAGACAGCATCTCTGGAGGAAAGGAATAGGCGATGTTTTGGGTCGAAACCCTTTATCAGACGCAGTTTTCGACCCGAAATGTCGCCTATTCCTTTTTTCCAGAGATGCTGTTTAACCCACTGAGTTACTCCAGTTTTTTTTGTGTCTGTCTGAATAGTTGGACCGTAGAGGATTGGACGTTTCACTGTGTACGTTACATGAATGCACTGAATGTGTATTCTATGTGTAAATTGGTTTGAAGTAGCAAAGGGGATGATCGGACAAAAGATCATGTAAATTGTCTCAGTGGTAGTTTTAGCTAAGTTTGGTTTAAAGATACAGCGTGTAAACAGGCCTTTCGGCCCACTGAGTCCAGACCGACCAGCGATCCCCGCACACTAACACCATCCTACACACTAGGAACAATTTAGAATTACACCCAGCCAATTAGCCTACAGACATGTATGTCTTTTTAGTGTGGGAGGAAACCAGAGATCCCGTAGAAAACCCAAGTAGGTCACGGGGAGAACATACAAATACTGTACAGACAGCACCCGCAGTCAGGATCGAACTCAGATCTCTGGTGCTGTAAGGCAGCAACCCTACCACTGCGCCACCGTGCCAGATGGGTGTGAGGAAGAGAATAACTTTCAAGGAAACACATTGGGATTGGGATTGATGGTATTGCACTAAAATGTGCTCTGATAAAATAGTAAGATTAAACGAGAACTTAACAAGTTCGAAGGTTGATCTTTATTTTATGAGGAGTTGCGGTGAGGGATTTCGTGAAGACCCCGCCAGCACGCATGCGCGACATCCTTCAAAGCAGCGGTGTGGAATCACAGAACGCTCCATGACTGAAAATAGTAAGATTAAGAACGTAGAACATACCAGTTGACCTTATGATAGAGGGTGGGAGCGCAGGGCACGAAATCCCTCACCGCAACTCCTCATAAAATAAAGATCAACCTTCGAACTTGGTAAGTTCTCGTTTAATCTTACAATTTTATTTCGGAGTCACGTGAGTGACCTTGTGAAGATTTCAAAGCTCTGTGATTTCACGCCCTGGACAACGTCCATGTTTATCACACTGCCGCAATCCTGACGGAGGAAGGCTGTTAATGCAGTTCAGTCGGAACAGGCTGAAAAATAATGCATATTTATTGCACAAATAATAATAAACAAATAACCCCAAACCCGGGGACAAACATTCACTGAGCGGCTCCCAGCACGGCTTCTGCGAATGTTGCGGGTGCGACCAGTGGTTTGTTGTAGAACCTTTGTAAGGTTCCTTCACTAGCCCAGCCCGCGGTGAGGATGTGGTCCATGGGCACCTCCATGGCTCTCGCCGCTGACGTGGATGCAGCCCTAGTAGAGTGAGATTTTAAAATGTTAGTAGCGACTCCTGCTGCACCCAACACCGTCCTGAGCCACCTGGAGATAGTCTGCACAGTCACCCGGTGATGCGGAGGTTTGTGGCAGATGAGGAGCCCCTGCTCCTTCTTCCTGATGGTTCGTGTAATACGGATGTAGAGGTGGAGATGGGTGACTATGCAGAGGGTGGCATCAGTGGGGTATGCCCGAAACTCCAACTGCAGCCCATGAGCCCCAGGTCTGTGCTGCTTCAATAGGTCCTGGACAAAGAAAGTCACCTGTGTAGGGGTGGAGACCATGCTATCCAGCCGCAGCTTTTGTAATGCCTGGACTCGTTGAGCTGTAGTCAGTGCCATCAGCATCACCACTTTGAGAGTGAGCTGTTTGAGTGGTAACTCGGTCATTGGAGACCAGCTCCTCAGTAGGGTCAGAACGATCCCTACGTCCCAGGTGAAGTTGTATCTGGGCCGTGGAGGGTTGGGTGTTAAACAGTCCCCTCATGAATTTAGACACCAGGTGGTTGGAGCCTATACCTATGTCCAGGTATGAGGACAGTGCACTCCTGGCGCTGTTGATGGTACTGTAGCTAAGGCCAGCATCGAAATGAAGGCCCGCTAGGAATTCCAGGACATCAGGGATTGTTGCCGAGTTGGAATTCGTGTTGGTACGGGAGCAGAATGCCTCCCACTTCCTGATATGTGTGAGGTACTGCCTCCTGGTTGATACTCGGCATGATGCTGAGATGAGTTCCATGGCTCGTGGTGAGATGCCAGCCTTGACGAGCGGCCTTTTTAGAACCTGCAGGCCAACATGTTTAGGTGACCATGGCACGGGTGACTGTCCTCCGTAATGGGGTTAGTAATTAATTTGGGGTGTTTCCCAATCAGAAGTCATGGATGTTTCAAGATTTTGAGGACCAAGGCTGTGTAGGCCAGTCGGGAATGATCAATATGCCAGTTGCAGAATCCAGTTTAATTTTCTGCAATACCCAACTGATGAGGCAAAATGGGGGAAATGCATAGCAAAACCATTTCCCCCAATGGATAGAAAAAGCATCCATAGCTACTGCCCCAGGGTTTGGTTCCCAAGACATATACGTTGGTATCTGATGGTTCAACCTGGATGCAAAGAGGTCAATATCTGGTGTCCCATAGTGAGCTATAATATCAGCAAAATTTTGGGGGTTCAACATCCACTCGATGTTGTCATTGAACGCACATTGACCTGGTGTCCACCAATGTATTGAGCTTCCCTGGCAAATAGGTCGCTGTAATCCAAATATTTCTCTCGATGCACCGGTGCCAAATTATGTTTGCCAATTCATCACAAGATAACGACCTGATACCACCCATATGATTGATATAAGCCACCACCGTTGTGTTATCTATTTGGAGGCGGACATGTAAGTCCCGTGAGTTAGTACAGTAAGCCCGTAGTCCATGGAAAGCCCCTAACATCTCCAGATAATTTATCCCTTGCGACTGGAGGAGGGTAGACTCGTGAGAGTCCCATCTGCTACCACAACTGGACATGGTGTCAGTTGCACCCCAGCCTTGTGCGCTTGCGTCAGTCTGTAGCACGACGGATGGGTTGCTAACAATGATGGGTCTGTGACACTCACTAATATTGTCAATCCACCATTGTAGCTCAGCTCTAGCCTGTTGTGGCAACCGGATTGGTCGATCAAAGTGCCCAGCATTTGCTTTTAATGCTGCGATCTTTGTTCTTTGTAAATTTTGGTAATGTAACGGGCCGAATTGCGCAGCTGAGAATGTAGCTACCAGTTTCCCAATCACCTTTGCCGTTTGCCGGATAGTCGGAACCCTGGCGCAAGCAAGGCTGTGGCACGCTTCTTTTATGGCGATAGCTTTGTTGGTTGGGATAGTGATCATCATTAAGGTTGTGTCAAGGGTGAAACCCAGGTATTCCATAATTTGAGAAGGGTGCAGTTTGGATTTGTCTGGATGGGTTACAAACCCTAGCTTCTCGAATAAAGATTTGGTCGCTGTAACTGCCCGTGTAGCCAATTGGAGGTTCTGACCCACAATAAGGATATCATCTAAATACGCCATACGATATAATTTTCTTGTTGGAGGAGGGCCAATATAGGTTTCACTAATTTGGTAAATAGTCTGGGGGCTGTGGTGAGCCCATTAGGTAATGCTTTGTATTGCCACAACTGTCCCTTCCAGACAAATTTCAGAAACTTTCTGTGCGATTCAGTGATGGGAACTGTATAGTATGCAATTTTTAAATCGATGCAGGCCATAAAGTACCCCGGGTAAAGCATCTGCTTAGCTGTTTCGAAGGTATCCATTGTAAAATGGGTATATTGTACAAAAGTGTTCAACTCGGTTAGGTCTATGATAATCCGACACCCCCATCTTTTTTGGTTTTTGTGAAGATGTTGGACACAAACTCAAGGGGTTCGTGCGTTGTTTTGCCCATCACCCCTTTGGCTGCAAGCCGTAAGATTCCAGCATGTCCTCCCTCAATCTCATTTTGAGAGAGTGTAAATTTTCCGTGAGGTGCATGCTGGGTAGGGGGAAGTTGACCATCAATGAATTCTATGACATAACCTTGAACACTTTGTAGAATAAACACGTCAGTGGTGATAGTATTCCAAGCTCCCCTAAATGCCCGCAACCGTCCCCCGACTTGTGCAGGAAGAAATGCTACTGCCTGGGAGGAACCAGACCCCTTTACCTCCATAGTTAGCGGCGGGTCCTGGCGTATGGCGTTTTGGGGGGACGTTGCGGAGGTTGTCGTGACGGTGGCCGCATCTTCCATGCGGGCCGCTGCAGGCCTTGCCCTTAAAAAAAGGCCGCTGTGGTTGGGGAAGTGGAGGGGGATAGGTCCTTGGCGTTCTATCCGGTTGGCGCTGCTTCCAAGTAGTGTGTGGTTGTTGATGGTGATATGGTGGGGTTTGGCTGGAGGAGGTTTCATAAGGCCCACAGTTTTGGCCTCCTCGTCGAGTTCTTTGACTTGCTTGGAGAGGTCTTCCCCAAACAGCTAATGAGGTGGTGGAGCGGTGGAGGGACGGCACAACCCCGCAAATTTGGGGTTGAGAGTGGGCCGGATGGAGCTCTTGCGCAGGCAGTTGATTTCAAACTGGGCGTTGCATAGAAGTGCCAGGGCATCCTGCTGCTCGCTGGACTCATTGTCCCCATCGAGGGTCCTGGCATACGCCGTAATGCCCGTCGAGAGGAGCTTCAGGATGCGCTGGAGACGGACGTCCTGCATCTTGGTGGCCGTGCTCATGTGTCCCCAGATCTGGGCATTGACCGTAGGAACACTGAGATTGATGCAGTTCTCGGTTTGAATTTATCCATGGTCTCATTAAGTACCTGACCCTGAAGTTGGTGAGTGGTCAGGTAATTATTGGTGCCCGCCAGTTTGTGGTGCAGGGGTTCCCCAGTGTGTGTGGCCGTGGCAAATTTGCCCACCACGTCCAGCATGTCCTCATCGTGCTCTGGCTCTGTGGTCTCCGGCAGTCCCGGGTCGTCTTCGAAGGCAGCGGCCGGGCAACTGCTGCCACTCCTGGCTGGGCAAGACGAGAGGCTGAGCACACTCCTGGCATGGCTTGTAGAGGCCCGAGACTCCCGTTCATCCCGGTCCCTGTCCCGCTGGAGGAGTTGCTCCACCAAGAGCTCCAACCGCTCAATGCGACCGTCCCCGCTACTCGCGGCGGGCAAGCCAACTTCCCCAGGCTCTGCAAATTCTCTGGGGCTTCCACCAATGGACCACACCTCCGTAAGATGCAGACTAGGGTCCGAAGGCAGGTTGTCGTGGCCTACCGCCCCTGTAGGCTCATACGACTCCCGCACGGACTCTCCGCTAGTCGGCCTTCGAGCAGACTGTGGCGGCCCACCTGCCTGGTAGGAAGGCAGTGGAGATGAATCGGCGCCGGCCCCCGGAACCTGGCTCCCCGAAGTCCGTGCAGGCTTATCTCCACTGTCGCCCAATGTTCTGCGTGGAGGTGCATGGTCGGCAGCTGCCAGAGCTAAGCTAACCGACCATCTACTGCTGCCACCAACTCCCTTGACCGCAGCCTGATGAGGTGTTATGCCGGCAGCTCCTGCTCCTGCAGGGCTGCTCGACGCAGCAGTAGCTCTGCCAGACTGCCCTACGGCAGATATCCCTGGCAGTTGTACGTGGCGTGCTGCGGCTGCTGGGCTCCCCTGTAGCGCAGCCGTTCCCCGGCCCGGTCCCCGTGGATCCACTGCAACTCGGGGTGAGGTCGCTGGCGATGAGCGAGGCACTGTTCCACGTACCTGTCTGCTCCCCCGCTTCCTGGGGGATGGGGGCACGAAGTCTGGGTCGGCAGCATCCAGCTCCTGTGCGGTCAGCCATTCAGGTGATAAGTCGGGCGCTGGTGTAACGGAAGCGCCTGACTTCCGCACTCTTACCCCCGACCGTCCCGATGCTGCCGGTGGTGCCCGCAGCTCCGGTGAGAAAGGCCGCTGGCTTGTCGATGCCCCGCGACTCCTGGAGAGTGTTGCCTTCCGTTTCCCTTTGGTGTCCATCCTGTTGGAAGTTAAGGTTAGTGGACTTACCTGACGGCCTTTTGAAGGAGCTGGTGGAGAGAGCGCACTCCCCCCACCTCCCCCCCAGCTTGTCGAGGCAAATGCGCGCGACGATATGTCGCGCATGCGTGCTGGCGGGGTCTTCACGAAGTCACTCACGTGACTCCGAAATAAAATGAGGTGTGTGTGGGCAGAGAGCGAGCTGGTGATGCCTTAATTTGGTTGATCGGTTACGATGGAAATTGGGAAGAGACAACACAAACAAAGACATTTAAATCTGTGAGGGAGGATAATTAGAAGGAAAGCACAAAATAATGGGAACAGTGCCGTCTTCATGTGTCCCCTCTGTCACCCAGGCAGTTTAAAACTGGATTGTCATCTCTGTCTCTGAGTTCACTTTAAACTGAAACCATGACTCCCATAAAGTAATTTTCCCTGAAGCTTGAGAGGTGACCTTATAAAAACATATAAAATAATGAGGGACATAGGGCGGTACGGTGGCGCAAGGTAGCACGGTATTGTAGCGGTAGAGCTGCTGCCTTACAGCGCCAGAGACCCAGGTTCGATCCTGATTACCGGTGCTTGTCTGTACGGAGTTTGTACTGTGACTTGTGTGGGTTTCTTCCGGGAAGCTCCAGTTTCCTCCCACACTCCAACGACGTACAGGTTTGTAAGCTAGTTGGCTTGGTATAAATGTAAATTGACCTAATGTGTGGAGTGCGTAGCGTTAGTGTGTGGGGATCGCTGGCTGGCTCGGACTCGGTGGGCCGAAGGGCCTGTTTCCAAGCTGTATCTCCAATACTAAAAATAAATAAAAACTGAACATAGATGAGGTGAGTAGCCACAGTCTTTTTCCCCCAAGGTAGAGAGGCATAAAACTAGAGGGCATAGGTTTAAGATGAGAGGGCAAAGGTTTAAATGGGACATGAGGGGCAAGGTTTCACACAGAGGGTGGTGGGTAAAGAGAACAAGCTGGCGGAGGAAGTGGTGGAGGCGAGGTATAATTACAACGTTTAAAATCAATGTTGCTCAGATCCAGAGCCCCTGTCCCACTTACCCGCATTACCACAAATTCTCCCGCGTTTTCCCCTTGATTCAAACTCGGAGAATTACGGTAATAGCCAGCCGTAGGCACTCGGGGCTATTTTTTTTTACTCATGGACATTTTTCAACGTTGAAAAAAACGTCCCGACTTACCTGATGCCCCGAGTACCTACAGCTGGCATTACGAGCCGTTACGATATATCTACGGACTCCTACGGGCTCGCTCTGGACTCGCTCCGGACATTCTCCGAGTTTGAATCAATGGGAAAACTCGGGAGAATTCATGAGTAACTCGGGAAAGTGAGACAGGGGCTTTAATAGGGGCACACAAAATGCATGTTGGTCTTTTCCTAGCCTTGACTTTTTTTTCTGGAGTAACGCAGCTGGGACAGGCAGAATCTTTGGAGAGAAGGAATGGGTGATGTTTCGGGTCAAAACCCTTCTTCAGACTGATGTTTAGAGGCATATGGGATAAATTCAGGCAAATGGAACTAGCTTAGGAAGACCACTTGGTCAGCATGGTCAGGTGGGGCCAAAGAGCCTGATTATGTGCTGTATAAGTTTATGACTCATCACCAGTCATCTGGCACAAACTCCTTTACAAATGTGACCTTATATCATAGTTCTCCCTCACTTCACCTCCTTTTGGTAAATGTGGACACACATCCAGGAGATTCATCGTTTTTAAATTGGGATAGATTGGCAATTCCTTTCTGAGATGCTATTCTGTCCTCTTTATTCTTCGGATATCTCCCCACGAACCCTGAGCCTCTCTGGTGGAGGGACCACTCCAGTGGCCGACCCGCTCCAACTGCCGGCCCGAGGCCCGCGGGCGCGGCGGGGACTTAACATCAGGAGCGGGGTCCCTCGCCAGGGATCCCTGGAGGGGAGCTCCTGACCGCCGGCCCTGCGGTCTGCAGTGCTTCTGGCTGCCGCGCACACTTTAAATCTCCGACCGCCGGCCTGCGGCCTACGCCAGCCTGAAGCCGCGGTCTCCGGTGGGGAGGCACCAATTCAGGACTTACCTGGACTTACCTTGTCTGCACATCTGGACACCCGCAGCGGCGACTGCGGATGGATGGAGGTCCCGACCACGGGGGAAAATGGAGGAGGACTGGCCAATTATTGTGCCTTCCACCACAGCGATGAATGCTGTGGTGGATGTTTGTGTTACATTTTTAGTGTGTTTTTGTGTGTTCTTTATCATTGTGCTGCTGCTGGCAAATTCATTTCACTTGCACTTTATGTGCAATGTAACGAATAAAACTGATTGTGATCATGATTGTGATTGTGGACCATGTGTGTCTGGCTCCACCTGGTGGACCAGGAAGGAAAACGAGTTACGGGAAAACGCATTGGCACTCCCACTCCCTCTGTCCAAGTCCACTGCTGCCTCCTCCTGGACAACACAAGGAGAAGCTGGGAGAAGCTGGCGAGTGGAAAGAAACATTTTCAAAAGCTGAAGTGATGGGAAGCTAGGGCAATGTGGAATTCGGGGAGTTACTTGGAACTGGGTTTTCTCCGGGTGCTCAGGATCCATCCCACATTCCAAAGATGCACAGGTTTGTAAGTTAATTGACTTCAGTAAAAAAAAAGTAAATTGTCCCAAGTGCTAGTGCACGGGGATCAATAGTCGGCGTGGACCTGGTGGGCGGGGAGCCCCGTTTCCACACTGTATCTTAAACTAAAAACTAAGTTGTAGTTAATGTAAGTCCATGGATGTCCAATATTGTGAACATAATTTATAATCCCACTTTTGACCACCCAGTCTTTGCAAACTGACTCTGTGTCTCCAAAGTTCCTTTCCTTTATCTTGCACTCATCGTTATTCCCCTTTACCCTGTATCTGTTCACTGTGGACAGCTCGATTATAATCGTGTACAGTCTTTCTGTGGTTAGCACTAGTTAGCAGGCAACAAAAGGCTTTTTAATTGACAATAAAATAAACTAAACTAAACTAAACTAAAGGGCCTGTCCCACTTTCACGGCCTAATTCACGGCCTCTGCCGAGTTTGCCCTTGACTCATACTCGCAGCATGGTCGTCACGTGGTCGTAGGAGGTCGTAGGTAGGTCGTAGGTAGGTCGTGATGCTAGTGGTAGGTACTCGTGGCATCAAGTAGGTCGGGGCGTTTTTCTAGCCTGATGAAAAATGTCCACGAGTAAAAAAGGTCGTGAATTAGGTCGTGAAAGTGGGACAGGCCCTGAAACTGGCACAGCAGCAGCCTCAATTATATCTGCACAAGAGCCAGGGAGTAAATTTAAACGAGCAACTTTTATATGGGGCTACCGGCTGACAAAGCTGCTCAGGGCTTTGGCAAACTTTGGAAAACAGTAGCCACCATTGTCACCGCAAGAGAGGACAAAGTGAGAAACAGAAACACGACTCCCTTTCCGCTTCAGAAGGGGTCTGGCGTTGAGCATGAATATACCTTTTAATGGGGGTCAATTTATAAATGTATTTAAATATAGACGTGTATAAAGTTATGAGCGGCACAGGTGGAGTGGACAGTCAGAATATTTTTCCAGAATAGACAATAGACAACAGGTGCAGGATTAGGCCATTCGGCCCTTCGAGCCAGCACCGCCACTCACTGTGATCATGGCTGATCATCCACAATCAGTACCCCGTTCATGCCTTCTCCCCATATCCCTTGACCCCGCTATCTTTAAGAGCTCTATCTAACTTTCTCTTGAAAGCCTCCAGAGAATTGGCCTCCACCGCCTTCTGAGGCAGAGAATTCCACAGATTCACAACTCTCGGAATGAAAAAGTTTTTCCTCATCTCCGTTCTGAATGGCTTACCCTTTATTCTTAAACTGTGGCCCCTGGTTCTGGACTCTCCCAACATCAGGAACATGTTTCCTGCCTCTAGCGTGCCCAAACCCTTATATGTTTCAACAAGATCCCCTCTCATCCTTCTAAATTCCAAAGTATACAAGCCCAGCCGCTCCATTCTCTCAGCAGATGACAGTCCCGCCATCCCGGGAATTAACCTTGTAAACCTACGCTGCACTCCCTCAATAGCAAGACTGTCCTTCCTCAAATCTGGAGACCAAAACTGCACACAATACTCCGTGTGGTCTCCCTGGGGGCCCTGTACAACTGCAGAAGGACCTCTTTGCTCCTATACTCAACTCCTCTTGTTATGAAGGCCAACATGCCAATCGCTTTCTTCACTGCCTGCTGTACCTGCATGCTTAAAGATTCATCTTTATTAAATTGGGCTAGATTAGCAATTCTCTTTTTTTTTGTCTGAGATGTTGCCCTTTTTAATCACCTCTGACGTCTTGTTGGGTGGAAATTGTATGACTGACCTGGCCAATGAATTTCACTACACCAATTGGTGTATGTGACAATAAATGAAATTATGAACTTATGTCAAAGACTAGGGATCACAGCTTTAAGGCGACGGGGACAATATTTAAAGGAGATGTTGCAGTAAATGTGCGACTGATGTTTTGATTTTGTGATTTATTTGACCTTTATTATTTCAGTTGCACAAAAATAATAATCTTAATTTCCTTTTGCTGTCTTCCCGAGACGATCGACAATAATCCAGCAGATGGTAGTCTAACCCACTCTTGGGGACCGAGGTTAATGCTCTCGCTGTATCAAGAGATCCAGCAGATGGCAGCATAACCCACACAGAGTCTGAAGAAGGGTCTCGACCCGAAACGTCGCCTATCTCCTTCGCTCCTTAGATGCTGCTGCACCCGCTGAGTTTCTCCAGCTTTTTGTGTAACCCACACATGAGGTGTCTGTCAAAGGCTGAGCTCAATGCTTTCTTAACTCAGAACCACAGCGACTGGAGAGCAAAAATGTTTTAACCTTTTCCCTTGTAAAAAATTACTTAAACAATTACAGCAATTACTTAAACAAAAAACAATGACAATGAAGGACATTCCTTCAGGAAGCTAGATGAGGAGGAATTTCTTTGGTCAGAGGATGGTCATAAGATCATAAGATCTTATAAGATAAGATTCCAAAGGCGCTGATCAGGCTGGATTTGGAATATTGTGAACAGTTTTGGGCACCATATCTGAGGAAGGATGTGCTGGCCCTGGAGAGGGTCCACAGGAGGTTTGCAAGAATGATCCCAGGAATGAGTAGGTTAACATGTGGTGAGCGTTTGACAGCATAGGACCTGTACTCGCTGGAGTTTAGAAGAATGAGGGTGGACCTCATTGAAACGTACAGAATAGTGAAAGGCTTGGATAGAGTGGATGTGGAGAGGATGTTTCCACTAGTGGGAGAGTCTCAGACTAGAGGCCAGAGCATCAGAATTAAAGGACGTTCTTTTAGGAAGGAGATGAGGAGGAATTTCTTTAGTCAGAGGGCGGTGAATCTGTGGAATTCTTTGCCACAGAAGGCTGTGGTGGCCAAGTCAGTGGATATATTTAAGGCAGAGATTGATAGATACTTCATTAGTACAGGTGTCAGCGGTTTTGGGGAGGAGGTAGGAGAATGGGGATAGGAGGGAGAGTGTACGTGTATGGAAGGAGATTTTGAGGAGAATTTAAATAAATGCGAGAGATAGACAAGGGAGTAATGCTGTGGGTTTGTGCAAAGATAAAGCAGGAAAAGATTGATAGACTATCGGAAAACCATTGGTGGTGAGGGTCGGGCAGTGGGCAGTGGGCAGTGGGCAGAGGGCATTGTCCAGGGTCGGATTCCCAAGTGTGGAGAACTAGGAGCAATAGATACAGGGCAGCTGGAGGCCATAATTGAGATAAGGAGTGAGAACTCAGTGATTAAATCCTGGAGTCAAAGCTCCCATTTGTTACCAGAAATCAAAACATGACCTGGGTCAAAGAATGTATCAGGGGCTAGTTCCTGAACTCTGGCAAGGAACAGCTCCAACATCAGCTGGGTTCCACGACAATGTTTCTCCTTAATTCCATCTGTAGTTTTAGAGAGTTTCGCTAGACTGGCTGACTCTGTGGGCGTCTGGTATTTGACCACACCACCCAAACCCAGATTGTATTGCCCGGCTGTGGAAGGCAATCGGTGATGCAGTTGGCTGCTTCAAACCAATGAGATCCAACTCACACACAGCATGGCACCGAGGTTGCCCTTCTAAGGGCTCAGCTCAGATTCAACACACATGACATTAGTATCCATTCATTATTCAACTGTTCGTTTGCTACCTCGGGAGAATGGGGTCTGAAAGGGATGGGTTTGTAATGTGTGCAACTGCAGGGTCACTGGCAGAGGTGGGTCAGGGAACCTGTGAGGGGAGGAACTGCAGATGCTGGTTTAAACCGAACATACACACAAAAAGCTGGAGTAACTCAGAGGGGCAGGCAGCATCTCTAGAGAGAAGGAATCGGGGCCATTTACGGGTCGACCCAGTCTGAAGAAGAAGCCATACACACCTTCTTTACCATCCTTGTCCCACTACTTATCCCATTTTCTGGGATCTATGGAATTACCCCTCAAGATCTTCTCATCAATGCTCCTCATATTTCGCTTGGGTAGCTTACACCCCAGCGGTATGAACATTGACTTCTCTAACTTCAAGTAGCCCTTGCTTTCCCTCTCTCGCCATCCCCTCCCCCTTCTTAGTTCTCCCACCAGTCTTACTGTCTCCGACAACATTTTATCTCTGTATTGCCCACTCCCCTGACATCAGTCTGAAGAAGGGTCCCGACCTGAAAAGTCACCCATTCTTTCTCTCCAGAGATGCTGCCTGTCCAGCTGAGTTACTCCAGCTTTTTGTGTTTATCTTCAGATCAGGGAGCCTGGCTGTTTCTCCATCTCAAAATCAATAGCAGAGATGGACAATGACTGCCCACCCTTCAGGTTTGTCTGATTGCTGTGGGAGAATAGGGAGCTAGTTTGTAAAGTTTATCATCCAAAAGCATCAGGGAAAATGGTATCAAGTGTAAAATTCATGATCGGACTTCTCACATGCTAGTGGTGAACTACCCGATCTTCCAACCTACCTCGTAGTGGCCCAGTGGACAAGGTTCTTTTCTCTCTCTATGTCCCTTCATATTCCTCCCTGCATGAGTATCCTATCCAGTTAGTAGCCAATGTTTCTCCACACCACTCCATGCCAGATGGTTGAGGTTGAATATTTTTTAGAGTCATGTCTTTGGATCATTTTGTTTTTCCATTGTCCATTAAAGTTTACAACATGGAGCCTAGAACAGCACAGCTCTGGAACAGACCCTTCAGCCCACAATAGTAGCACTGAACAGCATGTCCAATTAAACATATCTCCTCCGCCTGCGTGTAATACATATCACACTATTCCATGCATATCGATATGCCTATCCAAAAGCCTCTTGATTGCCATGATCATGTCTTCCTCCACCATTAACTCTGGCAGTGTGTTCCAGGCACCCACCACCCCCAGTGTAAAAACCTTTCCCCCACATCATCCATCACCTATCTACCTATCTACCTATCTATCTATCTATCTATCTATCTATCTATCTATCTATCTATCTATCTATCTATCTATCTATCTATCTATCTATCTATCTATCTATCTATCTATCTATCTATCTATCACTAAAACTCTCATCTTGTTTGTTTTTTTGTTTGTTCCTGAAACTCCGCAAAAATGGTACATGATAACATGACAATTTTAGGCCCACCTTACTCACCATTATCCTGTGATAGCAAGTTTTGTTCAGATTGATGTTATATTTTAAAAGTTATTGACTTTTTAAACTTTAATAAACCTGGCAGTCGCGCTTCCACTTGCCGGCCGCGCCTGCGCAGTTGGGGGAGGGTTGCCGGGCCCGCCGCCATTTTGACTCACATCACAACGGGGATCACTAGCGTCACAATGGGAACCTGCCTGCTGTGCCTGCGCAGTTGGGGGCTATGGGTGAGTGGTGGAATATTGCATTGGGGAGGGGGAACCCAGCGGGTCCGTGCTTGGTCTAGTCTCCTTTAAACTTTGCCCCTCACACCTTAAAGCTAGGCCCACTGGCCTTTGACATTTCCATCATGAGGAAAAGGTTCTGACTGTCTACCCTATCTATGCCTCTCATGATTTTATAAACGTATATCAAGTCTCCCCACAGCTTCCGACGCTCCAGAGAAAAAAATCCAGCTTCTACTTACAGCTCTCTTAGCTTTATACTTGCATAAACTAATTACAAAAAACTAGTGTAATTATGCAGAAAGGACACAAATTTAGCACGAACGTGGCCCAATGTGTGATGAAGAAATCCACGGCCAGGATCCAGACCCCACAAAATGGCTGCTGACTGAGCTCCATTGGTCTGTGAGATGGGCTTTACTCATTTAGTTTAGTTTAGTTTAGAGATACAGCGCAGAAACAGGCCCTTCGGCCCACCGAGCCCGCACTGACGATCCACGCACATTAACACTATCCTACACGCATTAGGGACAATTTTACATTTATACCAAGCCAATTAACCTATAAACCTGTACATCTTTGAAGTGTGGGAGAAAACCGAAGATCTCGGAGAAAACCCACGCATGTCTTGGGGAGAACGTACAAACTCCGTACAGACACCACCCGTGGTCGTGATCAAACCCGGGTCTCTGGAGCTGTAAGCGCTAGTAGGCAGCAACTCTTCCACTGCACCACCGTAACTCCCCATTTGAACGCGGAATGTCTAAGATAAGACTGAAGAGATTCCCAGAACCATAAATTCGGGAACCACAAATGTGTGAGCCAGTACTTTTCCGGATCATCCTGGTGCCAGTCCAGGGCACTCTCCCTGCATCTCCTCCCTGTTTAAAAAGAAGCTTGGCGTTATTTTTAACAGTAATTATTGTTTATATGGCAGATCTTGATTGGCATTGGGTTTCTTCTGCTGTCAGACTCGGGAGAAGCGTATTTGAAACTTGCTGCTGTCGGGTAATAATTGATACTCCTGGACGCCAGGAAATACCGAGCAGAAATGGATCATCACCACATTCTCAGGGCAGACCCAGTTGGCTTCAGTTTAATCAATGTTGCATGGCTTTCGATACCATCCTTGGACTGGGCTCTCTCCCACTGACCAAGACCAAGCCAACACACTGGAGACGCCCTGTACAAATATGTTTGTAAACAGAGTGATCGGCGTTTCATAGAAGTTTGATGAAACTTCATAGTGTTTTCCATTTCGGCAACGTAAAAGGAGGCTTTTTGTATCTTTGAGTTTATTCCAGCTCACAGTGCAATCCCATTCTTCACTAATTTTCCTTGCGACCTATTCTCTCCACAACTGCCCCCCCCCCCCCCCCCACCCCCAAATTCTAGCATTGCCCCTACATTGGCGTACCCAAAGGACACCCCGAGAGAATGTGCAAACTTCACACAGGCAACAATGAAACTTGGGGTTGCACAAAGTTTAATCCGGACAAGTGCCAGGTGTTGCACTTTGGAAAGTCAAATGAATGAGGAAATTATACAATAAATAGCAGAACCTTTTGGAGCATTTGATGTATTGTGGGATCTTGAGGTATAAGTCATAAGATCATAAGTGATAGGAGCAGAATTAGGCCATCCGGCCCATCTCGTCTACTACACCATTCAATCATGGCTGATCTGTCTCTCCCTCCAAACCCCATTCTCCTGCCTTCTGCCCATGATCTCTGACACCCGTGCTAATCAAGAATCTATCTATCTCTGCCTTAAATATATCCACTGACTTGGCTTCCGCAGCATTCCCATGGTAAAGAATTCCACAGATTTACCACCCTTGGACTAAAGAAATTCATCTTCATCCCCTTCCTAAAGGAACATACTTTAATTCCAAGGCTATTCCTAGACTCTCCCACTGGTGGAAACATCCTCTCCACAGCCACTCTATCCAAGCCTTTCACTATTCGGTAAGTCCATAGATCCCAGAAAATGGGATAGGTAGTGGGACAAGAATGGTAAAGAAGATGTTCGGCATCAATTGGGGAATTAAACATGAAAATAGGGAAGGCATCCGCAACTGTATAAGACGTTGGTTAGGCCAGATATTGTGCAGATGTGTTTCCCACATTACAGGAAAGATGTGGAGGCCTTGGTGAGGGCGTATAAGAGGTTCACCAGGATAATGAAACAGGAAACTGTAGATGCTGATTTACAAAACAGAAAGACACAAAGTGCTAGATCTGGCAGCATCCCTGAAGAACATGGATAGGTGACGTTTTGGGTTGGAGACCTTCTTCAGACTGGCCATTCTTTGGATAAAGATCCCGACCAGAAAAGCTACCTATCACTGAAACACTGTGTGTCTTTTCTTTTTACCAGGACGTTGCCTGGATTAGAATGTATTAGCTCTGAAAATAGAAAGGACAAACTTGGAGTAATTTTTTTCTTGAGCATTGGAAGCCGAAAGATGGATATAAAATTATGAGAAGCAGAGATAGGGTAGACAGTCAGAGTTTGGCTTTCCAGGATTAAAATGTCAAGCTTTAAGGTGAGTGGGGCAAAGTTTAGAGAAGTGAAGCACGTTTTGTACAGGGAGAGAGTGGTGGGTGCCTGGTATGCACTACCAGGGGAGGTGGAGGAAGCAGGCACAATAGCAATGGTTCAGAGTCATTTATATAGAGAGATGAACTGACAAGAAATGCAGGGCTACAGATAAAGTGCAGTTTAAATTGTTTAATCAGTTTAATTAGTTAAATTGTTTAAATTAGTTTAATTAGTTTAAATTGTCATCATGATCAACACAGACATCGTAAGTGAAAGGCCCTGTTCCTGTGCTGTACTGTATGTTCTATTAACCCAGGTCGCTGAAACTATGAGGCAGGGCTCTACCAGCTGCACTACCATACAGGTGACACAATTTGTATGAATATTGATTTCTCTAATTTCACTTGTATTCCCTCTCCCTCCGTCCCTCCCCCTACTTGCACGTCCTGCTAGTTTCAGTGTCGTATCCCTTCATTGTCACCTCTTCCGCAGCCCACAATGGACCATTGTGGGCTCCACCTATTGTATTGTATTGTATTGTATTGTATTGTATATCTTTATTATCATTTTTCCTGAGTACTTACATACCCAGAGGAAACGAAAAAACGTTGCTCAACCAGTGTCCATTCAGTGTGTGGTAAAAAATAAATAGAAATAAAAATAAAAATACATATATCATGAGTTCCAATCGGCAGCGGCACGACAATGGCTCTGCTTTAGTGTGTCCAGGTTGGTGCGCGATACTTTGGCAGGGGGCAAAGTCCGTTTATCAGTCTTATAGCCTGCGGGAAGAAGCTGAGGAGCATCCTGCTGGTTTTGCAGCTGATGCTCCTGTACCTCTTCCCAGATGGCAGGATGGAGAATATGTGATGCGATGGGTGGTAGGGGTCTTTGATGATGGAGATGGCTCTGCTGATACATCTCTTCCTGTATATGTCCAGCAGGAAAGGGAGTGGAGCACCAATAATCCTGCTGGCGATCTTCACAATCCTGTCCAGTTGGTGCCGTTCGTACACCTGTCCTTGGTCATCGGTGTTTTGAACCTTTCCATACCTCTAGTTTCCCTCTCTCCTGACTCCCCAGTCTGCAGAAGGGTCTCGACCCGCAACGTCGTCTATTCCTTTTCTCCGAAGATGCTGCCTGACCCGCTGAGTTACGCCAGCGTTTTGTGCCTAACTTCAATTGAAAACGAGCTGATCCCTGACCTTTTGAATTGGCAACAGATGGGAGAAGGAGTGATTGAACATGAGACGTGACCAGTGTACAATACACTGGATGCAGACAGGGGTATGTGAGGCACGGCGCTGGAGGGTTGATTGTTGCTGATCCACCCGACCAGCAAGTGGCCAACAGGACGGCTGTGACCACCCACAAGGAGCTGCTGGATACAGTACTCTCTGCCCTTGATGACGGGGCAGTGCAGGTCACAGGGTGACTGAGCTTGAGAAGCGAGAGGCAATGACAATGGACCTAACCCAGGCAATAGACAACAAACCAGGTCCAATCACAACAGTCCAACATAATTGCAGTAAAACATCCTTTGTACTCAAATCCTTTTGTCAATACACAGCCAGTCTGAAGAAGTTGTCTCAAACCAAAGCGCCATCTATTCATGCTCTCCAGAGATGCTGCTTGATCTGCTGAGTTACTCCAGCTCCTTCTGTCCTCATATCAATACACTGTTTTCCTTCCTAACTGTCTGCCTGCTGTACATATAACTGTACAATACAAAACAGGGCCATTTGGCCCATCAGGTCCACTCCTCAATTCAATCATTGCTGTTCTATCTTTCCCACTCAACCCCAATCTCTTGCCTTATCCCCATACATAATTCCTGACACCCTTACTAATCAACAATCCATCAATCTCCACTTTAAAAATATCCATTGACAGCCTCCATTGCCTTCTGCGGCAATGAATTCCACAGATTCACCACCCTCAGACTAAAGAAATCCCTCCTCATCTCCTTTCTAGAGGTATGTGTTTTTATTCTGAGGCTACGACTTCTGGGCCGAGACTCTCCCACTACGGCAAATGTAAAGCACTTTGGTCAACGAGGGTTGTTTTTTAAATATAAATAAATGTGACTTGACTGCGAACATCCTCTCCACATCACCTCCATCCAGGCCTTTCACTATTCGGTACGTCCCACCCCATCCTTCTAAACTCCAGCGAGTACAGGCCCAGTGCCGTCAAACACTCATGATATGTTAACCTGATCATTCCTGGGATCATTCTCATAAACCTTCCTCTTGCCCCTCTCCAACGCCAACACATCCGTCCTCAGATATGGGGCTCAAAACTGCTCACAATACTCCAAATGCGGTCTGACCAGCGCCTTATAAAGCCTCAGCATTACATTCTTGTTTTATATTCTAGTCCCCTTGAAGAAAGCTTTGAGTTGCTGCTGTCAATGGAAAGACCTGTGCCTCACATGAAAGCAAAGGAGAAGCGTGAAGCATTTCTGACAGATGTGACCTGTAGACCACGTATCAGGGCAAGGCTCGGGACATTGAAATAGTTTGTTTTCACAGTTGCCTGGGTGTGTCTCACTTCTGTGCGGGTACTTTCAAAAGAGGCAACGGCTGGCTGATGGTGTGGCAAAACCAACAACAGAGAGATCACAGAAGCACAGCAAACATCTGATTAGAATCTGGGGACGGTGGTCATTTATAGCTCGTGAGCTGAAAGCACAGACGATAGCTCTTGTGGTTCATTTCTAAACCATGTGCCAACTCTTCCACCAGGGCGACCTGAAGTTGCAACCGAAGATATCCAGGAAATGAGGCAGCGGCTGGGCCACATGAAGAGGCACGATAATCATTGATTGCATATTTAAGGCTGTGAATCCACGCCAACGAGCTCGACCTCTTTGGTAGAGATGGGGCCACAAACTGCAAGGAAGAGGGCTTGGATTGCACTTGTTCTTGCTGCTGGCATTTGCCTCAAGGGAGAGTCAGTGGCTACTTAGACAGAGAAAGTCTTCAGGTGCCTGCCCAACCCGGGGTCTTGGACCTCATGTCGGAGAGCATGATCTTCCAGCGTATTAACACACCGGTTGCCCTTCTGGGTCAAAACCACTCACAAGCTTATGTGCACATCCACTGGATTAACAGGAGAGGCAAGAGGCAAATTATTTAAAGGTCCCAGAGAAGATGACGGTTCCTGGACTCGCAGAGTGGTATGGGCCATTGTCATCGATCGGCATCTCCTCATCATGACCCCAAACAAGTTCATTAGTGATCGGAGCAGGATTAGGCCATTCGGCCCATCATGTCTACTCCGCCGTTCATTCATGGCTGATCTATTTCTCCCTCTCAACCCCATTCTCCTGCCTTCTCCCCACAACCCCTGACACCCATTACCACAACCCCTCTCACCCTGCAACCGTGACCCCTCTCTCCATAATGGAGACTTCGGCAACCCTGCATTGAAACATTGCCCTGCCCCCACAGTGATCGGGAAACTCTGTCAGCTCCTGCAAATGTGACCACCCACCAGCAGCCCATCCCCAATACCCAACGCTGGTGAACACCACCATCACTACAACCTACTGGTCTGAAGAAGGCTCCCGACCCAAATCCGAAACTTCGCCTGTCCTCATCCTCCACAGTTGCTGCCTGACCTGTTGGGTTCTTCCGAGCACTTTGTGTTTTGCTCAAAATTCCAGCATCTGCAGCCTGTTGTGTCACTGTAGCTATACTCTTGTGTCTTCATAGCTTCAGAAGGTTGTCTTTTCCCATGTCCAACTATCAGTATCAGGGGCATGAGGACAAGGTTGGTGGGGGCCGGTGGGGTGGGGTGGGGGGAGGAAATGTTACAATCACAGATCGTTGTGCGATGATGTAGTGGGTTGGAAGTATCAGAATCACAGAGTTAGAGTAACAGGGTTGGTGGTCGCTCTAATGGAGGAGTGAAGTGTCAAACCATGGTGACCATCGGGTAAGGTGGGACCGGGCATGGGCTGGGAATGGGGCAGAAGGGGGCAGCGGAGAGCTAAAGGGGTGGGGTGAGGGGGGGGGGGACAGTGAAGGTGCAATGCAGGGGTAAAGGCTCAGCTTCTAGAAGGAGTGTGACCCACAAATCCAAAATCGACCTCTGAGCAGAAAACTGTCCAAATACATTTCCTCCCATAGAGCAAACATGTGCAGTGTGTACAGTAACCTGATGAGCTGGCCAGACTAAATAGCTCATTCCCAAAGAAAATTGTTTCGAAAATAACTGAGTGCGATTGATGTTCAGACTGTATGTGTAGCCAGAAGATAACTTCAGCAATGAATGACTCCACTTTCTTTGGATTATGAGTACATGCTTTGGAAAAAAAAAGGGGTCTAAGTACCAAATACGTTCGTAACTGGGAATTAGTGCTTTTAAGGGAAGACAGACAGTTAGGTTGAGAAGCCGTTGTGAGCAAACCATCACTATCGGGCAGAGTGAGTCTGTGACGTGCCTCCCTTCAGTCCCAGTCTGGCTCTGGTCGATGGAGCTTACTCTTGGAAAAAGGCACCTCTCCTCGACCAAGGCTGCATGCTCTCCCCATGACATTACAGTAGGCAATTAATCTACCAACTCACTGAGGAAACTAGAGCACCCTGAAGAAATCCACGTAATCACGTAATCAGGCAGACGGTGCAAACTCCACACAGTCAGGATCGAACCCAAGTCTCTTGAACTGTGGGGCAGCAGAACCACTGTGCCTACTTTAACTTTTAAAGATTTTTGGAGAAGGGTAATTGACTGGAAAGGTTAACTCTGTTAATCTCCCTCCACTGACGATATCTGGCCTGCTGAATATTTCTCGTATTTTCTGCTCTTATCCCTTATTTTGAGTCGATAAACCCTGGTTCTAGATATCCATGGAAAATGGCTCTCGGTTCCTTGGATGCGAAGGTGTTACGGGCTGAGGTCTTCCCATCTCAGCACCCTCGATGCAGCTCTGTAATCTTCCACAGCCCAAGATTCAGCGGTCCGATGGTTCAATGGTTTCTTTAGTACTACCAAAGGACTACTACCACCGTGGGGTGGTCACGGTGGCACAGCGGTAGAGTTGCTGCCTTACAGCGAATGCATCGCCGGAGACCCGAGTTCGATCCCGACTACGGGTGCTGTCTGTACGTTGTACCTTCTCCCCGTGACCTGCGTGGGTTTTCTCCGAGATCTGCGGTTTCCTCCCACATTCCAATGACACTCCAGGTTTGTAGGCTAATTGGCTTGGTAAATGTAAAAATTGTCCCTAGTGGGTGTAGGATACTGCTAATGTGCGGGGATCGTTGGTCGGCGCGGACCCGGTGGGCCGAAGGGCCTGTTTCCGCACTATATATCTAACCTAAACTAAACTAAACCAAACTCTTCTTCAGTGGCTTGTCTGTGGCTAGAGTGCAGTTGTCCCCATGAAAGAGATGCTACCTGATAGTCTGAACCTGAGCACAGTCTGAGATCTAGATGTCCAGGTACGCCTCAATGTGCGTCCACTTCAAACTCAAGGTCTTCTGCGGACATGAATTAGTTAGTCCACAAAATCCTTGTTGCCCAAACGTGACAAGGATCTGCGTTCACGCTCACATTCAGTTGTTAGATAGTCTTATGCCAATATAGGTGTCAGATTCTCGCCCATGGTGAAGTTGACCATGGGAGAGGCTCGGACATTTTATTATCCAAGTTCATGCCCTAATTGAGAACTAGGTAAGATATAAAAGTCTGCTCATGAGGATAAACCATGTTAGTCAAACCATTCCCCAGGCAGACATCGGAAATAAGCGTATATGACACAACTACTATAAATGTTGTAAGTATAGATAGAGCAATAAGCAGAGAAGCTGAATTAATAACATCGTCACTGTGTATTCATGCATCGTGAATCTGACAGCGTCCTTGCTAGACTTGTCTTCATAACCTGCCATGTGAAGCATTTTTGGCAGCGTTCAGGCTGTGATGAAGAGGCAATTGACAAGGCATGAGCGCTCTCATTTCAATATTTATTGGGACTTCTCACACTAATGTTCAGAATCAGCATATTCTCTCCCACAGGTAGACACAATGTGCTGGAGTAACTCAGCGGGTCGGGCAGCATCTCTGGAGAAAATGGATAGGTGACGTTTCGAGTCGGAACTCTTCTCCAGATTTCCTCCGGGGTCTGAAGAAGGGTCGCAACAACATCACCTATAGATTCTCTCCAGAGGTTCTGCCAGATCCATTGAGTTACTCCAGCATTTTGTGTCTATCTTTGGAAAGGGTAAGGAGGTTTACCCTTTTGGGGTTTGATGCCTGGATTAGGGGTTATTAGCTATATGATGAGGTTGGACAGATTTGGATTATTTTCTCTGGAACTCCGGAGACTGAGCGAGGATCTGATAAGATTATGACCGGCATAGATAGGGTAGACAGTCAGGACATTGTTCCCAGGATGGAAATATCACTGGAGGGCATAGCTTTAAGGTGAGTGGGGCAATGTTTAAAATAGATGTTTTTTTACACAGGGAACATGCCGCTAGGGGTGGTGGTAGAGGTAGTGGAACTATTTCAAAGGAGATTTGGTGATCCCCTCAATTATCATCACTTGTAGTTTTTCAGACAGATGAATGCCAGTGAGATCTTGTGTCTTATACATTCTGTCACTGACTACATCCGTTCATCTTTGCTTTGAGTCGGTTTAGGGTTGTCAAAGGTTCTAGAGAAGATGAATCTGTGGTGTGGGGCTGGCTTGGATCTGTGAAAATCAACCAACCACACTTGTAGGAAATTGTAAAAGGAAGCAAAAAAATGCTGGACACATTCAGTAGGTCAGGCAGCATCTGTGGAGAGAGGTGATCTCATGCCTCAACGACTGCTGTCCAGTGGCCTTGACATCCACCATCATAAAATGTTTTGAGAGTATAGTTATGGAACACATTAAATCCAGTCTACCCAGCGGCCTTCACCCACTGCAGGTCGCCTACCGCCACAACAGGTCCATGGATGATCCCATCGCCCTGCCCCTCCACTCATTCCGGTGACACCTGGAAAAGAGAGACACCTACAGTACGTCAGACTCCTATTCATAGACTACAGCTCTGCCTCTAACAGTATTATACCATCTGAGCTCATCACCATACTCGAGGGACTTGGCTCAGCATTTATCTCTGCAACTGGATCCTAGACTTTCTGACAAACAGACCCCAGTCAGTGAGGATAGGGGACAAATCATCCTCCACGATAATCCCCAGCACTGGTGCTGCGCAAGGATGCGTTCTCAGCCCCCTTCTTCACTCCTTCCACACCCACGACTGTGCAACCATGTACAAATCTAATACAATGTTCAAATTCACAAATGCACACCTCCAGAATCAGGGACAGTTTCTTCTCAGCTGCTATCAGGCAACTGAATCATTCCACCACAGTCCTGAACTACTATCTACCTCATTGGTGATCCTTGGGCTATCTTTGATCGGATTTTACTGGCTTCACCTTGCACTAAACATTAATCCCTCATCCTATATCTATATACTATAAATGGCTCAAGTGTAATCATGTATTGTCTTTCCGCTGACTGGTTAGCACGCAAAAAAATCTTTTCACAGTAACTCGGTAAACTAAACTGAATGGAGAGCGTTTGTTAACATTTTGATGCACGATCCTTCGTCAGAATGGTAAAAGAGTTTGTTTTCAGTAGGAGAGAATGTTGGTGGAGGGTCGGGGCAGAACAAAAAGAATATCTCTCATAAGGTAAAACCAGATGATTAATATGCGCAGTTAAATATACATTATACTTCATAGTCTTTGTAATGTGTTGTCAATGAAGAGGCTGTGGGTTATGCCCAGAAGGCCAGACTACATCTATAGAATAATGCCCCTGTCCCACTTAGGAAACCTGAACGGACACCTCTGGAGACTTTGCGCCCCACCCAAGGTTTCCGTGCGGTTCCCGGAGGTTTTTGTCAGTCTCCCTAATGGTCGAAAGTGGTTTCCGCTTCTTCTATGTTCTATAGACTGGCAAAAACCTCCGGAAACCGCACGGAAACCTTGGGTGGGGCGCAAAGTCTCCAGAGGTTTCCGTTCAGGTTTCCTAAGTGAGACAGGGGCATAAGGAAAACTAAGCCAGCATGACTTGAATCTGAAGAAACAAGCAGATGTGGTTTACAACAGAAGGCACAGAGTGTTGGAATAACTCAGCAGGTCAGGCAGTATTTCAGCATAACAATGACGGGTCTGAAGAAGGGTCCCGACCTGAAACGTCACCTATCCACGTTCTCCTGTGACTCTGCCTGACATGCTGAGCTACTCCAGCTTGTTCTAACTTGAGTCTGAGCTGGGACCAGCAACAGGAGATGACACTTTCATTTACAAATGCAGACAAGGCCTCGAATGGGCGGCCGACTGCAAGCACCATGGAGTAATGGCATGTTGTTAGTGCGACCACATGAAGCAGATGTTTTAAGCTGGTTAAGAAGAAACATCTGGCGGTTATTGTGTCCCCCAGGGATCCCACCACAGAATTACCATCAGAGAACTAAGGACCATTATCTACATCTTACTGACAGCTGGAGGCACGGTGGCGCAGCGGTAGAGTTGCTGCCTCACAGTGGCAGAGACCCGGGTTCGATCCTGACTACGGGTGCTGTCAGTATGGAGTTTGTACGATCTCCCTGTGACCCATGTAGATTTTTCCCGGTTTCTACGATTTCCTCCCACACTTCAAAGACGTACAGGTTTGTAGCTTCGGTAAAATTGTGCCTCGTGTGCAGGATAGTGCTAGTGAATGGGGATCGCTGTTCGGCAGGCATGGACATCGCTATCAGAACATGGGGGGGGGATGCAATTTTTTGGCGGCCGCCCGCGCGCGCATATGCACGAGGCGCCAGCCGTAGGCCCTGTGGACGGTAACATCGAGAGCTGACCTGGTTGGTGACTGACTCCGAATTACAGCAACAGCAGCTTCATCTGCCCCGAATCGTGGGGCTTGAATCGGACCGTTCGCGGGGGCTTTTATCGGCTGGCAGGGGCTTCAAAATCGGGAGCCTCGACACCTCGATGCAGCAGTTTGATTTTAAGGTCCCACAAACGGGCCAATTCAGCCCTTAGAAAGCCTCAGATAAAGCCTGGATTGTTGGGGAGGGATTATCCCCCACCTCTCAAAGCAGGGGGGGAAACAGGTCCCCCCCCCCCCCAGGGTTTACGCCCCGCTGGTCGGTGTGGACTCGGCGTTTCCACGCTGTATCTCTAAACTAAACTAGTCTGAAGAAGGATCTAAAGAAGGAACTGCAGATGCTGGAGAATCGAGGGTACACAAAAAGCTGGAGAAACTCAGCGGGTGCAGCAGCATCTAAGGAGCGAAGGAGATAGGCGACGTTTCGGGTCGAGACCCTTCTTCAGACTGGTCAGGGATCAGGGAAACGAGAGATATAGACGGTGATGTGGAGAGATAAGGAACAATGAGTGAAATATATGCAAAAAAGTATCGGTGATAAAGGGAACAAGCCATTGTAAGCTGTTTGTGGTGTGAAAATGAGAAGCTGGTGCGACTGGGGTGGGGGAGGGAGATAGAGATAGAGGGAATGCCAGGGCCCGAGGGCTGAGGGAGAGGTGGGAAGGGGAGGAGACAGCAAGGGTTAACAGAATTGAGAAAATTCAATATTCAAGCCCAAAGGATGCAGACTCCCCAAGCGGAATATGAGGTGCTGTTCCTCCAGCTTGCGGTGTTGCTCACTCCGTGGAGGAGGCCCAGGACCGAGAGGTCGGATGTGGAATGGAGGGGGAGTTGAAGTGCTGAGCCACCGGGAGGTCGGGTTGGTTATTGCGGACCGAGCGGAGGTGTTCGGCGAAGCGATCGCCAAGCCTCCGCTTGGTCTCACCGATATAGATCATCTGGCATCTGGAGCAGCGGATGCAGTAGATGAGGTTGGAGGAGGTGCAGGTGAACCTCTGTCGGACCTGGAAGGACTGCTTGGGTCCCTGAAAGGAGTGGAGGGGGGAGGTGAAGGGACAAGTGTTGCATTTCTTGCGGTTGCAAAGGAAAGTGCCCGGGGAAGGGGTAGAGTGGGAGGGAAGGGAAGAATGGACAAGGGAGTTGCGGAGGGAGCGGTCTTTGCGGAAGGCAGACAGGGGGGGAGATGGGAAGATGTGGCGGGTGGAGGGTCACGTTGGAGGTGGCGAAACTGGCGGAGGACTATATGTTGTATTTGCCGGCTGGTGGGGTGAAAGGTGAGGACTGAAGGTAGTCTGAAGAAGGATCTCAACCCGGAACGTCACCCATTCCTTCTCCCCAGAGATGCTGCCTGTCCCGCAGAGTTACTCCAGCATTTTGTGTCTACCTTCTAAATTAAACTAAACATGATCACTCCTTGGACCCATAGTTACATACTGGTTTTTGAGTCAACTTGTTGTGGCTTTAAGAGTCATTCCTGGGATCTGTGTTGGTAATTTTAAACTGAATGTCTGGCCTAAAAGAAAAATTCCCATGGCATGGTATTAAAGAACAGTACAGTTCCATACATATCCTGACCAACATTTAATCATCGACCGACATTAATGGAACAGATTATAGCTCTTCTCCGCATTATTGTATGTTGGATCTTGCTTAGCACGAGTTTGGTGAAGCCTGTGTTTCCTACATTATCATGGTGATGACACTGCAAAACTATTTAACTGGCTACGGGACATCCTGCGGTCATAAATGCCACAAAGTGCTGGAGTTACTCAGCGGGTCAGGCAGCATCTCTGGAGAAAAAGGAATAGGTGACGTTTCAGGTTGGAACCCTTCTTCAGACCCACGACAGAAGGGGGAGAACTTGTACAGTTTGATAGCCACAGGGAAGAAGGATCCCCTGTGTCATTCTGTCCTGCATCTTGGAGGAACTGCTGAACTGAGGAGCTGCTGCTGAAGGTTCTCCTCGGGTTGATCAGCGTGTCATGGAGGGGGTGAGCTGTATTGTCCAGGATGCTCCACAGTTTGAGGAGCATCCTCCCCTCCAAGACAATCTCCCATGTATCCAACTCAGCCCCCAGGACGGAGCCAGCCTCCCTGATGTTAATCCTATTGGCGTCCGCAGCCTTCGCCCTGCTGCCTCAGCACACGGTAGGGAAGAAGATGGCACTGGCTACCACCGATTGATAGAACATCTGGTTGCTGCCAACTGGAACATAAGCCAACCTTACTTTGGGAAAGCATTCTCGGCCACAGCTGATCAAGGTTTGGCACTGAGCCATATATTAGGGTCAAAATGAGGTAGTTTTTAAACGAAAAGCAACAGATAAGACTGCAATTGATGGGATTCTGAAATCCAAACAGAAAATGCTGGGAACATTTAGCAGGGCAGGCAACATCTGTGGTGAGAAGAACGGAGTTATAATGTCAGGTCATGGAGTAGATGTTGGGTTATTGGTCTGAAATGTTAACTCTATCTCACTTCATACCTTACCCTTCCATATCTCTATGTCTCCCTCTCCTCTGACTCTCAGACTGAAGAAGGGTCTCGACCCGAAATGTCACCCATTCCCTCTCTCCTGAGATTATGCCTGTCCCGCTGAGTTACTCCAGCACTTCGATGTAAACCAGCATCTGCAGTTCCTTCCTACATGTCCCTTCTCCAAGGGAGCTGCCTGACCTGCTGAGCATTTTGGGGACAATCTCTAATCCAATTCCAGTGTTCAAGGACTGTTGGCAGAAGATGGTAGAGAAGGTCAGGGAGGGAAGTCCGTACTTTAGGAACCAGACAGTAGAAGATGTGGTTGCTGGTGGTGGAGTGATGTGGCGAGCAGAATTGGAGGAGTGCAGGAGTTTGCAGAGTTGGGTGAGAAACAGACCTAGTGCTTCATGGCAATGACCTTTCTGCCTTTGTGTAGGAAGGAACTGCAGATGCTGGTTTACACAGAACATAGACACAAAATGCTGGAGTGAACTCAGCGGGACAGGCAGCATCTCTGGAGAGAAGGAATGGGTGTTTTTTTGGGTCGAGACCCTTCTTCATTCAGAGTGAAGGGATTCGACCCAAAACGTCACCCATTCCTTCTCTCCAGATGCTGCCTGTCCCACTGAGTTACTCCAGTATCTTGTGTACATATTTCTGCCTTTGATTTGGAGCCTCGCTCTGCATGGAGTTGAAATGTGTAGGAAGGAGCTCTAGATGCTGGATATGACTAGAAGGGTCTCGACCCGAAGCGTCACCCATTCCTTCTCCCCAGAGATGCTGCCGGTCCCGCTGAGTTACTCCAGTATTTTGTGTCTATCTACATGGAGTTGAATACTGACAACCTGCATTCTACATAATTATGGAATGAAGAGATGCTGACATGATTATTATAATGTACTTGACTAATTTATACGTGTCAATCTGTTGTGATTCGAGCTGAGAAATTAAATAATGTCTTTGATGTATTTTGATGGATCCTCACACGCTCTCTACCATCTTATGGCAAGAATAATTAGTCTCACATCTGCTTGAAGGATAGCAGAAGTAGATTTACACTCTCAGCCTTAATTACTGCTTAATAAGTCACTAAGAAGCCAAACTGCATTTTTTTAAGCTTGTATCACTCTCTGTAGTTCTTTGGGTTTGCCTTCTGCTGTGTTTTTGTTTGTCCCTTTGTCTATTTTGTTCACGTCTTCCTGCCTATTTCATTGTGATGAAATGTGCCAATTTTCCTTTCTCAGTTTGTTCATCAAAAGGTGCCTCCAAAATGGTTGTTCCAGTTTAGTTTAGTTTTTGAGATACAGCGCGGAACCGGGCCCTTCTGCCCTCCGAGTCTGCACTGACCAATGATTGCCGTTCTCTAGCACTAACCTACATACTGGCGATATTACATTTTGTTTTACCAAAGCCAATTAACCTGCAGACCTGTATATCTTTGGAGTGTGGGAAGAAACTGGAGAAAACCCACGCAGGTCACGGGGAGAAAGTAGAAACTCTCTGCAGACTGCACCCGTAGTCAGGATGGAACACGGGCCAGTGGCGTAATAAGGCAGCAACTCTACCACTGCGCCACTGTGCCGCCCTATTGTGGGGTACCCTTTCATTTATTATATTTCTGTAACTTGCTCAAATCAGTTCATTGTCCATTGTTAGTTTATTGGAACAGGGCGAAGGACTTCTCCACTGCACAATGCAGCCTGAGTTTTCACCTGCCTTGTTATTGATTATTTGGAGTATTGCGGCAGTTCTGGGTTGCTCCATTTACAGGAGAGATGTGGTGGGTTTGGAAATGGTGCAGACGAGGTTTACCAGAATGCTACCTGGATTAGACGGTTTCAGCTACAGGGCGAGGTTGGACAGACTTGAATTGTTTTTCTGGAATGTCAGAGGTTGAAGGGAGACTTGATGGAGGTATATAAAATTATGAGAGGCTAGAAGGCACAGCTACAGGTGAGAGGGAGAATGTTTAGTGGAGATGTGCAGGGCACGTTTTTCACACGGGGAGTGGCAGGGACTGGGAACGCATTGCCAAAGGTGGTGGTGGAGGCAGATACGATAGTGGCATTTGAGAGGTTTTCAGATAGGCAGATGGAGGTGGAGGGAATAGAGGGATCTGGCAGATAAGATTAGTTTAACTTGGCATCATGTTCGGCACTAACATCGTGGGCCGAAGGGCCTGTTCGTGCGCTGGACTGTTCTGTGTTCTATGATCAGTTGGAAAATTGGGTCAACGGAATCAAATCCTGATAAGTGTGAGGTCTCCATTTTGATGCCTGGGACTAGGGCCTGTACCATGAGTGCTGAAGAACAGAAGCTGGTGTATAAGCTTGAAGTTTGGCTCGCCACGGTATAGGAAGGGTGTGGTTGCACTGGATAGGGTGTGGAAAAGGTTCTCCAGCATGTTGCCTGTAATGGACTGTTTCAGTTAAGGGTCAGACTGAATAGCCTGGGTTTCTTTGCCTTGTGTGGAGGTGGCTGAGGGAGTGGGGGACGATATGAGGTTTAGAGATTTGTGAGAGGCAGAGGTAAATGTTCCCCACGGCAGAGGTATCAAAGGCCAGAGGGCATAGGTATGAAGATTTTTTTCACCCAGACGATGGCCAACAACTGGACCACAGAGTGTGGTAGAGGCAGACACCCTCACGAGATTTAAGATGAGCACTGGTATTGCTACAAAGCAAGTGCTGGTAACTGGAATTGGTATGGATGGATAGATGACGGTCTTATCAATATGGTGATCCTCAACGGCTGTGTCTATGTTGCATAATTCATCAATATACGTTCCTCTAGCAAACTGAGACCACCAGCACGGAGATAAATTGGAAATGTCTAAGCTGTAACCACAGTAGTCAAGTCAAGTCACATTTATTTATATAGCACATTTAAAAAACAACTCTCGTTGACCAAAGTGCTTTACATTTGTTATAAGCCAGTAGCATCTGGCTTCCTCAAGTGAGAGCCTATTAATGGGCTGAAAGACTACAGGACAATCCCTCTCTTTGCAGCTTGTAGAGTAAAGAAATCCTGCCACCCAGTAGTCACCTGGAAGCCTTTTTCAAAGAGTTAGTCGACTTTCAAACAGAAACATCTGTGATCAGGCCCTGGCACTTACCATTTACACTGAGGTCAGATTTCATGCAAGTGAAACAAACAAGTACAGCATTCATAGACCTCTCCTCTGCTTGCGGAACTTGTTGGAAAAAAGGACTCTTGTTAAAGTTAGTGATTGTTGTCCTATCCTGACCAACTCTTGCCCTTGTGAACCTGCTCCCATTAAACTGTAAGTGCCAAACGTATCTCAGTGAGGAGTTTGTGGAGTGTTTTTAGACTCCGTGTAGGAAGGGACTGTAAATGCTGGTTTAAACCAAAGATAAACACAAAATGCTGGAGTAACTCAGCGGGACAGGCAGCATCTCGGGAGAGAAGAAATGGGTGATCTTCGGATCGAGATGTCTGGAAAAGAGTCCCGATCTGCCTGTTCCGCAGAGTTACTCCAGCATTTTGTGTCTATCTCTGGTTATGGACTCTAGTGGACTACTTCCTCTCGCTCGTTCTAACCTTCAGCCTGTATCCTCTCATCCACTTACGATGATAATATTATATTGAATGAAGGAAAAATCTTTGCATCGTTTTTGAAATCCCAGTTCTTCTCTCTGCACACTGGCTGGAGTCGTCCCCCAATCTCTCTCAGGAGATACTTATACAGAGCCCGAGTTCCCTCTGCTTCTTCTTTATGATAGAAACCTCGCAAGATTCCCTCCCTGGGTGTGTGCACTCCTTCATAGAGTCACACAGCACAGAAACAGACCCTTCAGCCCAACTCGTCCATGTCAACCAAGACTCCCCTTCTAAGCTAGTCCCATTCGCCTGCATTTGGCCCATATCCCTCTCAACATTTCCTCTCCATTCAAGTACTATCCAAGTGTATTTTAAACGTGCCTTCAGGAAATTCTCAAGTCCTCATTTTGTTTTTAGGGATTAAAAATGATTAAAAAAACAACATGTGAGGAACTTGAAATGAAAAGAGTGCTGAAAACACTCAGTGGGTCGGGTTGTGTCTATGAAGACAGAAACGGAGATAATTCAAGAACTGAAAAGTGAGAAAACAAACATGTTTTAAGTTGCTGACATGGGGAGGGCTGGAGTGAACCAAAGTTGTCCAGATGCTGCCTGGATTGCAGGGATTAGCTGCAAGGAGACCTTGGCTTGTTTTCACTGGAGCGTCAAAGGTTGAGGGGAGACCTGATAGAAGCATATAAAATGATGTCAGAGTAGACTAGGGTCAGGACGGGCCGAAGGGTCTCTTACTGTGCTCTATGTTCTATGTTCTGTAACATAATACACTGGGTGCTACACAATTGTCAGATGGATGAGGGCAATTGGAAACAAAATAATTTAAAAAGCACAGGCTGAAACTTTGTGAACGCAGCAGATAAAGGAATTGTTAAGCAAAATAAAAAAAACGGAAATGCCCAGCAGGTCAGGAAGCCTCTGAGGAGAGAGAAGAAATGAGTTAATATTACTGGTGGATGTTCTTACATTGTAACTGGCCTGTTCTGACACAATGAAGCAAGACTGGTTGTCTGAATTTGATATATTCAACTTTGAATCCCGTCAACATAAATATGTTTCACGTTTGCAGCCTGGCCAAGAGTCAAGCGTATTTATTTGTCAAATGCAGCAGATATGATTTGAAGTTCCTAGTGTGCCTGTCAAATAATTTAATTGTTCCAGTTCATAGCATGTGCATAGGAGGAATAACTTGACCTATCCTCTTGACGTTTGCACGGATAGAAGATGAGGTGACATTCATCAAGCTTACATTAAGTTTAGTTGAGTTTAGTTTAGAGATGCAGTGCGGAAACAGGTCGTTCAGCAATCCCTGCATATTAACCCTATCCTACACCCATTAGAGACAACTTTTACATTTACCAAGCCAATTTACCTACAAACCTGCACGTCTTTGTAGTGTGGGAGGAAACCGAAGATCTCGGAGAAAACACACGCAGGTCACGGGGAGAACGAACAAACTGTGTACAGACAGCGCCTGCAGTCGGGATCGAACCCGGGTCTCCGGCGCTGCATTCGCTGTAAGGCAGCTACTCTACCGCTGCGCCACCGTGCCTCCTCTAAGCTTCAGTGGGAGAGACTCAAATGTGGATGTTGGTAAATATCTTTGTTTAATACCCAGGGGCGACCCCTGGGGAATAAGGGCTGAAGAAGGCCGTGCAAGGAGAGATACGATGGTTCACGGGACGACCGGAATGGAGGGGATGGCTACAATGGGCTTTCGTGGGCAGCTGCAGTTGGGACTGTAAAATGGCTCCAAAATGGTGACCCTTGCATAAAGACTCAGTGTACATTCCGTGTACCAACACGGGGATTGTGCCTATGTATAGTGATAGTCTCGCTGATCTGTACGCAAAAAAAGTACTTCACAGACTTCCGGTGGCGCTATGGAGGGCGAAGGAGTAACGCCAGCCAGCTCCGTGAAAAAAACGCTGAAAAATCGGGGAGAAAACGACCTACCTGCTGCCTGCTGCTTCTGTACCGACTGCCGTGAGTGACGTCATCAGGCGCGCGACTTATCATGTCTATGCAGCGCCTGATGGCGTCACTCACGGCAATTAGTGAAATTGCGGACTTAAAGGATGAAATATAGATGGAACTAAAGAATGAATTTGCAAAAACGAACGAAGAATTAAAGAAGATGAATTTTAAGGAAGAAATAAAAAAAATCAAGGAGGAGATGAAGGAGTTAAAGCTTGAAATTAATTCCACGGCTACGAATATATCGGACAAACTGAGGAAAGAAATTGCAGAAATACTGACTGAACAAGCTGCAAATATGACAAAAGAGACAAATGTTAAAATCAGAAAAGTGGCAACTGATCTTGAAGAAAGGCTGAATCCCGTGGAAGTAGCACTGAATCAACAGACGACAGCCATAAAGGACCTTGAAGAGATAGCCGAAACAAGTGCTCGGACTGCGGAAACACTCATCAGAGAAAATCAACGTCTAACTGATTTACTGGGCAAAATAACTGAAAAATGTACTGAATTGGAAGGTCGCCAGAGAAGACTGAACCTAAGAATTGCGGGTATTCCAGAAGGGAAGGAGGCGGATCAAGATCCCCGAGAATTCACTGCAAACCTACTGCAAAATGTTTTATCTCTGGATCAAAAACCTTTACTTGCCCGAGCACACAGAGTGGTGAGACGTCAGACAAGACATGGCGCTCCCCCAAGACAAATGATAATAAAAGTTCAGTATGACCATGTCCTGGAGGAGATAATGCAAAAAATTGCAAGAAACAAAAATCTTACATTTGTTGGAAACAGGATCAGTATCTATCGAGACTATCCAGCAGAGGTTTCCAGGAAACGAAAAGCGTTTGATGAGACCAAAAGAATCTTGAGGGAAGTGAAGAATTTGAAATATGGTCCGGGGTATCCAGCTACCCTAAGAGTCACCTACAATCAGAATGAACACTTTTTCACCAACCCTGTGGAGGCACTGGACTTTGCCCGGAAGACTAAGGATCGAGAGGAAGCTTGAATAATATCTTTAAAACTGAACTTCATCTATGAACAATGAAATTGACTTTGCCGGACTGGATGGGACTAAAGACGTGTCTAAGGAAGCTGGAGAAAGATGTGGACCAGAAACTCTCCCATGGATACTAATAATTAGAATAACTGCACTACTAATACAAAAAACTAATAATTACTAAAACTATAGCCTGGTATTATTACTAATCAGAGCTAACAATTATTCCTAACGACTAATACTTAATCATAACTGAATATCTAGAATCAGATAGTTAGTAATTATAATTGCGTCAAATATATAGTTTGATTTAATTTGTCCTCCTTGGATACCTTTATTTATTTATTTATTTATTTATTTATTTATTTATTTATTTATTTTATTTATTTATTTATTTCTTCCTTCTTTTTCGTTTTTTATTATATTCTTAAATATGTTTTAAATACATGTATCCCCACATTTCCGACTATTGGAACCCGAATATTTCAAAATCCAATATCCCCGGTAAAATGCTGTTATGGAATAATAATTCCAAGAAACCAGGGAGCTGGTTAAGTTGGTAACATCAACTACGGAAGTCGCTAGATGGTTAGCCATGCTAGTATGGCTAGCACTAACTACACTAACATTAGATGTAGTTTTTTCTTTCTTTGTGCACATTACTAACTTCTTAATCTATCCTCTTTCCTCTTATATTATAATCTATTATTATTATTTTCAGTTTGAATGGAGTCATAAATTGGATCAAAAGAGATATATACGTGAGAGACACTCAAGGATCTTGAAATTCGTCTATTCGGAGTTCGGGTGCAAGGTCGGGTCTGTCGAACAGAACCATTGGCTCTACTATAGACCCCCATAGACAAAAGATGCAAGATTTAAAAAATGAATATGGGGAATGAAGGAATAACGTTTTGTAGCTGGAATGTTAAAGGTATTAATGAACCAATTAAGAGAGGTAAAGTACTAATACATTTAAAAGCACTTAAAGCTGATGTAATTTTCATCCAAGAAACACACTTAAAAACAGATGCAGAGCATAGACTGAAAGCTAAATGGATAGATAAAATGTATCATTCTTCTTTTACACACAAATCCAGAGGCATAGCAATATTATTTCGTAAAGGCACTTTATTTAAACATACATCAACTATAACTGACAGTGATGGTAGATATATTATTGTAATAGGAGAATTAAATGCACAAAAAATGATTTTTGTTAATATTTATGGACCAAACTTTGATAGCACACTGTTCTTTAAGAAAATATTTAATACCATCCCGGATATAGCACAACATAACTTAATAATTGTACCCTAGACTCTTATTTAGATAGATCCACAAGACAACGGAAAATCATATCTCATTCCAGTGACTTATTAAATGCATACATGGATACTAGTAATATTAAAGATGTTTGGAGTGTAGAAAACCCAACTGGACGAGAATATTCATTTTATTCACCTGTACATAAAACGTATTCAAGAATAGATTATTTTTTGGTAGACTCTAAACTTATCTCACTCACTTACAATTCAAAATACCATAATATTACAATCTCAGATCACGAACCTTTAACATTTATGACTAAAATACATGGTAAAATGGAGATTTAACCCACAAATTTTAAAAGACAAAATAACTCAGGAATACATTATAGAACAGATCAAGATTTTTTTTGAAATAAATGATAAACCGGATATATCTTCATCCCTATTATGGGAAACTTTTAAAGCATATGCCCGTGGAATTATGATTTCTTCTCAAGCATTTTATAATAAAGAGAATCGGAGGGAACGACAGGAATTGGAAAAGGAGATTAAACAATTAGACACAGAGAATGCTGCTAATCCAACCATGACAAAACATAACAAAATCGCTGCATTGAAATATAAATTAAATAAAATATACTCAGATCAAGTTGTAAAACTCTATCAATATACTAAACAATTACAATTTGAATTTGGAGATAAACCTCAAAAATTATTGGCTCGTCAATTACGGAAAATGGAAGGAGAAAAGATAATCCATAGGATTAAATCAGACAATGGCGAACCATTAGTACAACCCAAAGATATTAATGAGAGATTTTTACAATATTATAAAAATTTATATTCAGCAAAAACGACAGAAAACCGAATAGGAATAGAAGCATTTAAAAAAAAATGTAACCTAAACGGGTTGGATTCAGAAAATAGAGAATCACTAAATGCAGAAATATCAGTAAAAGAAATTGAAGAATCTATCAGATCATTAAAAAGGTAAAACTCCGGGACCAGATGGTATTGGTTCAGAATTTTATAAAACATTTTTTGATCTGATCGCACCACGTTTGAAGATACTCTATGAATACATTTATTCCCATCAGAAACTACCAGAAATGTTAAATGAATCTATTGTAACACGTATACCTAAAATAGACAAAGATTTGGATGATCCAGGATCATTTAGAGCTATAGCTCTTTTAAACATTGATCAAAAAATACTAACCAAAATATTAGCACAAAGACTAAGCACAGTTATTAATTCACCCGGATCAAACAGGATTTACACCAAAACGATATTCCTCATATAACTTGAGACGATTGTTCAATATTATATATTCAAAAAGAGGTATTAATAAAGACCTAGTAATTATATTGTTAGATGCGGAGAAAGCCTTTGACCAGGTGGAATGCTCTTACTTGTTTTTGGTCATGGAAACATTTAAGTTGGGAGAGAAGTCTATTACATGGGTTAAATTATTATACACTAATCCAACAGCCAGAATACTAACAAATCAAATGTTATCAAATAAATTTAATTTATTCCGAGGCTGTAGACCTGCTATTGTTCGCACTCGCAATTGAACCATTAGCTCAACGTGTGAGATTATATCCTGAAATATACGGGTATAAAACCAGAGATACGGAAAATAAAATCTCCTTGTGTGCGGATGATGTATTACTTTATATAACAAAGCCGGAAATTAGTATTCCAAATTTATTAAATTTAATAACTGAATTTGGCTCATTTTCAGGATATAGCATTAATTGGAATAAAAGTGAACTTATGTCAATAATGTTAAATAACTTACACACATTACAACAATTTCCTTTTAAGATAGCAAACAAAAAAAATCAAATACCTTGGAATTTATGTAACAAAAAGATTTGATTCTTTATTTAAAGTTAATTTTCCACTATTACTGAATAAATTAAATAAGAATATTTTATATTGGAAAACATTACCTATTTCAATGTAGAATTAACGCAATAAAAATGATTTTTCTTCTGCAACTATTATATCTCTTCCAATTGATTCCGATATATCTTCATAAAAATGTTTTTAAGAAGGTTGATTCCATACTTACCAACTTTATCTGGGATTATAAGAGCCATGGAATAAATTTAAAAAAAATTATGTAAATCAAAAATAAATGGTGGTCTAGCACTGCCAAACTTTATGTTTTATTACTGGGCAGTTAATATTAAAAATATGAATTTTTGGTTAGAAGAATCAGATAAACAACCAATCTGGTTAAAAATGGAAAAATAAGATTGTTCGCATTTTGAAATTAGCTCAATTTTATTCGCCAATACAAAACTAAGTAAGAAAACCTATAGAGAAAATCCTATAATAGAGAGTGGGATACGTATCTGGAAACAAATAAAGAAAACATTAAAATTGGAATGTATTCCACTAGCCCTTACCATTGCAAATAATGTTACATTTAAACCCTCAATGATGGACAAAGGTTTTTTACAATGGAAAAACTATGGAATTAATAAGATGGGCGATCTCTACAGGGAAAACACCTTCCTTTCATTTCAAGAATTACAACAAATTTATGGATTACATTCAAAAGATTACTTTAGATATTTACAAATCAGAGACTATGTAAAAGCAAACACACAGGAAATTAGAAATAGAAAGACAGATATTTTAGATGAGTGTCTAAATAAACACCCGAACACACAAAAACTGATAACATATATTTATAACATTTTATTGGAAAATGATGTCCCAACGACAGAAATATATAGGCAATCATGGGAAAACAAATTAGGTCAAATAATCAGACCAGAAGTATGGGATGAAATTTTACAACATTTACATCACTGTTCGTTAAATGCTAGACACTCTCTTATACAATTTAAAATATTACATAGATTACATTATTCAAAATCCAAATTACATAGTATTTTTTCAAATGTATCTGCCATATGTGATAAATGTCAGCACTTAGAGGCTAACTTAACGCACTCATTTACAAATTGTATAAAAATTACTAAATTTTGGACAGAAATATTTAAGATAATTTCAAAAGTTGTTAATACAAATTTGATTCCTGACTCAAAATTAATAATATTGGGAATATTAGAAACAGATCAAGTAATAACAATGAATCAAAGAATTTTTATTGACTACAGTTTAATAATTGGGAAAAAATTAATATTGAAATTTTGGAAAGGTCCTACATCCCCCACAACCAAAATGTGGATTACAGGAATGTCGGAGACACTTCATCTGGAAAGATTAAGGCTTGTCCTACTGGACAAGTTAGATCTTTTCAGAGGGATATGGTCTCCATTTATTGAATATTTAAATGGTCAAAGTGGCTCAGTGCGGGAGCCTGACTGAAGCCTGAATGAAGGAATAGACGAAGACTCACACATGACAAACCACGGATATATCTCCAGTGATGGATAATCTGTTTAATACTTCATTCATCTTTTTGATTTTCTATTTTTCTTTATTTCTATCTATATTTTCACATCTGCGTAAAAACCTAAAAAATGCATAGAAGTACAAATAAGACATACTTGTTAATATTAATAATATTAAGAATGTATGTGACAAGTTTATTCTTCATTTAATAAGTATTTACTTCTAATAAAAATATTTATCAAAAAAAAAGTATTTCACAGTACCTTGGTAGACATGATAATAAAAAAAAGCATTGAAATATCACATTAGTTCTTCACCACAATCCTAAACACTGAAACTGTAGCAGATTAAATAAAATTATTTTAGCAGAGTAAGTGGTCAGCATTAATTAGTTAATTCATTGCTTGTGCCCATTTAGATTAAGTGCAGACATTAAGTGCATCACGCTGGTTGCTAATTGAATTCTAAATTTTGTTGGATGCTTTGGGCGTCACTTGCTCTCGCCTGCTGTATCTGGGCAGGTGTGTGCATTCAATCAGATTAAATCGCCATTCTGTAACTTGCAGTTGATGCAGACAGTGTGGGGAGAAATTTGCAGTGAGCGTGTTGTGCTGGAATTAGTTGGTCCCGGCTCTCGTCTCACCTTTCCTCCCCCCCCCCCCCCCCCCCCCCACCACCCCATGATTACAATAAGCCCTCTCTGTTTGGAACCTCCTGAGGTCCTTGCTGAAGGCAGAAGGGACTGTCAGCAGAAACTGGGACAAAGGCAGCACAAAGCAAGTCCCGGTGATGGTTGTGACTGAAAGCCTACAGAATCACATCTGGAATCACACAGAAATATCCCTGGGACGATGCCAGAGCACAGCTGGAATTGTACTGGAGCACAGCTGGAAGCTCTCTGGACGTCTTCTTAAACCATACTCAGACACATCAGGTATCATGTGCAGGAAGGAACTGCAGATGCTGGTTCAAACCGAAGATAGACTCAAAAAGCTGGAGTAACTCAGTGGGTCAGACAGCATCCCTGGAGAAAAGCAATAGATGATGTTTCGGGTCGAGGCCCCTCTTCAGACTGTGAGTCAGGGGAAAGGGAGACGAGAGATCCTTTTCCCCTGACCCTCAGACATCAGGAATCACATTGGCTTAGACCTGACCATTTCCGCTGAATGGTGGTGCAGCAGTTAATGCTGCTTCCACCGTGGTCTCAGGTTCGATCCTGTGCTCAGCTGCTCTCCGAGTGGAGTTAGTGACCAAGAGGCTTTGCATCGACTCATTGAGAGGACTGCTGACATTTTTGATCCAGCGTTGAAATCGGTTCTTCCAGCAGATGTAATGTAATCGGATAAAACTGGCTATGTTGTCTTTGGGAGCAAGTTGTAGGATGATGGCTAATTGGAAGCAGAAACCCCCCCTGAGAACGACATAAACACTCCAAGCAGGACCCCAATCCCCGCGGTTAGAAGCGTCTGCTTTTGGAATTCCCACAAATAGCACAAGGTTTAAGTCAACATTTTATAACCATTTTAAACAACATAGGTTACAATACAGTAAAGGATTATGTTTAACCCAATCACTGGGCACTAGTGTTGTACCATTACGAAAAAAAATGTTAAAACGTGCTGCGCCTATGGTCAGTACAAATATCTCAGAAGTAAAGCAGCATTTATTTGAAAATGAGACATATTTATACAGATTATTCCTGAAATATTTGAGGTTTATTTATTTGTAGACTATTTCTGCACGGGAAGATACGCCAGTAAAATGGGCTCCGGTTAAAATCAACACTTCACACATTAATAATAAGAGTCAAAAGCAAGTTACAGCAGATACTGAAAATCAGAAAAAGATAGAGAAAAGAGTAGAAAATGCCTCACAACTCAGGCTGCGCAGAGAGTGAGTCACGCACACACAGACACAAGTCAACGTCAATTAAATCTCAAAAGAACTGCAGATGCTGGAAATCTGAAGTAAAAACAGAAAGGGCTGGAATCACTGAACAGGTCAGTGGAGAGAGAGAAACTCCACACGTGGAAGATCGATGATTCTCCTTCAGAATGTGTCTGCCTTTGTCACATATCCCTTAATATTCTTTGTTGACATTGATCTCCCGTGGAAGGGATCTGTAGGCACAAGGCAGCCATCATCCTCAAAGACCCGCATCATCATGGCAAACATTCCTTTCATCAAGAAGGTGTAGGAATCTGAATACCACGGCATCCAGGTTCAAGAACAACAAGTATCAGGCTCCTAACCGCTACAAAACACTAACTAAACAATTTTAAAAATCCTACGCACCGGGGACAATTGACAATCTTTACCGAAGCCAATTAACCAACAAACCTGTACATCATTGGGGCGTGGCGTGAAACCGGAGCACCCGGGGAAAACACACGTGGTCACGGGGGGAGCGGACAAACCCCATACAGAGACCACCCGTGGTCAGGATCGAACCCTGGTCTCCGGCGCTGAAAGGCAGCAGCTCGACCACTGCGCCACCGTGCCGCCCCTTTCCCGGGGCAAATGCTCAGGGTAAAGATTGAGGGAACATTTTAAAACAAGAACCAACCCCCATACTGACATTTGCTTTTGAATAAACCTAATTGGTATTCACCTCACAGGGTATCATTATAATTGGTTCATTAAGATTAATCGTCCTTGTTATTGCATTTTTGTAAATTACATTTTCCGGCAGCTGAAATGCTGCCTCCCACGACCCTCGTTCCTTCCCACCCAGGAATTCTCTCTCAGTACATATGAGACAGGGACTGAGCTCGAGCAAATATTTACTTTAAAAGAATCATTAATCATTAAATGCAATTACATTTTTTGTGTTTTTGATATAAACAGCAAGGTTATACGATTGAGTGGGATGTAATTGCGATTTGTAATATTAGCCTCATTGTTCGAGGATAATCTCCAAGTGCATCGATTCTGACAACGAAAAATAAAATTGCGGCTGCTGAGAGGCTGAAATAAGAAGGCTAGTAAAATTCAGCAGGTCAAGCAGCATCCGTGGAACGAGAAACAGTCAGTGTTTCCGGTCTGCGATCCTGATCAGAACAAGGGAGGCACGGTGGCGCAGCGGGAGAGTTGCTGCCTTACAGCGCTTGTGCCGCCGGACACCCAGGTTCGATCCCGTCTATGGGCGCTGTCTGTATGGAGTTTGTACGTTCTCCCCATGACCATGTGGATTTTCTCCGAGATCTCCGGTTTCCTCCCAGACTCCAAAGACGGACAGGTTTGTAGGTCAATTGACTTGGTATAAGTGTAAATGTGCCCTAGGGTGTGTAGTGTGTGGGGATCGCTGGTCGGCAGAGACTCGGTGGGCCGAAGGGCCTGTTTCTGCGCTGTATCTCAAAACTAATCTAAACTAAATTAAATTGACAAGTATCGTAGACATAATAATAATAATAATAATAATAATAATAATAATAATAATAATAATAATAATAATAATATATTTTATTGTCATTACAGATAAGTGCAACGAGATTTGGTTTGCAACTTCCATCCGATGTCATAACTTAAACGACTAATAAAATTTAGGCTTAGATACCCCGAGAACAAGGTTTGTAAAAAGAACATTAGAACATTAAAACAGTCAAAACAGACTAAAGTGCAGGTGTGTCTGTGCGACGTGACCATCCGAGGGAGACAGTCCATGGGGGTGGGGGGCACTCAGCAGGGCCGGTTCAGAGCCGCTATAGCTCTGGGAATGAAGCTGTTCCTGAGTCTGGAGGTGCGGTCGTAGAAGGCCTTGTAACGTCTGCCGGAAGGGAGTAGTTCGACCCGAATGGATCTGTGATTCTTCTCAGTTCTGGATTAGAGGGATATGGGTCAAATGCGGGCGAGGAACTAGCGTAGATGGGGCATCTCGGTCAACATGGGCAAGTTGGGCCGAAGGGCCTGTTTCCATGCTATAATGACTCTATGACTCACTATGTGGCTGAACCCGATTTGAAGTTGCTGAAGCCACATTTACTCCAAGTGCTATTACCTGCAGCAGACTCTAGGTGGTGACATTGCACCTACTCGGTTCCTAAAAGCATACAGTTAGGGTGTTCCAGCGAATTAGCCACTTACAAATATAACCCAATACAGTCACATGATTTAGAAGATTGTCCTATTTTAATTAAACCTTGGAAAATAAATCAAAGTCTTTTGCAGAAATTCTAAATCAAAATCTTGTGGTACGAGAGGGGGTGATCCACATTCTGAGGCTTGTTTGCAAAGCCAGATTCTGTAAATGCCTGGCTTCATTATCCCAATAAATCTGTCCTCAATATGTTCCTGTTCATGAAATGGATCATGTTTTTAATTGGATTTTGTAAAGGTTCAATTCAAATGTGAGGCCATCATTTTAATCCAGGTGCTGGCTGATGGCCTCATGTCCCTGTTGAGTCTTTCCTTTCTCTACGTTATATTTATGTCTGCAAAATAACAAAGCCATCCCCCCTCCCACCGCCAAGCCTCTTCAGTTAAGGGCCTGTCCCACTTACGCGACCTTTACAGGCGACTACCGGCACCCGTGATAGTAGGTATGTTACAATACTTACCTTTAGCGGCGCTGCAGTTCTGTCACTGCCCGTGTGCGCGACTTTGGCGCCTTTGAGAGGGGAGCGGGTTTAAAATGCGGTATTTCGGAAACCCATTCAAATCGATGTTGAACAGGCTATTTAGTTGATGAAGAAAAATCGCTTCGACTGCCGTTCTCTGAAGTGATTTTTAAACTGCGCTTGGTAATTAAATTGCTATAGTAATTTAAAAATCATCTTCTAAAGCCGTCAACGCCGACAACGGGACGGACCTCGCGTAGGGGACAAGGCAAGGTACACCGTTTATTTTTTCATTAAAAAGTGCTTCTTAGGATACCTTTAATCCAAATTTCATGTTGCGAGAAGGTGATTTATTCCCCATACGAACCGGCAGTATTTTTCCAGCCGATATGGGGTTTAAATTCACCGCAACCGCAACGTTCCAATCGATCGCGTTCCACAAAATCCCACTCGTAAGATGATTTAAATGGCCATTAATTTGCGGGAATTAAACACTAAATTCCTTCCATTTGGCCTATAACTTAATGACAATGAGATTTAAAAATCATTGTGAATTCTTGTGTGAATGTTATTTGGACACTTCGGCTATTTAAAAATGTTCATCTTTTCTTAAGAAATTAATAGATGTTTAGATCTAGTAATTAAATTTTGTAATTAGCTACAATTGGGTAACTAACTAATTATATGCATTAATTTCAGGTCATTCAAGTAAGATTGTTTCATATTTGTTTCAGAATACTTCAATCTATACTAACTGAAAATTTCTTTCAATTCTCTTAATTTTTAAGAAAGTTATGGGCTTTTGACTGTCCTCAATCACAGCTTTTGTGTTAAGTCAATGCAAAAGCAATAGGGAACAAGATGCTAATTTCCGAGTATAATAATTGCCATAACATTTTTAATACTGAAGATATGAAAGTGAATTAGGTGTCAAATTAAACTTATTTTTATGCTTTATCTGATGGGATAAATTGCAGACTTGATTTTTTAAATCTCAAAATTTTGTAACATTGCTAGTGATAGGTCGCCGAAATTTTCATCAAGTTGAAAATTCATCGGCGACCAGAAAGACGCTACGACTCTTTGGAGACCTCTCGCGACCATAGAATACCTCTCACGACCTATCACGGGTGCTGGCAGTCGCCTGTAAAGGTCGTGTAAGTGGGACAGGCCCTTTAGGCTCTGCCTGATTTATACCTTGAAGTAGACGCAAATGCTGCCTTATCTTGGTTACATTGCTGTCCTTTATCAAGAAGCAAATATTGAAAAGGCAGGTAGATGGATAGGAAAGGTTTAGAAGGATATGGGCCAGTTGGGTCTAGCATAGGTGGGGCATCGTGATCGGCGTGGACAAGTTGGGCCAAAGGGCTTGTTTCCATTGTTGAATGACTCTGTGACTGAGCAAAGAACTTGTCCCGCTCTTGATCAGAAATTCAACAATTCTGCAAAGTACTTACGGTGGCTGTGACATGAGAGGAGGGTGAACTAGTCGGGTCGCGGGATTAGAGTGTCTTTGCTCGTGGGGCTCAGCTTCGGGAGTGTGGCCAATCCTTCAATCCCTTACGTGGAAGGGATGTGGAGCTGAGGCAGACCCAGCTGCTCCGCTGGGCTCGCTGCCCACCTGGAATGGCATGGTCTTGAAAACAGAGGGTGGGGGAAAGTCTTCTTGCACCCAAGAGGCATCAGGCAAGGCGGGCTAACACTCCACTATCAGACAGCAGCTGAGGTCAGGATTGAACCCTGGAATCTGGCATCGTGAGGCAACGGCTCCATAAACATTACCATTGGGCTGACCTTACATTTAGTGTTGTGCAGTAAGAAGGGATTAACCAACATATTGTTTAAGAGGAACTGCAGATGCTGGAAAATCGAAGGTAGACAAAAATGCTGGAGAAACTCAGCGGGTGTTGTCCTCGACAAGGAAAAATATCCTTGTTCTACAGATGCCCCTGGGAAAAAAGCTACAATAATTTGATAAAATTGCACTTCAGCTATGAAAGAGATATAGTTCAATAAGAAACCAGGATTTTCAATGTTAATAAAGGAAACTCTGAGAGCTGTTTGACTGTGATGTATTAGGACATTACACTAAATGCCAGTGAACAGGCAATGATCAGCATTTAAATAAATAAAATATGACTGTCCAAAACTGAACATTCCTTTAATGCCCAATGAAACAACGGGAAAAGAGGTGTAACCATGGACAATTGGAGAAATCAAAGTTAAGGAAAAGGCTTTTATACTGTTGCCAGTAAAAGCAGTAATGTTGCAAGTGGCAGAAGTCTGCAAAGGATGATGTCGAAACTGGTAAACAAACGGAAGAACAGGAATCAGCGAGATAACTAACTAGAAAGAAGAAACTAGAGTGTAAACCCTTCCATAGATTTGTGAATAGCAAATATCTGGCAGGAGGAAGTGTGGCCTCCCATAAATAAAATACAGAACATTTACAATGAGGAATAAGGAATTGGCAGAGGAATTAAATAAATACTTTGTGTTTGGCTGCAGAGAACACACAGAAATCTCCAAGGAATACTGGAGAACCAAGGGTCAAGTGTAAACGATGTAGTAAAAGATATAAGCATCAGTGAAATAAATCAACTGTTCTAGATAAGTTAGTGATCCTGAAAACCGATACACTCCAAGTATCTGATGATCCACATCTCAGAATATTGATAGATATGTCTATAGAGATAATGAATGGTATCATCTTCCATAGATACTGGAATGGTTCCTCTGGGTTGGAAGGTAGCAAATGTGTTTCCTGTTGAAATAGTTTCTCAGTGGAAGTGTGTGTGTGTGTGTGTGTGTGGGGGGGGGGGGGGGGGGGGGGGGGGGGGGGGGGGGGGGGGGTGCGGTGGTATCTATTCCTCTTAATACAAGCTGTGACATCTGGTTGACCTTGTTGGATGGAAGTATCTTCCTACATGTGTTTTGGAGGTAGTCTCAACCTTGTCCACTGGTGGTGGAAGAGACCACAGTGAGCCAGCAGCCACTTTTACTGCTTTCCTTTTTTGTTATCTCATTGGCACAGTCGGCAGAGATCCCATGAGTTGCAAGGACCATTGAGTTGTTTGCCTTCTCAGGTGGGTAGAAAAGATACCACAACCACCACTCTCAAAATGGGCTAGAGTGAAGCCCCATGATGTCTGATTGCAAAGAACGTCAGCTTTTAATAACAATGATTTGAGCTGGTCCTTATCACACCAGATCATCATCAGAGTAGTGCTGAACTACTATCTACCTCTTTGATGTCCCACAGGACCATCCTTGACCGGACTCTGCTGGTTTTGCCTTGCACCAAATGTTATTCCCTTGTGTATCTATACACAGTAAATGGATTGATTGTAATCACGTATTGTCTTTCTCCTAACTGGTTAGCACGCAGCACAAAGCTTTTCACTGTACCTTGGTACACGTGATAATAAACTCAACTGAGCTGAAGTAAATTGGTTTGCGACAAAGGATACTATCTATGCAGGCAGACTGGGGCTCGGCCGGATCGCACGCCGCTCCAAGAGTCGAGCGAGCGGACCAGATTCAACCTGCAATGGCACGGAGCGGTGGAGCAGTGGTGGGCGACACCAGCGGCTACGCTTGGCCAGACCAACCTTCCAACGCTGCCAGGACAACGGGCCTTCAAGGCCAAGTTAAGAACTCTGCACTCACAACAACTGGGGCTTAAAAATGGCACTAACTCTTGCCTGCTGTCCCAGTGTACACTTGCACTTAATCTAAGTTGTGCTTATGTGTGGTAATACTTTTGCTGAACTGTATGCAAAAAAAAATGTCACTTTACTTCAGTACATGTGACAATAAAGTACCACAGATAAAGTACCATTGTCCTTGTCAACATATATTCCCCAACCATCTTCATTGGCACAGATTCTCTAGATGACTTCATGCTACCTGATTTTATGGATCTTGCTGTGCAGATTTTGATTGTGTTACTTTCTGTTGTACTTCAATAGTATTTCAATGGCTGTCAAGGAATTTGGTATGTCCTGAAGTATTGATGGGCACTAGAGAAAAGTAATATTGTTTTGTTTTTATACGGATAGCTTCATTGGAGGTGTTAACGTTGGGTGAGAATTTCGATGGGGAAGAAATATGTCATTGCATCTCAAAATTGATTGGTTTGCCTGCAGTTCTTAAATTAGAATTAAGTCTGCATTATCCCACAGTTTAAAAAGTACAAAGGAATACAGATTAGATTTCCACTAGGCTTTCAAAACTCACAGTCCTCAACTGTTTTTCTCATGTTTCCGTAGACTTGCCAATTTTCTCACAGGCTGCAATCTTTTCCCAGACCTCTTGAGAATCAAGGGCACAGCTATCTCAGGCACCGTGTTTTAAAGAATGGCGCTATCGTTCTTAACAGCTGGACTTCAAGGAGATAAAAAATAAAAATATCCATACATTGCAGCAAATTAGCAGCTTCAATGAATCCATTGTGGCGGCTCCTTTTAAACAACGATGACTGAACACAGGGAGAAGTCTTGTGCTGGATTCAGAACTCCATACATTATCAGGGCAGTAAGCAATTTAACGTCCAGGGGCTTTGTCAGTAGTTAAAATACTGGAGTAACCTAGCTGGTCGGGCAGCACCTCTGGAGAAAAGGTATAGATGATGTTTCGGGTCGGCATGAAGAAGGGTCCCGATCCGAAACATCACCGTCCTTTTCTACATAGATGAGATTCATTGTGATCTGAAGGGCCGAATGGCCTTCTCCTGCACCTATTTTCTAGGTTTCTATGCTGCTGGACCCGTTGAGTTACTCCAACGTGTTTTTAAAGTTTATTTAATTAAAAAATATTTGTTGATTTTTGCAATCTTCCGAGATAGATGTGTTACTTTGAGCTCCTTAGAATGAAGAAGATTGGGCCAGGGATAGACCAGTTTATTTGCCAACCCTCTAGCTTGATAGGTGGACACCGGATCTGAAGATTTCCACTCCATAGTAGTGGAATTGTAGGCCCAAAGCGAAATCCCCACAACATATGGGATGGGATCTTCACTTCCACCTGTGAGGAAATACACCTGAAGGTTCAACATCTTAGCTAAAGGACAACTTCTGGCAGTGCATTTCTCTGTCGTTCAGAGCTGCCTTACAATGCCACCTGAGTTTCTGCAAGCACGTCCCAGTGGTGTAACTGGATCTACCTCAGAGCTGAGACTTCTTAGGCTAAAGATAGACACAAAATGCTGGAGTAACTCAGTGGGTCAGGCAGCATCTCTAGAGAAAGATAATCCATAGATGCTGCCTGACCTGCCGAGATACCCCAGCATTTTGTGCCTAGTCTCAGTGTCTTCCAACATCTGCAGTTCCTTGTTACACTGCTTGGGCTGAGTGACATCCAACACCATGTGCTCGTGAAGGCAGCTATTTTATATTGTAGTGTGGGATCTATTGCTTTGTTTGTGTACGCATAATCTTTTGCTTTTGTTTATTTACGCAAAGCACCAGGTTTGCTGTCAGGTGGCTTCTCTTTAGAAGCTCACTGACAATAAGGGCATGTTTCTGTTTTCCTGGGTTACAAAGAACGTGGACTCTGCGACAAAGGTACAGGATGGTCATGGATCAGACTTAGTGACTGGGCCCAAAGAATTGCAGGCAATTATACATTGCATGGAACGCTCAAATCGGGTAGATGCACACAGTCTCTTGCCCAGAGTAGGGGAATCGAGGACCAGAGGGCATGGGTTCAAGGTGGAGGGGAGAAGATTTAATAGGAAATCGAGGGGTAACTTTATGAATGATCGCAAGGGCTGATGACTGCTGTTTAGATTGGTCTTTGCTCCTGGGGATTTCCTTTGTTGTGTCTGGGTCTGTTGTGGGCTAGTTGTTGGGAATAGATTCCTATGATTAGTCATTGATCATTGATGAATGATCATTGAATCGTGCAAGTCTCATGGAGCTTGAAATTAAACCAACCAGATCATTGACTTCCCACAGCCAGTAACGTCTACACAGGAGGGCGACAATGCTAAATGATGGACCATTGTATTCATACAGCCCTTCTGTAGATACTTTGGTCATTGAGACATTAGGTTGTGGTTTAGGTTTATTATTCTAACGTGTAGTAAGGTACAGTGAAAATCGTTTGTTTGCATTTTTTCCAGTCAAATCAGAAAACACTAGATATAAATACAATAATGTCAAACTCAAGCACAAAGCTAGAGCAAATAGAATGATACAGAGTGCAGAATGTAGTCTTGTACTGCTGCAGATCCAGAGAAAAAAGTCCAATGTCTGCAACGAGGCAGGCCGGAGAATTGGGATAGGGTTCTCAGCTCAACTTATCCATGCTGACCATGATACCTATCTACTCTTTTCCCATTTGTCTGCATTAGACAACTCTCCCTCAATTCCTTTTCTATCCAAATACCTATCCAAGTACCAAATAGGCATTGGAATTGTAACTACCCGGACCACTTCTTCTGGCAGCTTATTCCAGATATTCACCATCCTCTGTGTCAAATCCTTCCCCACAGAACTGCTTTAAAATTCTCCCCTCTCACCCTTGGGTTTTAGACTGCACAACCCATGGAACAAGATTCTGACTACCAACCATATCTCTGCCCCTCATAATAATTATATAAATCTCTATAGAGTTACCCCTCAACCTCTTAAGCTTCAGTGAGAATAACCCCAGTTTCTCCAATCTCTACTTGTGAGTAGAGCCCTCCATTCCAGACAACATCCTGGTGAATCTTTTCTGTGCTCATTCTAATGCTATCAGAACCTTTCTGTAGTGTGACGACCAGAACTGTACACAATAGATACAGCCAAGAGGAAGATATAGAGTGCAGCGTACAGTTCTCAGTATTGTGGCGCACCTTAACTCATCAGTTCCTTAATCAAAGTCCAATGTATGTGGAGAGAGGGTTTTTATTATATGTATGACTGCAAGGCAACGAAATTTCGTTCAGACTGAAATACTTTCCAGACAGGATACTTTGCCTTTGCCTTTGGTAGTGTAACCGTTCCAGAGATTGACGAACATCTTCAACTGGGTAGAGCAGCTCGTGCATGGCATGAGATCCTTTTTCCCTGCGGATATCAAACTGTACAACTCATCCCCCTTCTGTCGTGGGGTAGGCTGAGACCCCTTTTAATGTGCGGGGATCGCTGATCGGCGCAGACTCGGTGGGCCAAAGCGCCTGTTTCCACTCTGTATCTCTAAACAAGACTAAACAATCCCAACTTCCAGCTCTTAATGTGTAACCCTGCAGGTCATGACTCTTCAAGTGCACATCCATGTACTGTTTAAATGTGATGAGGGTTTCTCCCTCTACTGCCTAAGGCAGTGAAAAAAGTGTTTCCTCATCTCGCTTCTGATCCTTCCACCAATTACCTTAAATCGATGCCCCTGATTACTCTGCTGCAAAGGACAATATTTCCTCCCTTTTATTCTATTTGAGCCGCAGAGTTATAGACACCTCAGTTAAGTTTCCCCACAGCATCCTCTGTTTCAAAGAAAACAACTCTAGCTTATCCAATCTCTCCCCGTAGCTTGTCCTCCAGTTTTAGCAAAATCCTTGTCCCATGCACCATCTCCATTAGAGGCACGTGTTTCCTGTAATGCACGCAATACCCAAGCTTTACTTAATGTGTGTGTGCACTCTGGTGTCGCTTTTCTATTCTTATGTTCTATACATCGACTAATAAAAGAAAGCACATTTCTCTCTGGGCAGTGGGCAGTGGGCAGTGGGCAGTGGGCAGTGGGCAGTGGGCAGTGGGCAGTGGGCAGTGGGCAGTGGGCAGTGGGCAGTGGGCAGGGGCTATAAACCTGCACGGGAAGGTAGACGCTGTTCAGCTGAGTTACATTTTGCTGCAGGAATCGTCGACCTTAATGCAATTCTTTATAAACAGGTGTTAACACAGAAGGAGTGCCAGTGCAAGTGTCTGCCATTTCATTTCTTCACAAAACAAATGCCAAGTTTATTTTTAACATTAAAAAAAAAATGATTCAGACCATATGGGATAGTGATGTACTGCAGAGTAGCATATGGAGTAGCAATGTGGAGTAGCGAGAATAGAGCGTAGAATAGAATAGAATAGAATAAAGTCGAATGCCTTTTATTGTCATTCAAACAGCTTGGATTGAACAAAATTGCATTTCTACAGTCTTAACATTACAAAACAACCCAAGACCCACACTTAGCACAATTTACACAAGCATCCACCACAGTGAATCTCCAACACCTCCGCACTGTGATGGAAGGTAAAAGTCTTATCCCTTCCCTTTGTTCTTCTCCCGCGGTCCAGCAGTCCAACTGCAGCGTCGAGGCGACTGGGGCTCCCGATGTTAAGTCCCCCGGCGGGCGATGGTAAGTCCCGCGGCCGTTTTAAGCCGCGCTGGACGATGTTAGACCCTGCACCGAGTCATTTAAACCCCGCGATTCCAGCGGGAGAAGTTGCCGATGCGGGAGCTCCGAAAAGCGAGCTCCCGATGTTCCTGTTCACCAGACCTGCGACCGGAGCCTCCGAAGCTCCGAAGTCGGGTCGCAGCTGCGCGCCACCACAGCCCTTCCCGTTCCGAAGCCGGCCAGCTCCGCGATGGTGAGTGCGCTGGCTCCGTGACTGGAGCCCTCAGGTTGGTGCCGGCCGGAGGTCGCCGCCGGCTCCACGATGTTAGGCCCAACCGCATCGGAGACCCGACAGGGAAAAGGTCGGGTCCCCGCACAGGGAGTAAATTAAACGGGCCCCCCCCCCCCCCACATATACACAGCTAAAACATAATAAAATCTAAAATCAAAAACATACATTTAACGAGACAAAAATTTAAAAAAGACAGACGGACTTCAGTCGAGCCGCTGCCGTTGGCGCCTCCACATTCCCAGCAATCTCCCTCAGGATGTTACAATGAGCGGCTCGATATAATGGGGAAATGGTCATGCAAAAGGATGTTCATAAGTTCTAGGAGCAGAATAGGACCATTCGGCCCATCAAGTCTACTCCGTCATTCAATCATGGCTGATCTATTTTTCAATCTTATGACCGATATATCATTATTCATTGCAGTAAGAAATGGAAGTGGGACTATGTCACACATTTACCCGAGCCTGTTCCACCATTTATTGACATCATGGCTGATCATTTGCTTCAAGGGCATTTTCCCACCCAAACCGACTATGATTCGGGTCCAAATCCATTAACCATAGGTTGCAAACTCTATAGATCATTCCCCCCTTATGCGACGTGCAAGCAGAGAATGATAATCATGCACAATCTTTTGGTTTAGGTTTAGGGTTCTTATTGTCTCCGTAAGAAGGGTCTCAACCAGAAAGGTAGCCCATTCCTTCTCTCCAGAGATGCTGCCTGTCCTGCTGAGATACTCCAGCATTTTGTGTCTATTTTTGGTTTAACCCAACAACTGCAGTTCCCTTCAACACAGAGGAAAACTTTTGCTATCCAATCAAATCAGATAATATTATAGATGAGTACAATAAACACAATCTCAATTACAAAAGATCGAGCCAAAAGAGTAGGATGCAGAGTACAGAATATAGGCAGAAGACAAAGACTTAAGATTTTTGTCTTCCATCACAGTGAGGAGGTGCCTGGTGAACTCACTGTGGTGGATGTTAAATATGTGTTTATTGTGTGTTTTGTTTTTTATTATATGTATGACTGCAAGGCAACGAAATTTCGTTCAGACCGAAATACTTTCCAGACAGGATACTTTGCCTTTGCCTTTGGTAGTGTAACCGTTCCAGAGATTGATAAACATCTTCAACTGGGTAGAGCAGCTCATGCATGGCATGAGATCCCTTTTCCCTGTGGATATCAAACTGTACAACTCATCCCCCTTCTGTCGTGGGGTAGGCTGAGACCCCTTTAATGTGCGGGGATCGCTGATCGGCGCAGACTCGGTGGGCCAAAGCGCCTGTTTCCACTCTGTATCTCTAAACAAGACTAAACAATCCCAACTTCCAGCTCTTAATGTGTAACCCTGCAGGTCATGACTCTTCAAGTGCACATCCATGAACTGTTTAAATGTGACGAGGGTTTCACTGCCTAAGGCAGTGAAAAAAGTGCTTCCTCATCTCTCTTCTGATCCTTCCACCAATTACCTTAAATCTATGCCCCTGATTACTCTGCTGCAACGGACAATATTTCCTCCCCTTTATTCTATTTGAGCCGCAGAGTTTTAGACACCTCAGTTAAGTTTCCCCACGGTATTCTCTGCTTCAAAGAAAACAACTCTAGCTTATCCAATCTCTCCCCGTAGCTTGTTCTCCAGTTTTAGCAAAATCCTTGTCCCATGCACCCACTCCATTAGAGGCACGTGTTTCCTGTAATGCACGCAATACCCAAGCTTTACTTAATGTGGTGTGTGTGCACTCTGTTGTCGTCGCATTTTCTATTCTTATGTTCTATACATGTTCGACTAGTAAAGGAAAGCACATTTCTCTCTGGCAGTGGCAGTGGCAGTGGGCATGGGCAGTTGGGCTATAAACCTGCATGAGAAGTAGACGCATCCCAGCCCCCGCTCCAGCCAGGGAGGAAGTCCATCTAGAGAGGGGAACACTGATTTAAAAAACCTTCCACTGCCTTGTTGGGGACCATATCCATGGCTGGAAAAGCTCCAGGATTAAACCTCAAGAAAATCCGGAGTCAGAGCCCCTAAGTCAGTTTCGTCGTCGTTTTTTGTTCCAACCTCGCTCTGGCAGCTCCTGCCGACGGCGCTGGTGCCAAGACATTAAACGGCCCTGCTTGTTTCCTTTGGATCGATCAGCGACGTGGGAGGGGGGAGGTGCTGCATGGGCAACAGCTTGTCCTCCATAGGGACATCGCCCCTGGCTTGAATTCCACCAGGATGCATCAACCATGGTCAGTCATGACGAGGTGGGGGGTGGGGGGGTGTACTACTTTTTCACTATAACCAACTGATCGACTTAGTCCTGCTTACCTTTTAGGAATAGTTGGGGCATGCTTTCAAGAGGGTCCTTTGTTCCTCCAGAGTCCTCAATGTCCTCTCATTTATTGCCCATTCCCTTTCCCCATGAAATCTTGCTAACTGCATTTCCTCACAGGATGGAAGTTAAACTGATTTGGTTTATTCCCACCTCCTTATTCGAACACCCCGCTGCCCCCTGACCCATTCTTGGAGCCAGAGAGGAATGACAAACTCCAGCCAGGGATCTGCAGCTTCCTGCCTTGCTTCCTTTAGCAGCCTGGGATAAATTTCACCCTGGCCTGGTGATGATCTGTTTTCAAAGATGCTAACTCCCATAACACTCTCTCGTTTGCCATGTTTATCCTAGCCAATATCTCACACTTGATCTTCCTAACGACAACAGTGGCAACATTCCCTCTTTTGTGAAGGCAGTCTCTGAAATATTCATAATGGGTCTCACTTATTTTGTCTGCCTCCACATACAGTGTCTGTTTTACTTTCTAATAAGCCCTACCTACATTTTACGTAAATATATTTTTGCTTCTCAAATACTTATATAACATTGTTGAATTCTCTTCAAGTACATTCGCCTGTATTCTTTGGGAAGAAAATATTTCCCTGATCCAAGATATTAACATTCCCCCTCACCACCTACATCTCTGAAGAGCATCCCCACTGATATCACCTCTTCCTTAATGACTAATCCTCATCCATATGAGATGTATAACAGTTCGTGAGTCTATATAGCTCCACAACTGAGATAGAGAGCCGCTTTTTCCATACCTCATTACCTCCTATACTTGTCCCAGAATGTCTCGCGTCCGCATTGGAGTCTTGGCGGGTTTTTATTTCACATAAACCTCCTCTTTTTACCTACATTTCTATCTAGGAGCTTGAATGTTTTGCAGAACTATTCTCTTTTCACTTCTCTCATAGTGGGTATAAGACCACACAGTTACAGCACCAAGGTTGGTATTGAACCCAGTTTCACTTTGGAGCCGTGAGGCAAGCAGCTCTACCAGCTACACCATTGTATCTCTACCAATGGCACCTCACTGCCATTCAAGTTTAATCTAGGTGCACAATGTTCCTGTTCTTTACAGCTCATCGCTGAATTTCCATTCTATCCTGACCTGAAATATTATCCATCTTTCGCATTCAACTCGATAAATGTTAATCCTATCATATCCAAGATGCCTGATTCATTGAATGACTTCCTCGTTACCCTACATCTTGTCCAAAAACTCTCACGACTTTGGAGAAAATTCTACCCATCTCCGCAGAGCTCGCAAAACGTAGCTGGGTCTCTGTTCTCCACTAGGTTCACTCTATCGTAACAATTCATTTAATTGACTCCTACCTTAGCCTGATGTGACCTTCTGCAGTCTCACTTCCTCACATGTACAGAAGCTCCCTGGTTGCAGATAACCTGACTAACGGAAATTCGACTGTATGCAAATTCTTCCGTACATTTTCAAAGCATTTCGTTTTCACGATAGCAGTAAAATAATGAAAATATAAAGTTTCATGGCATTTATTAATGACTGGATACAGTATGCATTCTAATAGCTAGTTTAATTATGGGCAGTGCCAGGATGAATAGTTAAACCAATGCAAACATTACGGCAAGTGCATGTGGGTCAATACGACATGGGTAGCTATAGAAAATAAACATTTCTGAAATCAGTTTTCTCAACATCTCTCAGGAATGGAGCCCATCTGTAAACCAGGGGCTGTGTGTACCTAGGCCTCCTCTGATAACATCGACCTTTACTGCACACTTATTTGATTATTCTTCCATCCATTTCCTTGCACCACTGGAACTCTTCGCTAACAATGCTCCCGTCACCTGCCACCTCCACCCAATCTTTGGGCGGGATGCTGAACCCAATCTCTGTCCGTCTACTGCTCTGTTCTTCATTGCACCTCTTCCATCCGTGGTTTGTGGATGTTCTACGGATGTTTCTCGTTGACTGAGTGATAGCACAGAAACAGGCCCTTCGGCCCACCGACTCTGCACCAACCAGCAATCCCCGCACATTCACACTATCCATCTCCTCGCCAGGGACAATTCACACACACACCAAGCCAATTAACCTACAAACCTTTACGTCTTTGGAGTGTGGTGCAAACCGAAGACCTCGGAGAAAACCCACGTGGTCACAGGGAGATCGTACAAACTCCGTACAGACAGCATCCGTAGTCGGGATTGAACCCGGGTCTCCGGTGCTGCAAGTGCAGCAAGGCAGCAACTCTACCACAGCACCATAGTGTCGCAGAAAGGCATTTGCCACAATAAAATCGAAAGCTTGATTATTCAGCCTCAGTTACCGACTAGAGTCCCCTAGGATTTTTTTACTCCAGCCCACCATGTCTCTTTGAATTGCATAATTGAAACCATCAACTTGCATCATTTTGTGTGAGGAAAAGCTTGTTCTGCATCTGGGGAGGGCCTTCCAGACCTGACATTCTCATTTGGGAAAATAAAACATAATCCGGTGAATTGGTAACTCTTTTCTATTCCATGCATTGCAGGAAAAGCTGAGTTTAAATCGTCTCATTTCTTGACAAATGCATATGGTTGCATTAAGCCAGTGAAAACAAGGTAAATGATTGCAGTTCCTCATTTAGGGGTTTTGATTTTATTTTCAATTCCTGTTTGGTGATAGACTCCATGTGGAAACAACATCCCCTGTTCTGCTTGCTTTAGGTCTAAACTAATTGCATTTCCTTTGTAATGAGCCAGGAAGAGATGTGTGTGAATGGAGTTCTGGTTCCTGTTAACAGAGACAGACTATACCACATGTGGTTTGACCTCTCTTACATCTGCAATGATGTCACCACAGCTGGACTGTATTATCTGGTCCCAATGCTTTATCTTTGAGGCTGGTGGGAAAAAACTGTTCAACCGCACTGGGCTACACCGATGGCTAAAAGCTATTTCCTTTTAGAATTAAGAAGTTAATCTCCAGGTGACCCAATGATGCATTTTGCTTCATCCATTAAAGCCATTCCTTCAATCCGCCGATAGACCCAGAATTAGCTTCTTTCTCATTCTGAGTGGTCACATAAAATATTAAATTCTCAGACCAAACGTTTTATACAGAAATGTGAAGGAAGGAACTGCAGATGCTGGTTTACACCAATGACAGACACAAAATGCTGGAGTAACTCAACGGGACAGGCAGCATCTATAGAGTGAGGGAACGGGTGACGTTTTGGTTCGAAACACCTTCAGACTGAGACTGAGACCGAGACTGGGATAGGTGACGTTTCGGGTGGTAACCCTTCTTCCGTCTAATCAGTCCGAAGAAGGGTCTCGGCCCGAATCGTTACCTATTCATTTTCTCCAGAGATGCTGCCTGTCCCGCTGAGTTACTCCAGGATTTTAATAAGGCATCAATAATTTCTTAAATAAAAGGTAAAATGCAGGTAACACACAATTGTCCAGACAGCACCTGTGCAGAAACAAACTTTCATCAGAAAGCCATTGACGAAATTTTCTATTTTCTCTCCATATTTCCAACATTATTCGCTTTGACTTGATCAAGTTTTATTTTGGCTTTACATGAAAATTCCTTCATGTGTTCAACTATTAAAGCAATCTGTTCAGTCCTGTGAGAAGCTCTAGCCATCAAACATTAGGAACAATGCATTGGCCTTGAGGAGAGAGCACTAGCATGCCATCTGAAGTCTGAGAGCTCACTGATGAGAAGAGAGAAACTAGTTCTTAAATTAGAAGATTGAACGGTGATTTGATTACTGTTTATTCAGAGTTAGTGACAAGCAAGAGGCACAATGGAGACAAACTGCTTTCACTGTGAGAAGAGACTACGATGAAGAGTTGAGATTTAAAATTAAAATTAAATCCGGTCGAGAGTGAAGTGAAGGAAGAGACACTGCGCAAAAGGAGTGGGAAATGTAATTAATTTTATTCTAGTGGGATTGATTCGCTTTTGTTAACAAAGGTATTGAGGGATGGATAAATGATAAATGGAGTTAGATCACAGTTCTCATTGTGCATTGGAACAAGCTAACTCAAGTGCTCATATGCGAATGTTTAATGCGTCAAGAATATAGAACGTAGGACAGTATAGCACGGGAACTGGGCCTTCGGCCCACCATGTCTGTGCCAACTACGATGCTAACGTGAACCTTGATGCTAGTTGTGAATTAGAGGTCATAAGCATAAAGGAAAGATTTATTTAAGCAAATAAGATTCTTAGAGGGCTAGATGGGGTAACTGCTGAGCAAATGTTTCCTCTCATGGAAGTCTAAATAAAGAGTATGGTCCCAGATGATAGGGGTGCCCATTTAAGACCGGGATGTAGAAGAACTTATTTTCTCGGTGGGTTGTGAATCTTTGGAGCTCCTTGCCAGAGAGAGTTGTGAGGGCAGGGTCCTTTGGTTTATTTAGGCTGAGGTAGATCGATTTTCTAATCGATAAGGCTATCCAGGGTTATGGGAAAAGGGCAGGAAAGTAGTATGAGGAATGTTGGATTAACTATGATCGTACTACCTTGTGCGGTGAACCTGAGGGGCTGAATGTCTGACTGCTGTTCACAAGCCCTGTCGGATATGGATACAGTTTTATAGCTGACAAGGACTAACTGGATGGCACCTTGACTCAGCAAGTCTCTCCTTTGTCAAGTTAGAAGTTTAGGTTTAGTTTTAAAGATAATGCATGAGAACAAGCCCTTCGGCCCACCGAGACCAAACTGACCCATTCTCACAAATTCTATGTTATCCCACTTTCCCACCCACTCTCTACACACCAAGAGCAACTTATAGAAACCAATTAACCTACAAGCACGGAAGTTAGACGCACAATGCTCGAGTAATTCAGTGGGTCAGGTAGCATCCCTGGACAAAAGGAATAGTTGACGTTTCGGGTTGAGACCCTTCTTCAGACAGTCTGAAAAAGACTATTCCTTTTCTCCAGAGATGCTGCCTGACCCGCTGAGTTACTCCAGCATTTTGTGTCTACCTTCAGTGTAAACCAGCATCTGCAGTTCCCTGTTACGCAACCTACAAACACCCACGTCTTTGGGATGTGGGAGCACCCGGAGGAAGTCCACGCAGTCACAGGGAGAACAGGAATACTCCACACAGACAGCATCTGTGGTCAGGATTGAACCCGTGTCTCTGGTGTGTGAAGCAGCAGCTCTACCAGCTGCACCATTGTGGTGCCTATAAAAGCCTGAGATAAAGATACAGGAGTGAGAACACGGAGTGGAGGGATTCTGGTTGTGCATAAAGAATGTCTAACTCAAGCAATAATCATGATTAACTCTGAGAGTTTTACCAGTGCTTGTCTGCTCTGACTTTCATCCAACCTGATAAAAAACTACAGATATATTTGGCTGTGTAGGAAAGAACTGTAGATGCTGGTGTAAATCGGGGCAGACACAAAATGCCAGAGTAACAGGCAGATATATTTAGCTTTTGGAATGAGTCACAAGAGAAGCTTATTTAACATTGTAAACAAGATTAAGCAATATTGATCTTGCTAAATATCTACCAATGTTAGATCATGAATAAGTCTAGTGAATCACATTTCTTCAAATCTGCGGAAAGACATTCTTGCCATAGAGGGGGTACAGAGAAGGTTCACCAGACTGATTCCTGGCATGTCAGGACTTTCATATGAGGAAAGACTGGATAGACTCAGCTTGTACTCACTAGAATTTAGAAGATTGAGGGGGGATCTTATAGAAACTTACAGAATTCTTAAGGGGTTGGACAGGCTAGATGCAGGAAGATTGTTCCCGATGTTGGGGAGGTCTAGAACAAGGGGTCACAGTTTAAGGATAAGGGGGAATTCCTTTAGGACCGAGATGAGGAAAACATTTTTCACACAGAGAGTGGTGAGTCTCTGGAATTCTCTGCCACAGAAGGTAGTTGAGGCCAGTTCATTGGCTATATTTAAGAGGGAGTTAGATGTGGCCCTTGTGGCTAAAGGGATCAGGGGGTATGGTGAAAAGGCAGGCACAGGATACTGAGTTGAATGATCAGCCATTATCATATTGAATGGCGGTGCAGGCTCGAAGGGCCGAATGGCCTACTCCTGCACCTATTTTCTATGTTTCTATTTCAATGGGCGAAGAGGAGGGGGAGGGGTCACCCACACAAATGTATTCTAATTTTTTTTTAAGTCCCTAAGTTGTCTCTGTAATACAGAGTGGGATGCTATTGATCCATTGTTAGAGCAGGGTAAAATCTCTTTATGTAACGGTGCTTTATAATTTGAAATTGAGGTGTATATATTAACAGATTTTTTTTGTTGGATACCATAGACATTTTTTAAGGATGCTGTTTTATACTCAGTTTTTTTTTGGCATGTCAACAATCCAGTGGCAATCAGCCTGATTTTAAAGAAATAATGAAACCAATATTACCCGGTGAATACTCCGTGAAACCACAGCAACCTTGTACAATTGTGGCTTAATTTGGAAATCCCAAAGTTGTTGTCAGTGATCCAACATGCCTGCGCAGCTTACAGTCTTTCCCACTACAATTACAGTTAATTAGAATCACTTGAACTGGCATTAATTTCGGGCATTCACAAATAGCCTAACACCCGAATATCCTGTACATTTTATGCTTAGTTGTAGAGGTTCAGCTAAATTTCTAATGATGTACTGAACTGTAATTACTTCCAAGCAAGAAATCTGCCCCTAAATATACTGTTTACATGAATGCATTGTTCATTATTTGTTGGAACATTTTACAATATAAGTAATCAGAATCATTGTGAGATGCAGCATGGAAACTGGCCCTTTGATCCACTGATTTTATGTCAACTACCAACCACCCATTTACATTAACCCCAGTTTTTATAAATTCTCTCCCACTTTCTCATCAACTCCCCCAAGATTTTAACACTCACCTACGCACATGGCCAGTTAACCTACCAACACCCACACACTTTTGTGATGTGGGAGGAAACCGGAGCATCCAGAGGATAGCTAGTCAATTTCAGGGAAAATGTACAAACTCGACATAGATAGTACCAGCGTTCTGGATTGTACCCGGGTCTCTGGCACATGAAACAGAGACTCTGCAAGCTTCATTATTGTGCTACCCACAATATAAAAGCTTATCTGAATTACAATGGTTTTCTAGTTTAAAGTCGTATACATGCTCCGATTTCGATACAGCATTCTGTGCGATGCTTAGAAAGGCAATTGACCATTGTGTCCTGGTTTTGTGTCTGTGAAAATTCTTTAATGTCAGCTCAAAGATGCCACAGTTGTCGACGAGACACAGCACTCCAGGAACGGGTGCATGACTGTGGTAGCATTGAAAGAGAAGACATTCTTGTGCCAGTATTGGAGGGAGCATTGTCACTGCCACTGACTGAACATTCTCATTTTATCATAGGACAGCTTTGTTTTATCCAGACCATTGATTAGATCATTTTAATCCAGTCTGTATCCTGTTGGAGCTCATAAGGTGGGAGAATGGTTTCATTCTAACCATGCATTAGAGTGTAAGGTGGATGAGAGCAAATTAGCATGGCAGTTTTGCATCTCTAGCTGTTTTTATTTCTATTGAACACATTAATGTTAAACTACCAGATAGTCAAAACATCATGGTTTCATTTCTTTCCAGTCAAGTCAAGCTGAAGATGTAGAAACAAAGAACTGCAGATGCTGGTTTGCAAAATATGGACACAAAGTGCTGGAGTAACTCAGCAGGTCTGGCAGCATCCCCGGGGCAAATGGATAGGCAATATTTCGGATCGAGTCCCTTCTTCAGACTGAAGTGTCCCAACCCGAAACGCCACCTATCTACGTTCTCCAGGATGCTGCCTGACCCGTTGAGTTAATCCAGCACATTAAGTCTATTTTTTCAAAGTTAAGCTGAGTTTGTTGCCTTCTGCACAAGTACGGTGTACAAGTATAAGTGCGGTACAATGAATAAGTTGCTTGCAGCAACATCACAGAGACAAGGCACAAAATATAAATTATACATAGATTACAGAAGGCAGTGAAAAGATAAAAGGACTGTGCAAAAAACAAGACATTAGTGCAAAGCACAATTGGAAAGCAAGTCCATGGTGGTTCAAGAGGTCTTCCTTAGTCCTATTGCCAAAGTGGGATTAGGTTTGGCTGGGTGGGTTCAAGAAACTGATGGTTGCAGGGGAGAAGCTGTTCCAAAAACCGGAGGTGTAGGACTTTGGACTTCTGTACCTCGTGCCCAATGGTAACAGCAAGAGGGCATGACCCAGATGGCGGTGATCTGTGATGATAGATGCCGTCTTCTTGAAACTAACAAATATATCGACTTCAAACCTTCTATGCACTTGTTCATCCTTTATGTTTGTGCCATTTGAGTTATATCTCCTCCCTTCATTCAAATGAGGTGCATTACTTTGCGCCACTAGATCGCTTCTCATCCTCCTGCAGTGACAGTCGGAATACATCGTCCCGAAGCCTGTTCCCTGCTCATAGCTTCCATGCAATTCTGGATAATTAAAATAAAACGTTTTCAAAGGATATTACTGCGGACAAAAATAATGTTTCACGTTGAAGGTAGACAAAAAAGCTGGAGAAACTCAGCGGGTGAGGCAGCATCTATGGAACGAAGGAATAGGCGATGTTTCGGTTCGAGACCCTTCTTCAGACTGGTTGAAGGTTGAAGGCTCTGGTTGAAGGCTCTGTTTATCTTTCCACAGATACTGCCTAAACCAGCTGTGTGTGTCAGGGATGTTCTCTTTCATTTTCAAATTTCCACCACCTGTGTTTTTTTCATTTTCAATTTACCGCATTTCATTTAGCGTGGATGATGGCCATTTGGCCCATTGATTTCATACTGGCTCACTGCAAAACAAAGCAAAGCATTCAGACTGATCCCACCTCTCTGCTCTCTCCCTCTAGTCCAGCGTATTCTTTGTTTTCAGACACTTTCCAGCTTTATCTTGAACACTCTCACACTGCCCCTAGAAGTGGACCCTTTTAGCAAGAAATCTCATTGACTGAGAAACGTATCCGGGGCCTTGTGCTCAGGTGACCTGGGCAGTGTTGAGGCAAAGCAGGGTCACCTCAGTAGCCAACTATCGGCATTATTATCCTCGGAGTATTCTTGAAACACAAATTAAAGCTGTCTATGGGCTCAGCAGTAATTACATGTGCAGGGCTGTGGTGAGTTCCTTAGCCCACCTTTGATGAAAGGGTCCACTTGTTTGTTGTGGTGTGTTGGCACACTGTGTTCTATGGCCTCAGAAAATGTGGTGGAGCTGAAGGGTTTGGTTCGTGCTACATTTAAAGCCAACCTCATGTGCTGTCTGTCTCAACAACCGTGTTTACTGGAATCCCCAGTATTTTGGTCTGCCTAAACACATATGAATGCTTTTCTAAGTTGCCTCTCGCTACATAAACAGAATATAAATCATGCCATCTCCATTGCACGCCCGATGAATATCTTGAGAACACCGCAGCAAACACATTAAAATGTTGTGCATTTTTCTAGTCCCTTTCACAACCTCGTGACCTTTGCCTCTTAGCCATCTGGTCTGAAATAACTGTTGCCACCAATTTGGTCGTCAATTTTTGTGCAACAATCTCCCACAGAGAGTAGTGTGATGAAGGTGATTAGTTGCGAATTAATAAAGAGCAGGTAACAGGGAAAATCCACCTGCAAGATATAGTTATGGTTCACCTTACGTCCATCTGAGGAGAAATATGTTGCAGTCCAATGTTGTATCCGAGTGATAGATCTGTGAAAGCGCCACACTCCCTCTATGTTGCCTGGAGTAAAGCGCCACTTCAGCTTTTGTCTTCAGGTCTCTTAAGTGGGACTTGGTCTCACAACCTTCTGCATCGGAGGTCATAGTGTGCAAAGTGTGAAGATTCTGACCTTATCAAACAAGAGGGTGGTAGCTGCCAGAAAATGTAGTTGAGGCAGGTACTATAACAACATTTAAAAGGCATTTGGATAGGGACATGGATAGGACATGGATAGGAAAGATTTAGAGGGATATGGGCTGAATGTGGACCGGTAAGGACTAGTGTAGATGGGACATCTCAGTCAGCATGGGCAAGCTGGGCCGAAGGGCCTGTTTCCGTGCTATATGAGTCTATGAAGCTGTGACCTGGTTGTTCTCCCGTTCCGATGTCGGAGTTCCATCATCCCGGCGAGAGGGCCTGAGCATCGGGCCACCCGTAGCAGCGACTGCCGATCACGGATGTACATCAAAGAACATAAAAGAGGAGGATGACTGAACTTTGGGCCACCCCTCACAGTGGACAACTTTGATTCTGCTGTGCAGGGGATGTTTATGTTAAAATACTATCGTGTTTTGTTCTTTTTTTTATTCGTATGGCTGTATGGTGACCCCAAATTTCACTGTACCAATTGGTGCATGTGACAATAAATGTCTCTTGAATCTCATGAATCTCTTGACTCTTAGGAGCACAGAGATTCTTGGAATGATATTCATTATTAGCTTTGTCTGAATGCAGATAACTGAGTGTTACCTCTAATGTTGTGTCTTTTTTGTCCTTCACCTTTGCCTGTCCCACATTAATATGGCTGATTACCTCGAAAGGTTTCCGAGTTTCATTCAAACCTAATAATATGAATACCACTTAAGAATTCTCAGTATTCTTTGTTTGCAGAGCAGAGAAATCTTCATCTTTGTTGAGTATTATCAAGACATTCAGTGTATATTTGCAGTTGAAGTACATTTTTAACATATATTTTATGAGGATGTTACCAGGACTAGAAGGTCTGAGGTATAGGAAGAGGTTGAGTAGGCTGGGACTCTATTCCTTGGAGCGCAGAAGGGTGAGGGGTGATCTTATAGAGGTGTATAAAATCATGAGAGGAGTAGATCGGGTAGATGCACAGTGTCTCTTGCCCAGAATAGTTGGATCGAGGACCAGGGTACATAGGTTTAAGGTGAAGGGGAAAAGATTTCATAGGAATCTGAGGGGTGAGTGTATGGAACAAGCTGCCGGAGGAGTTAGTTGAGACAGGGACTATCCCAACATTTAAGAAACAGTTAGACAGGTACATGGATAGGACAGGTTTGGAGGGATATGGGGCAAACGCGGGCAGGTGAGACTAGTGTAGTTGGGACATTTATGGCTGTTGTGGGCAAGTTAGGCCAAAGGGCCTGTTTCCACACTGTATCACTCTACAACTCTATGGCTCTATCTGAAAAAGGATCCCGACCCAAAACGTCACTATCCATGTTCTCCAGAGATGCTGCCTGATCCGCTGAGTTACTCCAGCACTTTTGGTCTTTTTTTGAAAATCAGCATTTGCTGTTCCTTGTTTCTATATTATATGTAGAGCCTGATTCACTTTGTTCCCTTGTTGTTAGGTTTTCTTCAACAAGAATTGATATATTTTCATTCTGGTTCTGTACATACACCACTCCTTCCATATTTCCAAAGACCACATAAAGCCTCACTAAATTCCATGGGCTGAGGGTACATTAATGCATAATTGCCTGATTCCTACAATGGTGTGGGACTCTATCTAATAAAACATGACAAAATGCACTATTTTAATTTGATCCTTTTCTGCTTCAATTGCTGTTTTTCTAATGCCAGTATTGCCTTGACAATCTTTAATGCCTTACCCCAGGCATTTCCTCTGTTCTTTCCACCCTTCCACTCCCTGTAACTTATGCTTGATGTAATGTTGCTGTATAAACATAAATTGTTCTTGCATTTATTTTTGCCAGCTAGTGTTTAGTAAATTCCTTTCTATTCAAGAAACAAAATTCCTGCTTTATCCCCAATCAAGAGATATGAGGAAATAGCAGGAATGGGGTACTGATTTTAGATGATCAGCCATGATCATATTATTGAATGGCGGTGCTGGCTCGAAGGTGCTGGCCTACTCCTGCACCTATTTTTCTATGATTCTATGTTCCCTTGTTTCTATGAGCAAATGCTTGGTCATGAAAACAGATTTTAAGGAAGATCTAAATGGAGTCAAGACTGGCGGAGAGGTCAGCAGGACGATTATAGAGGACAGGGTCTTGGCAGTTCAAGACATGACCACCAGCGATGATCAGAACTCCAGTAGCACTAAGTTCTTGGAGAACTGCCACCTGGCAGTAGATGGGAGGGCCGGTGAAGAAGGCCTTGAAAATTTTGTTTCACTTAATCCCAGTAATGAAGCCCATTCCAAACCGTTCTCTGTGCTCCTTGGTTCAAGGAGGCAGAAGTCTCTTTCGTTTGGAGCAGTGCTGGTGATAGGACAGGAATGGTTAAAATGCCAAAAGGATGGAATTTGTTACAGAGAGGCAGAGAGTTTCCAGGCAAACAAGGCACGAGGAGTGAGGCAAGACATTGCCTCTATGTTAAGCCTGAACAGCTGTGCTTAGGGTAAAATTAGTCAAAGCTAACAGGGTTGCACAACCCATAACTCATTTGAAAAACTTTTTATGATTCACTAAATGCCATAATAAAATAATATTTATACAAGCAATAGTACATCGCACGAAAACTACCAGGGATTATCTGATATAAAGCTATACAAAGTACAGCGCACTCAACTGACAAGTGAGGGGTATTCTAACAACCGTAAGCAGATTTAACACTAAAGTAACTTCAGTTCACACGTACTTACATAGAAACATAGAAACATAGAAAAATAGGTGCAGTAGGCCATTCGGCCTTTCAAGCCAGCACCGCCATTCAATATGATCATGGCTGATTAATCTAAAATCAGTACCCCGTTCCTGTTTTCTCCCCTTATCCCTTGATTCCTTTAGCCCTAAGAGCTAAATGTAACTCTCTCTTGAAAACATCCAGTGAATTGGCCTCCAGTGCCCTCTGTGGCAGATAATTCCACAGATTCACAACTCTCAGGGTGAAAAAGGTTTTCCTTCTATCAGTCCGAAATGACTGATCCCTTATACTTAAACTGTTGACCCCTGGTTCTGAACTCCCCCAACATGGGGAACATTTTTCCTGCATCTAGCCTGTCCAATCCTTTAAGAATTGTATATGTTTCCATAAGATCCCCTCTCATCCTTTTAAATTCCAGTGAATACAAGCCAAGTCGACCAAATCTTTTGTCTCTCTGAAATGGAGGCACAAAAGACTGCAGAATGCTAGAATCTTGAGCAAAAAAAAACAAACTGCTGGAGGAATTCAGCGGCTCAGGCAGCATCTGTGGCGGTGGATTGGTGGGTCTGGGATGTAAAACGGGCATCACATGGTGCAGACAGGGATAGGTTTGCCCACAAAATCTGAAAACAATGGGCAGGAGGCCAGGCATTCCCTCAAATTACACAGAGAAATCATCCTTTACAATGAAATTCCTAGAAATGCACTAAAAACACCTAAATTAATATATGTATAGGAAAGGACAGCATAAATTAATATATTGTTGGAGAGACTTGGAATGATTAGAATAAGCCTTTATCAACCAACAAGCCACTGAGAGGATTTTAGGACATCATTTTAAAATTAACTGGATATTTCAATCTGTTACCTTTACTGCTATGGAGTCACAGACACATATAGTTTGGAGACAGGCCCTTTGGCCCACTGAGTTCACACCGTCTTTCAAACTTTAATTTTGAAAAGGGCATTTTCACTGCCCTTTACATTTAACATCTTCTTATGCTGTTGTTAAACCCACTTAGAGAGCTTGAGACTTAGTGCGAAGTCTTCATGTGAATTTTATTTGTAAGCAGTTGGCGAGTAGCCTAAAAATAATACTTGCCTTGTTGATCTCTGTGTTCATTTTGCCACCAGAAACAGTGCTTACAGAGACAAGCTGCTGAACTGCTGACGGCAATTTCCACCGCAAACCATTCAAGCACAGAAATCTCTGACAATGGTTAATGGTGATAGTTTACTATTCTACGGCAAAATAAAATCCCATGTCAATATTCAAATACTAAATTACTTTCCTAATCCACTTCATCCTGATTCCCTCTTCAACGGTAATGGTCAAATTCTACCCCATCAGGTATCAGAATAATGCAACTATATCTGTTTTCAGACCACTGAACGGTCCTTCCATGAACTACGAGATAGTCCCAATCTTCCAGCCTACCTTCATTGCAGACGCTGCACTTTTCCTCTGTAACTGTTGTGCCACAAGGCTGTATGTAACACTGGCACTCTGGTATTTACCTCTTTGCTCTACCTGTTATACTTTGTGCATGGCTCGATTGTACTCATAGTACAATCTGATTTAATTGGGTAGCATGCAAGCAAAAGTTCGGAACACGTTTAGTGTAGTTTAGAGATACAGCGCAGAAACAGGCTCTTCAGCCCACCGAGTCCGCACCGACCAGCAATCCCCATACACTAGCACAATCCTACACACTCGGGACAATTTACAATTTTTACCAAAGGCAATTAACCTGCAAACCTGTACGTCTTCGGAATGTGGGAGGAAACCGGAGCTCCCGGGGAAAGTGCACGTGGTCACGGGGAGAACATACAAAGTACGTGCAGACAGCACCCTGTAACCAGGATCGAATCCGCGTCTCTGCAGCTGTTAGGCAACAACTCTACCGCTGAACCACCATGATGGATGTGGTGATAATAAAGCATATCTCTACTAATTCCACATCACCTTTCATTTCCCCATTTTCAAAGAAAAAAAACTATTTCAACTATCTGCAGTTTGACGTATACAATATTATTAAAAAATGATTGGAAATGAGGCTTTCACTTCCATTTACATTCCTGTACCTTACTATGGAATAGAAAGGTAGACCAGTCTGGTCTGACCCACTATCGAGACAAGAGATTCGAAGTTGCAGTCTTAGCATGGGCTAACTGTTGGTTGACTGTTGAAAGAGAAGGATTGGCATTGGGTCCAATTCTGCAGAGCCCATGTATTAAAGATCATTTTAAAAAGCCACGATTTAAACCAACATTGCCAAATTCAGGCCATCATGTTGTAGAATCACACAGCAGTAAAACAGATCATTTGTTCTCCATGCCCACACTGACAATTGAATATCTATCTGTGGTAATATTAGTATAAAAAATTAAAATAGAGGCTTCATGTGGTCATAAGGAATGGGAGTTGAATTAGGCCATTCAGACCACCAGGCCTACTCCGCCATTCAATCATGGCTGATCAATCTCTTCCTCCTAACCCCATTCTCCTGTCTTCTCCCCGTAACCTCTGACACCCGTACTAATAAAGAATTTATCTATCTCTGCCTTGAAAATATCCACTGATTCTTCCAGTTCTTCCTGCTACAATGAAGCAGGACACACGTTGAGCTGCAGCTTGTTGGCTGAGAAGCCGATGAGAGGGATGAGCAGGACTTGCGGAGAGGCATTTCTGAGCTGAAAGGATCTGTCGTTTTCATCAGCAGCTTTTTGTATTGCACACCTGCCTACACAAGCCCACAATTGCGAGTGGCCCAATGAGACTTTTTTAAACTTGCTGACCCTTAACCCAGTGCTGCAGCAAATACTGTAGATGTGTGTAATCCTTGCAGCTGTGACCTCCATCCAGCATCTTGCGGTGAACCACAGTTGTAGTGGTGCAAACTGGGCGACCAGCCACAAGAGGCAAAGATTCCCTGGCAGGACCAAAAGTTGAAAGACAGATGCGTCAACTGTTCAAGCTGCACGTCATCACACAGAAGGTCTCATACTGGGAATGAACACTTATTGCTCACATTATAACTTGTAGATAAACATTTCCCAGAAAGTGCCATTGAGTGTGCTCAGGCCTCCAAGTATGATATGGCATGAAAGCAGCCTGTACACATATTTTACAGAGTGGATCACCTTGAAAATGTGGAGCAGCGGTAGAAGTGTTGCCAGAGGCCTGGTTGGATCCTGGCTGCTACGGGTGATGTCTGTACAGAGTTTGTACATTCTCTCTGTGATAAAGTGGGGTTTTTTCCGGGTTCTCCGGTTTCCTCCCACAATCCAAAGGTGTGCAGGTTTGTAGATTAATTGGCTTTGATGAAATTGTAAATCGTCCTTAGTGTGCAAGTTAGTGCACACTCGGTGGGCCAAAGGGCCTGTTTCTACGCTGTATCCCTAAAGTCTAACGTCTAAAGTAAAGTGTTCAAATAAAGCTTTGAGTCCATTTTATAAATGCAATTTCAAATGGTCAACTGACCAAGAATGTGTAAGTAGGGACATGAAATAAGTATTCAGGAAATGTGCTATTTCGTGATCACCTGGGAGTTATAAATATGACAATAATTTGTGCCTTGGCTGCGGGAATTGGAGCATGTTGGGTTTGTGTGCACAGTTTTCCAGAAGAGTGATTCCATCTGAGGCATTGGTGCAATATCAATATTTAAAAGATATTTGGACAGGTACGTTCAGGAAACGTGGATAGGAAACGTTCAGAGGGATATGGGCCAAACACCGGCAGGTGGGACTAGCGTCGATAGGGGCATCTTGATCGGCATGGACAAGTTAGGCCGAAGGATCTGTTTTTCCCTGCCGTATGACTCTATGACAATAATGGGAATGGCAGATTCCCAACAATCGATAGTGATTTTTGTATAAAGGGTAATTAATGGATTTCCCTTAACTGATATATGCAGACTCTAACTGGACAAAATCCAGACATAGAGATCCAATAGTGGCATTTAAGAGGCTATTTAGATAGGGAAGTGCAGGGGATAGAGGGATATGGATATTGGCACAAACATTGTGGGCCAGAGGGCCCGGTCCTATGATCTACAGCTCTAGGTGCTGCGTACATAGACTTGTATGATCGTTTATTTGCTGCATATGGAATGCAACAGAATTAGTACCTGACCATCTTTATTCCCCATTTATTTGATAGTTTAAGTGATGCTAAACATCTTTTGATTTCTTCTTCTCAAGCTGCCACTGTTTTTTTTAATGAAATGGCCTTAAAGAAGGTGCTGACCTCAAGATTTCTCCAACTTCAAGGTGAATCATTGATTGGCTAACTTCAATATTTATTCACGTTTAACCATGTATGAAACCACCCTCTGATGGTTTTACTGTGGCAGACCAGTTAATGCTGCGCTGTCTTCATACACAATTTAACTTGGCACAACTGGATTTAGAGGAGAGCTGTGATTGAAACAAAAGGTTATATTTCAACAAAAAGGGAAAGAATGACCAAAACAACCTCCGTTGCAAGGCATGGTGGTAGAGTTGCTGCCTTACAGCGCCAGAGATGCAGGTTCGATCCCGACTACAGTTGCTGTCTGTACGGAGTTTGTACGTTCTCCCCGTGGCTGCGTGGGTTTTCTCCGAGATCTTCAGTTTCCTCCCACACTCCAAAGACGTACAGGTTTGAAGTTTAAATGGCATGGTATAAATGTAAAGAAATGTCCCTCGTGTGAGTAGGGTAGTGTTGATATGCGGGTATCACTGGTCGGTGGAGACTCGGTGGGCCAAAGCATTTCCATGCTGCATCTCTAAACTACAAGACCATTGATCAAGGACAAATCTCATCAATGGGGCCTCATTTTTATTACTATTGATTCATCTTTCAGGATTTGGGCATCGCCAGGAAGACTCATCCCTAACTTGGAAAATAACGGTGATCCACCTTATTGAACCACTCAGTACTTCTGGTGAAAGTGCTTCCTCTTTTGGGCAGCCAAAAATGCTGGAGAAACTCAGCGGGTGAGGCAGGTAGTTCTAGGGTTCAGGCTGATCAACAATGAAGGAATAGCAATATATTTCCAAATCAGGAGGTGTGTGATTTGGAAAAGAACCTGTAGATAGAGGCCTTCCCGTGTGCCTATTGCTCTTGTGTAAGAAGGAACTGCAGATGCTGATTGAAACCGAAGACCAACACAAAAAGCTGGAATAACTCAGGCAGCTCTGGAGAATATCTCTGGAGTAAAGGATAGGTGACGTTTCGGGTCTGAGGAAGGGTCTCAACCAAAACGTCACCTATTCCTTTTCTCCAGAGATGCTACCTGACCCGCTGAGTTACTCCAGATTTTTGTGTCGATCTTCTGCCTATTGCTCTTGTTCCATTTGGAGTTTCTGGGTTTGGGAGATGTTGTTTTTGGAGTGACCCAGGTGAGTGGTTACAGTGTATTTTGCAGACGGTGCAGACTACAGCCACTATGTGCTTGCAGTAGAGAGAATGAATGAATATTTAGTGGTCTTGGGTGGGATGCCACTCATGAAGGCTACTTTATCTTGTAGGGCTTCTTGTGGACTTGCATTCAGGTTTCAGGCAAGTGGAGAGTTTTCCATCACAATCCCGTTGTGCTTTGTGGATGGAGGAAAGGCTTTGGGATATAAGGGGGAACCCAGCCTCTGACTTGCTCCTGTTGCCATGGGTTTTGAGTCATTGGCCTAGCAGAGTCTTTGGTCAATGGTGATCCCAGGATATTGACAATGGGAGAACGTGGTGATGTGAATGTCATCGATAGGTGGTTTGACAATTTTTCTTGAATCGGCTCCGTCTACTGAGTGAACGTTCGGAGAAGCGTTGATTGACACAAACCTTGGAGTTGCAAAGCAAAAATCGTAACCGCACCCGTGTTAAACCTTGAGACGTTGAAAGACATGAGCTGCTGCGCTGAAGAGTAAATACCAAGATGATGCCGGCCACTACCACTCAAAGAAAAAGATCTTGAGTTTCTGCCATCGTTCCTCTCCGGGGGACCGGAGGTTGGCTGCGAGAGGTGCCCTGGCAGGTGGAGGCGGAGCAGGAGGCGAGGGGATGGGTCGATGTGGCCATGGAGTGGTCCGCTGGAGGCCCTGCAGCAGCCAGGGGATCGCACACTGCTGGTGGCCCCACAGAGGTAGCACGAGTGCACGGATCAGCCTGCAGTGGCACTGAGAGGCGGGCAGCAGTGGATAACATCAACAGCAACACCAGGCCAGGCTGGCCCCTGCAACACTGACCCTGGACCACCAACAGGGCAACTGGCCATTAAGGACGAGATATTTTTAAGAACTTTGACACATGAGGGATATAACATAATGCCAGAAACATGGCTACTCTTTGTATACTGCCTCAGTGTGATCTACTATTTTTTCTTTACAATTATTGCATTCTTGTATTTACATTTAAGAGTAAAGTGGATAGGTATATGGACGTGTAGGTATATGGACGTGAAGGGAATGGAGGGGTATGGTCTGAGTGCAGGTAGATGGGACTATAGGGGAAAACAAATGCTCGGCACGGACTGGAAGGGCCGAGAGGGCCTGTTTCCGTGCTGTAATTGTTATATGGTTATATGGTTATATACGATTGTGCTTACTTACAAATTGGGGTGGAAGATTGCAACCTTCACGTGGTCCACCCTGTTTCGACTAATGCAATGAACTCGACAAGCACAAACGGAAGATCAAAGAACAAGTCCTGCAACTTTAGGCCGTGCATGCCACATGAAAGAAGACTTACAGTTTTTTTACTGAATTTATTGACTGTATCTACATACATGTGACAATAAAGTGCCATTGTATCATTGAATTATCAGAATTTAATTTTGTAATTATAATTAAGGAACTGAATGTTGGCTGAGATACAGGTGATATCTCCCATTTACAAAGTACACGTGGCCTGGATAGGATGTTTCCACTAGTGGGAGAGTCTAGAACCGGAGGCCATAGCCTCAGAATAAAAGGACGTACCTTTAGAAAGGAGATGAGGAGGAATTTCTTTAGTCAGAGGGTGGTGAATCTGTGGAATTCATTGCCACAGATGGCTGTGGAGGCCAAGCCAATGGATATTTTTAAGGCGGAGATTGACATATTCTTCATTAGTAATGGGATAATGGGGAAAAGGCAGGAGAATAGGGTTGAGAGGGAAAGATAGATCAGTCATGATTGAATGGTAGAGTAGACTTGATAGGCCAAATGGCCTCATTCTGCTCCTAGAACTTTTGAATGTATGACTAACATGGGATATTTTAAGGCCAACTGAAAGTGGAGAAAAAGCATTTAAAATCTCACGCAAGAGACAGCACAGCATGGCAAGATGATACTGGCCGCTGTGCTGAATCTCAGGAGTGGTGTGAGTGTTACTGACTCATCCAAGATTAACAGCTGAGTTATTGGGGCAACAGCAATCATGAAGACAGATCAGTAAAACGCAGTTTGGAGATACAGCACGGAGACAGGTCCTTCTCCCCCACAGTGTGCACCGACCAGCGATCCCAGCACACTAACGCATTCCTACACACACCAGGGACAATTTACATTTTTTATACAAAGCCAATTCACCTACAAACCTGTACGTCTTTGGAGTGTGGGAGGAAATCAAAGATCTCAGAGAAAACCCACGCAGGTCACAGGGAGAACGTACAAACTCCATACAGACCAGCACCCATAGTCAGGATCGAACCTGGGTCTCTGGCGCTGTAAGGCAGTAGCTCTACTGCTAAGCCACCGTGCCATCCTGGAATATGACACCCTTTTACCATATGAACTCTGAGCGATCTCACGAGTAACTAAAGAATTCAAATTGTACAGAAGCTCATTGGAAACAAAATAATTGACCTCAAAGTTTTCCCAATTTATTTCACTGATATCTTTGATGTATGAACTATTTATTTGTCTGAAGAAAGGTCTCGACCCAAAACGTCACCTATTCCTTTGCTCCATAGATGCTGCCTCACCCGCTGAGTTTCTCTAGGATTTTTGTCTACCTTTGATTTTTCCAGCATCTGCAGGTCTTTCTTAAACATGATGTATGAACTAGATTCTCCCAAGTGAATTTACAAAGCAAATATTGACCAATACTCTATCAGCTTTGTTTTACTGAATCAACTGGAGGAATTTCTTCTGGACCTCTTCCACAAGACCTTTGCACAATTTCCTGCATCAGTGGTTCAAACAGGGAGTTCACTCAGTGCACTCAAACAAGTGAAGCATAATACTCCATAAATCGGGTCAGTTAAGACTTAATGACCTACGAAAGAGAGTTCAATATCCTTTGCCGGGGATCGAAGCTCCAACCGCGGGGGCTGTGAACTTTACCATCGTGAAGCCCTCGGTTTCTGGTAAGAGTCAAAGAGTCAAAAGTGGCCCGGACAGGACAATGACATTCTTTCTTTGCATAGCACAACAGAACATAGTAGGCATTGATTACAATTATGCACGTAAATACACATGAATAAATTGATCAAGTGCAAATAACAGATGGAGGGGTATTAATGTTCAGAGTTTTGTCCGAGCCAGGTTTAATAGCCTGATGGCTGAGGGGAAGTAGCTATTCCTGAACCGGGTCGTTGCAGTTCTCGGGCTCCTGTACCTTCTACCCGAAGGTAGCAGGGAGATGAGTGTGTGGCCAGGGTGGTGTGGGCCCTTGATGATACTGCCAGCCTTTTTGAGGCAGCGACTGTGATAGATCCCCTCGATGGAAGGAAGGTCAGAGCCGATGATGGACTGGGCAGTGTTTACTACTTTTTGTAGTCTTTTCCTCTCCAGGGCGCTCAAGTTGCCGAACCAAGCCACGATGCAACCGGTCAGCATGCTCTCTACTGTGTACCTGTAGAAGTTAGAGAGAGTCCTCCTTGACAGACCGACTCTCCGTAATCTTCTCAGGAAGTAGAGGCGCTGATGAGCTTTCTTAATAATTGCATCTGTGTTCTCGGACCAGGAAAGATCTTCAGAGATGTGCACGCCCAGGAATTTGAAGCTCTTGACCCTTTCAACCATCGACCCGTTGATATCAACAGGACTGTGGGTCCACATCCTACTCCTTCCAAAGTCCACAATCAGTTCCTTGGTTTTGCTGGTGTTGATGGCCAGGTTATTGTGCTGGCACCATATGGACAGTCGCTCGATCTCTCTTCTATACTCTGACTCATCCCCATCAGTGATAAGACCCACAACAGTGGTGTCGTCAGCGAACTTGATGATGGAGTTCGTACTATGACCGGCTACGCAGTCATGAGTATAGAGTGAGTACAGCAGAGGGCTGAGCACGCAGCCTTGAGGTGCTCCCGTGCTGATAGTTATCGAGTCTGACACATTTCTACCAATACGAACAGACTGTGCTCTGTGAATGAGGAAGTCGAGGATCCAATTGCAGAGGGATGCGCAGAGACCCAGTTCTGCGAGTTTGGTAACCAGCTTGGAGGGGATGATTATGTTAAATACCGAGCTGTAATCGATGAATAACAGCCTGACATATGAGTTTTTGTTGTCCAAGTGGTCCAAAGCGGAGTGGAGGGCCAGCGAGATCGCATCCACCGTTGATCTGTTGTGACGGTAAGCATGTGGCATATTCATTCAAGTCCGTTGCCGAGTCCTTGAACATTGCCCAGTCTACAGACTCCAAACAGTCCTGTAGTTGTACCTCTGCCCCCCCCCCCCCCCCCCCCCCCCCCCCCCCCGACCAGCTCTGTACTGTCCTCACCTCTGGGGGTGCGCTGTTTAATTGCTGCCTGTAGGCAGGAAGAAGCAGCACCGCGGTATGGTCAGATTTACAGAAGTGAGGGCGAGGGATAGAGCGGTAGACATTCTTGATGGTGGTGTAGCAGTGGTCGAGGGTGTTTGGTCCTCTGGTGCAGCAGGAGACATGTTGGTGGAAGTTGGGGAGCGATTTCTTGAGGTTTGCCTTATTGAAGTCCCCAGCAATGCCGGTAAAAGCTTCGGGGTAAGGCGTCTGGTGTTTGTTGACCACGGCATGCAGCTCCTCCAGTGCCAGACGGACGTCTGCCTGGGGTGGGATGTAGACCGCGGTTAGGATGATGGAGGTGAATTCCCTCGGAAGGTAGAAGGGACGGCACTTCACCGCCAGATGTTTGAGGTGTGGAGAGCAGGAGTTGGACAGGACTGCCATGTCTGAGCACCACGCAGAGTTGACCATGAGGCAGGCGCCCCCTCCTCTCCCTTTCCCCGATGCCAGTGTACGGTCCATACAGTGGATGGAGAACCCTTCAGGCTGGACTGCTGAGTCTGGGGAGCTGGGGGTGAGCCATGTCTCTGTGAAACAGAACACACAGCATTCCCTCAGCTCCCTTTGATAAAGCAGTCTTGCCCTTAAGTCCTCCACTTTGTTTTCAAGGGACTGTACATTGGCCAGTAGGATAGTAGGGAGAGGGGGCCGACACATTGGAGGCTTCCCCTTTGTTTCCAGGTACTGGGTTGACTGTACCTGCTGTTTCTGCGGACCAGCGCTGGAACGGGGATTCCCTCACAGTCGGCAGCTGCAGCTCCAGCTCAGTAACGAACGGGGGTTCTCTCAGAGTCAGCAGCTCCAGCTTCATTTTTTCTGGGATATCCAGCCCGTCGGCTCTGGAGGCCATCCCGGGGTTTCCAGGTGCCGTACCTGGGTTCCTCAGTTGGGTCGGGAGCTTCACAGCCAGCGTGGGAAAGTTTAAAGTCCGGGGCTCCCGCAGCTGCGGGAGATCGCGAAATTGCCAGCGCTTTCAGCTGCCCGAGCAGCCTGTCTGAAACGGCACCGATTACTGCCGTTTTCCTGATCCAGGTAAGTTGTGGAGAGATGTAGTTGGGCCGATTCGGGAGCTCCATGCTGCGGAGAGAGATTCAACCGCCACGGCGCGGGAGTTTCGATCACCCCGACGGGGGCGTCGATCGTCAGCTGCGGGGGCTTTGATCACCCCGACTGCGGATGGTTTGACTGCCCCGACCCGGGAGAACAAAGAGGAAGAAGATTGAAGATTGCATTCCATCACCGTGAGGAATGTGGAATCGACTGTGGTGGATGTTTATGGTAACTTTTATGTAGTTGTGTGTCTTGTTGCTTTTCACTTAATATGCTGTATGGTAACTCAAATTTCACTCTATCTTAATTGGTTCATGTGACAATAAACTAACCTTGAAACATTGATTGATTTGAAGAGGGGAAGGACAGGGACAGTACCCCTGATGTAGTCTGCACATAGAATTTTGCAAACCTTCACTATGTTTTATTGTCCATGAAGTTATAGAGTTCTGATCTTATATCACGAGAGGAATAAATCGGGTAGGCGCACAGAGTCTCTTGCCCAGAGTAGAGGATTCGAGAACCAGAGGACATAGGTTTAAGGTGAAGGGGGAAAGATTTCATAGGGATCTGAGGAGTAACCTTTTCACACAAAGGGTGGTGGGTGTGTGGAACAAGCTGCCAGAGGAGGTAGTCGAGGCAGGGACTATTGCAGCGTATAAAAAACAATTAGACAGGTACATGGATTGGACAGGATTGGGAGGGATAAGGGCCAAACACAGGCAGGTGGGACGAGTGTAAATGGGATGTGTTAGTCGGTGCGGGCAAATTGGGCCGAAGGGTCTGTTTCCATGCTGTATGACTCTATGACTCTCTAAGTTGGATTGTCCACAGAATAACATCAATTGATCTAAACCCCCTCCCCTTCCTCCATATCCCCACCCCTACACATCCAGGCCCCGTACCTGCACTGCAGACAGCATGACAGCTCAGACACATCCTTCCATCTGTATCAGGTTGTACTGGCGGTGATCCGGGTTCTGAGGATATTCTGCAGCACCTGAACTTGCTTCCAGTGAAGCCAATCCCTTGGCCCATTTCACTGCCAGAAGTGAACTTTAACAAGCTTTGATGTACTCAATAGGGACTGTCTGGAATGTGTGGAATGTGGCTCTGGATGGTTTTGGCCATGAAAGGTAATAACTCTCACTATGGATCTTGCATTGATCCCTGATACTGGTTATAGTCATATGGTTGATGTTACTTTATTTTGCTGAGTCCATCAGTTTTGTTGAAATGTTTCACTTTCTGCTCCTTATTTTATGCCTAGGGGAGAAATTCATCCTCTGTTAAATTTGTTAAATGTGTGATGTTGTAACATTAAATTACTGTATGCTCCTCAAATTCGGTTTTACTGATTTCATAGCAACACATCAGGGCCATAGTCATTTAGTCAGGCTGATGCAGTCACTGAAATAGAGGGGAGGGACCAGCATAGATTGGCTTTGACCTTATAGGAGATGAGGTTGTAATGGACTGGAAACTCAATGGGAGAGACATAAAAATCTCATTAGCAGAAAAGTAGGAAATAAACTAGATCTCATTGTACCCCTAATTTACAATCATGATTTGGGGGTTGATAAGTCTCTCACTCAATTAGAGGTCAATAACACCCGAATCGTCACCCATTCCTTCTCTCCAGAGATGCTGCCTGTCCCGCTGAGTTACTCCAGCATCTTGTGTACATCTTACCATTATATCACCTCAGTTCATTTTATCTTCCACATAAAAAGCATTTTATCTGGATGCATCACAGCATGGTTTGGGAACAGCTCCATCCAAGACCGCAAGAAATTGCAGAGAATTGTGGACGCAGCCCAGGCCATCGCACAAAATCAAGGATGAGTCGCCTCATCTTCTCATATCTCCTGTCAGGCAAGAGGTACAGAAGTGTGAAAACACAAAGTTCCAAATTCGAAGACAGTTTTTTTCCCAGCTGTCGTCATTGGAGACCCTCAGACTAACTTTAATCAGACTTCCCTGGACTTTATCTTGCACTAAACATTTTTCTCTTTATCCTGGATCTGTACGCTGTGGACGGCTCGTTTGTAATCATGTACAATCTTTCCGCTGACTGGATAGCAGGCAACAAAAAGCTTTTCACTGTACCTCGGTACACGTGACAATAAACTAAACTAAACTGAATATTTCACGGCTGCTCATTGAGTATTTCTCCTCAGATCAACGATGATTATGTTGAATGGTAGAGCAGGCTGGAAGCTCTGAAGGTTCTCCTTTTTCTACATCCTATCGTCGTGTCCTTTGACTTCAGTTGACTATGAACTCTGATCTGGGAGCAGGGTGCCGGATGCCTGCCAGGAATGAAGCTCACCCGGTGTCAATACATCTGGGATTGAGGGCAAAGTCCGTCCATAAGGTCATAAATTTAGGTGCTCGTCATTTCATCGCCACCTCAAGTGCTGAAGGACATCCGTTGGAAGGGCAAGTGATTGCCTCATTCCTTGACCAGTAATAGAGGGTGATGGTGCGTGTGGAGCAAGACACAGTAGCCACCATAGCCACGTTCTACAGCTGTCTTCTATCGATAAGCCAGTTTTGAAACCAAAATGACCAAGTTCACGTAGATTCCATGCATCTTAATCTGCTGGATCAACCTGCCATGAGGAACATTGTTAATGCCTTACTAAAATATGTGTCCACACCATATATAATCCTGCCCTCATCAATCTCCTTTGTCATCGACTCAAAAATTCCGATCAAGTTTGTAAGACATGACCAGCCCGGCACAAAACCAAGGTGGCTGTCCCTAATTAGCCCGTTCTCTTCCAATAAATCCTGTTCCTATGTATTATCTCCAATAGCTCATCGATGTGAGGCTCAAAATCCTATAATTTCCTGGATTGTTCCTATTTCCCTTCTCAAACAAAGTACCAACATTGTCTACTCTCTAATCTCCCTCACCTGTGGTTTGAGATGAGGCTCCAGCAATCTGTTCTCTTGCCTCTCTCAATAATCTGGGATGCATCCCAACAGGCATGGGGACTGACTGCACACTTATGCACTGCAAGAGACATAACAGCACCTTCCTGATCTCAAAATGTCCTAATATATTAGTATACCTCACACTGATCTCACTATCGTCTGAAGAAGGGTCTCGTCCTGAAACGTCACCCATTTCTTCTCTTCAGAGACGCTGCCTGGCCAACTGAGTTACTCCAGCTTTTTGTGTCTATCTTCACTGTCCTACATCTCTTTCTCATCTTGATAAACACAATTGAAAAGTATGTGTCGGAAGGAACTGCAGATGCTGGTTCACACCGAATATTGGACACAAATTGCTGGGGGCGACTCAGCGGGGCAGGTGGAGAAGAAAGAATGGGTGACATTTTGGGTCAAGATCCTTGTTCAGACTGAGAGTCAGGGGACAGGGAGTCGAGAGATATGGAGGGGTCAGGTGCGAAAACACAGATTAAAGCAGACAATGATAAGGAAATATAGAGTGGTTCATTGTTAGCTGAGAGGAAGGTGACAAGGAGGCATACAATCAGTAAAATTAATCAGGACAGTGAAACTAGTTGGATATCTAGCGTGGGGGAAGAACAGAGAGAGAGGGAAACCAAGGGCTACGAAGTTAGAGAAATCAATATTCATCTCCAAAAATCTTACACATGTTTCCTATTTCTTTTTGACCAAATTTACAACATCTGTCATCATCCAATTTTCCCTTTCCTTGCGATTCCCTTCCCGCCTCTCAGCTGGAACACGCTGGTCCTCAACAGCTGGTATTACTCAAACAACAGCTGCTCCTGATTCGCTCACCCGAATTCCTACCTAATACTGGCCCAATTTTGTTTTCATTCCAATTTTGTATGTTCCACCAGGGTCCAGGCTTATTTTTATTCATAACTATGATAGAATAGTGATTCCTGCTCCGTAAATACGCTTGCACATAAACAGCAGCCACCTAGCCGGGCTCATTTCCCAATACAAGTCCATTATGATCCCTCCTCCCGTTGGATTCTCCACACACTGTTTGAAGAAACCCTCTTGCATACACCTAACAAATTCTGCCCCGTTCGAAGCTTCAAGGGGATATACAGCGGCATGATGGGCGCAACGGTACAGTTGTTGCCTTACAGCACTTGCAGCGCCGGAGACCCGGGTTCGATCCTGACTACAGGTGCTCTCTGTACGGAGTTTGTACATTCTCCCCGTGACCTGCGGGGGTTTTCTCCGAGATCTTCACTTTCCTCAAAGACATACAGGTTTGTAGGTTAATTGGCTTGGTGTAAGTGTAAATTGTCCCTCATGTCTGTAGTATAGTGGTAATTTGCGGGGATCGCTAGCCGACACGGGCTCGGTGGGCCGAAGGGCTTGTTTCCACGCTGTATCTCTAAACTAAACTAAAGATGAGATGTGGTGAGGGTTTTGGAGAAGAATTTTTGGAACCCCTGAGAGATGATCCTGCAGTTTCTCACATTAGTTGCCAAATGCTTTCTAAACTGTTTACAAGAAAATGGTAATTGTAGAACTTTGTTTGGAAAATTCCTACGCACTTGAGGCCAGCACATTCATATGAACACGCTAGAGGCAGGAAACATGTTCCCGATGTTGGGGGAGTCCAGAACCAGGGGCCACAGTTTAAGAATAAGGAGTAGGCCATTTGGAACGGAGATGAGGAAACACTTTTACTCACAGAGAGTGGTGAGTCTGTGGAATTCTCTGCCTCAGAGGGCAGTGGAGGCAGGTTCTCTGGATGCTTTCAAGAGAGAGCTAGATAGGGCTCTTAAAAATAGCAGAGTCAGGGGATATGGGGAGAAGGCAGGAACGGGGTACTGATCGGGGATGATCAGCCATGATCACATTGAATGGTGGTGCTGGCTCGAAGGGCCAAATAGCCCACTCCTGCACCTATTGTCTACTGTCATATGAAACAAATCAGAGTCATCCATTCTGATTCATGAACATAACATTGAAAATTTTAAGATGATCATTTATAACATCCCGCATGTTGACGTCCTTTTCTGAAAGTCCATTCCTAAACTATGTGGCATGTAAGCTATGGGTCAGTCATAAGATGACAGTTCAATGAGATGTATTGCCTTGCATGTTACAGAACAGATTGAGTCATCTTACATTGGCAAGTATGAATTGATCTCAACAATGAAAAGGCTTCATTAAAACAGCAAATTATCATATCATATTTTGAGGTAAAGAGACCGTGACAGTCAGAAATTTGGAAGCTTTAATTTGTATAATGGATGTCATCGTCCATGGCCATCTGCCTCGCAGCAGGTCTCATCTCAGATCTTGAATCTTTTTGAAGGGATTCAGTTCCTCAGCTTACATGGCAGTCATTGTCTGCACGGATGAGCAGGGTTTCAATGAGGGGTGCAGGGGAGAGCCGCAAGGGACCAACCGCATATTTAGAAGCTATATATTCTCCACTGTACGAAAGACACTCAAGCTCCAACCCTTCCGAGTCGAAAGCCGAGATGCTCACGCTGAGCCAAGGTCTGGCTCTTACTTTTCCCACTCAAGTACAGAACGCACTGATTCACACTGAGGCAGAAACTGAGTCAATGGACCACGCTGGTACATGGGAGTAAATAATGAGTGGCCGCAGAGTATTCAGCTGTGAAGGTCACCGTTGGTTAGTCTAGTTTCTGCATTTCATCAATGCACATGTTCTAAGAGGGATAAAGTTCATCAGTGTGAGCCCGATCAGCCTGAGAATTATAACACGATGGTGCAGCGATAGAGTTGCTGCCCTACAGCGGCAGAGACCCGGGTTCGTTCCTGACTACGGGTTCTGTCTGTCCAAAGTTTGTACACAATGGTCAAGTCTTGACAGCAAAGGTGCTGTTGAGTCTCTTACAGTGCATGAGTGTGGAGTAAGGAGTCAGTCCCCATGCCTGTTGGGATGCATCCCAGATTATTGAGAGAGTCACGAGAGCAGATTGATGGAGCCTTGACAAAGATCATGGTATCTTGGTACAGAAAATCCCCGTGACCTGCGTGGGTTTTCTCAGGGAACTTCGGTTTGCTCCCACACTCCAAAGCCGTACAGGTTTGCAGGTTAATTGGCTTGGTATAAATGTAAATTGCCCCTAGTGTGTGTAGGATAGTGTTAGTGTGCGGCGATCGCTGGTTGGTGCGGATTTGGTGGGCCAAAGGGCCTGTAAATTTGCTGTATCTCTAAACTAAACCATTTGGAAGAGAAAAGAACATGCATCGTCAACCAGGCAAACATTTCTTGTGAAAACCACAAGCATCTTTTATTAATGCATTTTTCGGTATCAGGCTTTGTTCTCAAGGCCAGCATTTAATGCCCATTCTTAATTGCTTTTGAACTGGGAGGGTTGCTGAACCGTTTAAGGATCAACCACATTTTCACACAGAGAGTGGTGATTCTGTGGAATTCTCTGCCACAGAAGGTAGTTGAGGCCAGTTCGTTGGCCATATTTAAAAGGGGGTTAGATGTGGCCCTTGTGGCTGAAGGGATCAGGAGGTATGGAGAGAAGGCAGGTACAGGATACTGAGTTGGATGATCAGCCATGATCATATTGAATGGCGGTGCAGGCTCGAAGGGCCGAATGGCCTGCTCCTGCACCTAATTTCTATGTTCTATGTTTCTATTATTGGTGTCCAGAGCCATTTAGAGTGACTTAAGGGCCTGTCCCACTTGGACGACCTAATCCACGAGTTTAGAAGACCCTAGACGAGTTGAAAAAAATGTCAAGGTCGTGTTGACTCGCCGATGTAAAAGACCTCCTACGACTATGTCTACGACCTCCCTCAACCTCAGGTCTTCCACAACTAAGGCCAACTATGACTAGCTACGAGTGGAAAATGATCACATGATAAAATGATGTCATGTTTGCATTTTTTTTCTCGGGCTAGTTACCGATCTTCGACTACCTACGACTATCTACGACTACCATCAAGACCTACTACGACCTACCTACGATTATAAAGTATCAATTTATTTCCATGCCGACCTCTTTTTTACTCGTGCACATTTTTTATCAAGCTGAAAAAAACACCGCAACCTACTTGAGGCCATGAGCACGCAGAGACCACTCACGAGCATGAGGAAGAGTTACGAAGACCTCCTACGACCTTGTAAGACCTCGTGGCGACCATGCTGCGAGTATGAGTCGAGGGCAAACTCGGCAGAGGTTGCCAATTAGATCGTGAACATGGGACAGGGGCTTTAGAGACTGACCGACAATGGCAGGTCACCGCCTGGCTGGACAGTGGTAACACTGCAAGATGGTGAAAATAAAACTATCAATTTAACAGCCATAACCATCCGCTCAGACTGATACACCACACAGCTTGCAGGTCATCTTGATATTGGTATTAGTTTATTATTGTCACTTGCACCAAGTTTCAGTGAAGATCCTACGTTAATCCCCATTTCATCAATTTTCCCCAGATTCTACCACCCACTTACACACGTTAAAGTGATCATTTAAACTACCAACTGACAGGAGTTCGATATGCAGGAGAAAACAGGAGCCCCTGTGGAGGAAACTTGTACAGTCACAGGGAGAGCATGGGAACTCCACACAGAGAGCGCCAGAGATTGGGACCAAACCCAGTTCTCTGGGGCTGTGTGGCAGCGGCTTCACTAACTGGGCCACTGTACCGCCAGAAATACCCCAGATCATTTGATTTATCCGTTCGAACCATTACAAACCTTGCAGTGTTTGCACATGAAGTAAAATCTTCTAAAAAAAATCTTTTTAATTGATGCAGGTAACTTGTGTGGTCCATTATTATATACTTCACGAATGAGGCACTCAGCACCTTTTCTAAACAACGGTCGATAACGCACGGTTTCACTTTGCCATGAATTCAAAGTGATTCCACGTGCTTTTTTAGATGTTTTATTGTACAGCGGGGATTCACTAACCTTTTGGATACAGGACTCTACCAAAGCTCATCTGCTTTTTGTTATGCTAATGATTTTAGCATAGCTTCACCGCATGCTTTGGAAAACTATTCTTCCCAGAAATTGCTTTCTATTTCTGGTCTCCTTTTAATATACGCTGCTCTTGCCTTCCCTTCTAGAATTCCCCGTTTCATTCCAAAACGTGATCATTTGTGTTGGTTTATAACTGTGCTGCGTTCACAGTCTTCCAGTAATCCACTTTCAGATAATCCCACTGAACCCATCTGAAGAAGAGTTTCGGCCCGAAACGTTGCCTATTTCCTTCGCTCCATAGATGCTGCCTCACCCGCTGAGTTTCTCCAGCATTTTTGTCCACCTTCAGATAATCCCACTGAAGTCGCAACAGGAAAATGACTGAGAGAGAAAAATCAAAGATCACTCTGCATTTCCAGATGGGTTTAGGAGATCTGGAGACAAATGGCATACATGTTTGACAGACTGGGTTAACAATTGGGCAAAGCATCTAAAATAGGTTCATTGCTCTCGACTAGGGCCCTGTTTGTGAACATGAACCCCTCACAAACAAAGGGAATGACTAAGGAGCTGCCAATGGCAATGCGATAATGGGACACAATGAAAGCTCACCTGGGGTAGAATTAGAAGAACGATGAGCCAACCAAACCACTCTGTTCAACCTGAGAAAATGGTAGGGCGTTTCATGCAGTTTTATTTTTGGAGATATAGCGTGGAAACAGGCTCTTTGGCACAACGAGTCCATGTTAACCATCGATCACCCGTTCACACTAGGTCTATGTTATCCCACGTTTCGCATCCTACACTCCAGGGGTAATGTTCAGAAACCAATTAGCCCACAAACCTGCACATCGTTTGGAGGATACACAAAAGGCTGGAGAAACTCAGCGGGTGCAGCAGCATCTAAGGAGCGAAGGAGATAGGCGACGTTTCGGGTCGAGACCCTTCTTCAGACTTGGAGTGTGGGAGGAAACCAGAGCTCCCATTCCTAATTGCCCCTGCACTGGTGAGGCAGTCAAGACTTGACCATGTGTCGGGCTGGAGTCAGGTGTAGACCAAACATGGCAGGAACAGCAGACGTACTGTTCTGGTTACCACTCGGTAGAAGGATGTGAGGGGACAGGAGATTCACCAAGGATGTTGCCTGGGATGGAGCTCCACAGTTACAAGGAGAAGCTGGATGGGTCACTTCTCATTTTGGCTGCAATGGAAAAGACTGATAGGAAACCTGAATTATTATAATGGAGCACAGATTGGGTAGATAGATGGCAATGTTTCCAAGTAGCAGAGAGATATCTAAAACTAGAGGGCATGGGGTTAGGGTAAGGGGTTGGGGGTTTAGAGGAGATCCGAAGAAGACCTTTATCAATCAGTGGGAGGTTGGAGCCTGCAACGCGTACTGCCAAGTGGGTGCTGGAGACTCTCACAACATCTAGGAAGTATCTAGATGAACAGTTGAATCATCAATACAGGGGAGGCTATGGGCCAACTGATGATGAATGATGGATACATTCTTGATGGTGGCCCAAGTGCCAATTTTGTGCTGTGTGACTCTATGACTTAATGAAGTATATCAGTGAACCAGATTGTCTTGTTTTACCGTAACTTGGTCATTTCATGTTTCTTTTGGGAAACCTATCTAATTACTAGGATTAAATTTTCTTTTAAATTCCCGATGTAATTAATTACTTGAATTTAAATTCCCAGCTGCTACGATGGGATTTGAACTCATGTCTCTGAATCAATGATGCAAACTCTGGCTACCAGTCCAGCAACTTAATTGGAACCCTAACCTAAAAATGCCAATCATTGTTACATGGGTTGACTACAATTGGCTTAAATTTGTGGCAATTTCCAATAATGTGTCATGTAACATTCCAACACCAATGATAAATAAAGTTGAAGATGACTCATTTTGCCATGTGCTCTTTTCCATTTTGACATATTAATGTGGGAGAATCTGACAAATTCTATGGTTGTAATGATGTATGTCCAACATTCAGTTATATTCAGATATTAAGGCTGTTGCTGAGAATATCTTTGCTGTAATATGAAACTGAAAATACTGAAAATACTCAGCAGGGAGAAACACGATTAATGCTTTCTATGAACTGGGAACTGCTCTTCTTACAAGTTCTAGGAGCAGAATGAGGCCATTCGGCCCATCTAGTCTACCCCGCTATTCAGTAATGGCTGATCTGTCTTTCCCTCTCAACCCCATTCTCCTGCCTTCTCCCCATAACCCCCGGCACCCACTCTTGGAGTAAGGCTTAACTGGGACACACATCACGATCAACCATCCAAGGTTGCAAGGGTGGCCTAGAACCTCAATGCTGGTGCATGTAGATTGAAGTATGAGGCCATGGCACATTTAAATATAATATATCAGGACTACAGGGTCTGAGCTGTGTTGAGCAGGCTGGATCTCTATTCCTTGGGGCACAGGAGGGTGAGAGGTGATCTTATAGATCAGGAGAGGAATAGATTGGGTAGATGCACAGAGTTTCTTGCGCAGAGTAGGTGAATCAAGGAACTGAGGATATAGCTGAAGGGAAAAGATTTAAGAGGAACCTGAGGGGTACCTTTTTCACACAAAGAGTGGTGGGTGTATGGAACCATCTGCCAGAGGAGGTAGTTGAGGCAGGGACTATCCCAACATTTAAGAAGCAGTTAGACAGGTACATGGATAGGACAGGTTTGGAGGGATATGGACCACATCCTGGCAGGTGGTAGCTGGGACATGTTGGCCGGTGTGAGCAAGTTGGGCCGAAGGGCCTGTTTCCACTCTGTATCACTCTATGACTATGACTTTGCATTAACACAAGCCTTTTGTTCATTATTACCACTTAATTTAAGGTCTAGCTTCACCACAATTCAATTCTATGTAATTCTTTGAAATTGCACCAGTATTATTTGCAGCAGTGAATAAATTGGGGAGAATGATAAGTCTGTTCCTATAGTGGTTCCTTGCTGCCTTGTAAGCAAAATGCTCACTGATAGAATGTGGATTTATCTTGCAATCATTAGCATCTGCAGCAAAATAAATACAGGCGATCCCCGCATTACAGCTATTCGGGTTCAGAAGTTCACCCTTACAAACCACTCCCGAAAACTTTGAGATATAGAATATAATTTGCTCTTACAGCATTTTAGTTGAGAAAAGGTAAATGAATAAACACAATATTAAAATTTCAATTTGCATATCTTGACACATGTACCGATGACAGTTTAATGTTAACGGAATTTTACAATGTTGACTGTTTTTGCAAGGAACACAACACACCCTCTCCCCATAACACAGGCGTCAGCTATAATAAGGCAAAGTAACTGAATTTCACATAACCAACCTGCACCTATACAGAAAAACATTGCTAATTCTCCTGTGGAGGGAATGGAAAGCCGACATTTTGGCTCGGGGGTCATCTTCAGATATAGAGCAGACTTGCCCACAAACAAGTCTGTTCTACATTACCATGAATCACCTTCAAGTTCCCAGCAACAACAATAAGAGGTCTATGGTAAAATGCCCATCTTCAAGGGAATCGCAGACTCCTGGAGAGGAGGAATGGGTGACGTTTCAAGTCGAGACCCTTCTTCAAGGCTCTCGATCCAAAACGTCACCCCTTCCTTCTCTCTAGAGATGCTGCCTGCCCCGTTGAGTTACTCCAGCTTTTTGTGTCTATCTTTGAGCAGCCGCTTGGTCACCCATCTTAATGTCAATTTCTGTGCTTCCACAGCATTCTGCCTGAAGAGCATCTTTGGATGATTTGACAAGGTGAAAGGTGCTACCTAAATTCAGCATCTTTTCCTTGGCTAAAGAACGATAATGGGACAGACAACTTGCCAGTTGGCTCCCACTCATCGCCAAGGTCTTGTGCACCACAGTGGGATCGTGCAAGAATGTGGGCAGAAGACATAAATACTCTTTGACAGCTGGCTAAGCCATTCACTCCACTCTGCCAGAAATGTTAAAGTTGGCAAAGAGCTTAAAACAATCTGGAATGTTTCAGATGCTCAGAAACAATTACAAAGATTAAAACCATTTGAACATTTTAAGCAAAAATATATATTTTTAAACTAGTTTTAAAACATTTACAAGAATTCAAAACATTAAAAAATCTAATTTAAGCCAATAAGCCCAAGTCTCCCAAGTCTCCACGTCACCCATTCCTTCTCTACAGAGATGCTGCCTGCCCGCTGAGTTACTCCAGCTGTTTCTGTCTTTCTTCGGTTTATCCAGCATCTGCGGTTCCTTCGCACACAAATCTCCTTGACTGATCTCCTCCACTCCCTTAGTACCAGTACATGTACAGGGATTCCTCACCGCAAGCAACACAGAAATGTGCTGTCATTTCATATTCTGATGCGCAATCTACAATGGGGCCCAGCACCACGTTCAAAGGGTGTTAAAAGGCAGGGGGTGTTTTACAGACCATCTATGAACTATCCCATTATCGAGCAACTGAAAGAAGTAGACTAGAAAGCCTAACTCTTGGTAAGATCTAAGGAGCTCAGCGTACAGTCCTAGTACATCCAGTCAGAGCCAAATATATTTCTCCCTCTCCACAATCAGTCTGAAGAACGGCCCCAAACCAAAACATCACCAATCGATGTTCTTCAGAGATGCTGCCCAACTGTTGTGGTACTCCAGCACTGTGTCCTTTGTGTAAACCAGCATCTCCCGTTCATTGTTTCTATATTTTTCAGCCACTTGATGGAACACCAAAGCAAAGCAGATTTCAGAACAGATCGATGCACCTAATATTCAAGTCCTCCAATGGGGATTGTAGCACTTCTAATTATTTTAATACACTTGGAAATCATAATTTCTCCTCTCATGCATCAAGGGTATGGTTGCTCTTCAGTCAGACTGGAGGAACAAGTAACCCATGTCATTCCCAGTGCACGTGCCAATATAAAGAGGCTTGCTGTTCAGCTCCCTCTTGTCATCCAAAAACCTGCACAGTTGGAAAGTCAGTATTGAGAGATAGATCCAGTTCATTGTATCATTGACTAAGATATTTTTTTTAAATCAGAAGCAGGCTTGCAGTTAATCTTCACCATGTGTGACCCAGGATACGTTTCTGCTCTCGGGTGGGAACTTGTACTATAGGTGAAAGAAAGTAGTCTGATCCACAACCGTACACTTAGCCACCCAAAAGGTTCCGCAACACAATCACAGAGAGTTGCTGGTCATAAGTGATAGGAGCAGAATTAGGCCATTTGGCCCATCAAGTCTACTCCACCATTCAATCATGGCTGATCTATCTCTCCCTCCTAACCCCATCCTCCTGCCTTCTCCCCATAGCCCCTGACACCCGTACAAATCAAGAATCTATCTATCACTGCCTTAAACATATCCATTGACTTGGCCTCCACAGCCTTCTGTAGCAAACAATTCCACAGATTCACCACCCTTTGGGATGGGAGATTGCAACCTTCACGTGGTCCACCCTGTTTCGACTAATGCAATCAACCGGACATGCACAATCAAATAAGATCAAATAGAACAAGTTGACCTACAACTTCAGGTTGTGAATGCCATACGCAAGAAGAAGTTCGTCCTCTGACTAAAGAAATTCCTCCTCATCTCCTTCCTAAAGGAAATCCTATGACCTCTGGTCCTGGGCTCTCCCACTACCCACTCACCCACTGGTGTCTCGCGCTTCTTTGGACTGATCCCTCACTCTGTTCTGCTCATCCGGTAAAATGTTATTTTGACTGAGGCAGAATCCACCAGCCATTCTCCAGCTGTCTAGCCAACCTCCACTTTGGGTGGGATGAAATATTATTAAACCTCTCCAGAACGACAATCAGTCTGGTGCCCATATTACCACCCATGTAATTACATAGAGATGATTCTGCCCCAGACATTAAAACCCAGTACATAACGAGGTGGTAAAAAATTATATACCAGAGCATTAAAATATGCAAACTCTTGTTTTTCATAAAACCTCCACTGTTGGAAAGTCAGCTTTGAGAGAAAGATCCAGTTCATTGCATCAGTGTCCCGGATTTTCTGTTAAAAATCAGACAGATCCTCTTTGATCTGCTTGGGTCTGGATTTAACAGCAGAAGATCAAGATTTTCAATGCCATTTAAGAGCAGATGACACAGACAAAGGCACAAAATGCTGGAGTAACTCAGCGGGTCAGGCACCATGTCTGTACAAAAGGAATATGTGATGTTTTGGGTCGAGACCCTTCATCACACTGAAAGTCAGGGAGGGGAACACTAGAGATATGGGAAGGTACCGAAAAAAACAGGACCTACATTGATGACTCGGGAAAGGTGGAGCCCACAATGGTGCTTTGTTGGCTGGGGACGAGGTGATAACAAAGGAATTGGAGTTGGATGATCAGCCATGATCATATTGAATGGCGGTGCAGGCTCGAAGGGCCGAATGGCCTACTCCTGCAGCTATTTTCTATGTTTCTATGTTTCTATGAATTTAAACGGTGACATTAGGATTAGGGTGGGGGAGGGATGGAGAGAGCGAATACAAGGGCTACTTGCTGCTACCACATGCCGTTGGGGGTTATAAACTGCTGGTGAAATATGAGGTGCTCAGAGCAGGTGAACTGGATTTCCAAACTTCCACCAATAGAATAATACAGAAAGGAGCCGGCACATTAGTGCCACATACTTTGAAGCCCCATCCAAGCAGTTCTATTCCACCTGCGCTCTCCCCATTCCTGTAATTCTGTCCCCTGCAACTACTTACCCAATTACATTTTGAAGTTTATTATTGAATCTAAACCAACTGGCACAATGGCACAGCTGGTAGAGCAACTGCCTCACAGTGCCAGGGACCCGGGTTCGATCCTGTCCCCGGGAGCTCTCTGTGTGGAATTTACACATTCTCCCTGTGACCGCGTGGGTTTCCTCCGGGTGCTCCGGCTTCTTCCCACATCCCAGGGATGTGCGGGTTTATAGGTTAATCAGCCTCTGTAAATTACCTCTAGTGTGTTGGCAGTGCATGCGAAAATGAGATAACATAGAACCAGTGTGAGGGGCAGAGTGGCCTATTCCTGCTTCCGTTTTTAAATTTGGTTTTCCCCCTCTTCCCCCTCTTCCCCCTCCCTTCTCCTCTCTCTCCCTCCCCCCCCTCTCCCTCTCCCTCCCGCCCCCTCTCCCTCCCCCCCCCTCTCCCTCTCCCCCCCTCTCCCTCCCCCCCCCCTCCCTCCCCCCTCTCCCTCCCCCCCCCCTCCCTCCCCCCCCTCTCCCTCCCCCCCTCCCTTGGAGTGATCTAAACATGTTCATAAACACCACGAACAAGATTAAAAAGCATCTTTAAAGTAGCAGCATGTTTCAAGGTACGTCAGACAGATATTTATTGTCAGGCCAGCACAAGATAAATTAGGGTAGTTGAGCAAAAACATAACAAAGAGATTGCTTTTCATTAAGGGAGGAGAGTGAGATCACAGTTGATCTTTTCCTCAGTACCACTTTATTCTTGATTCCATAATATCTAAAACATGCTGCTATCTCAAATACATAATGCTCCACAGCAATTATTGTCAGAGCATGCCAAAGATTTAGCACATTCTTGTTTACAAATGCTTAGCGAAGGTTCTCTAGAACTTACAGCCCAAGCAGGTAAAGGCAATGTCGCCAGTGGTGAAATAATAGTAAGATTAAATGAGAACTTACCAGTTTGAAGTTTGATCTTTATTTTATGAGGAGTTACGATGAGGGATTACGTGAAGACCCTGCCAGCACGCATGCGCGACATTCTTCAAAGCAGTGATGTGAAATCACAGATACCAGAGTAGACTAATATAGTAAGATAAGAGAGAACTTCCATACCAGTTGAACTTTATAATAGAGGGTTTTGGGAGCGGAGGGCACATAATCCCTCATCATAACTCCTCATAAAATAAAGATCAAACTTCAAACTGGTAAGTTCTCATTTAATCTTACTATTTTACTTCGGAGTCACGTGAGTGACTACGTGAAGATTTCAAAGCTCCGTGATTTCATGCCCTGGAACGAGTCCATGCTCACACACTGCCATTCTGGGAAGGAGGATGAACGTATTTCAGACACGATACTGTGCTGAAAAACAAGAAAGGTATTATTCATACCTAAAATAATATGCCCCACATTGGGTAATTTATTTTACAGAACTTAAATTTTCCCTGCAAACGTCTCAGGAGCGGCCACGGGTTTATTATAAAGCGTTGAAATTAGTTCATTGCTCCAACCCGCTGTGGCAAGGATGTGGTCCATAGGAACTCCCATCATCCTAGCCGCCGATGAAGATGCAGCCCTGGTGGAGTGAGATTTGAAACATTAGTATCCACCACTGCACGTAATACCACCCTAACCATCTGGATATGGTTTGTACTGTGACCTTTTGGTGAGGGCGTTTATAGCTTATGAGAAAAGCTTTCTCCGTGCCCCTAAGTGTCTTGGTGACTCTATATATTGCAAAATATGTGTCACTATGCAGAGCCGACTATCTGCAGGATAGGCCAGAACTCTAATACTGGCCAGAGAAACCGGGTCGGTCTTGTTTAAGTACCCCTGTATGTAGCAGGTTATCTGCCATTTGTGACATATATGGCGTCCATACTTAGCCTGTGTAAGGACTGAACCCGATGTGCTGATCCAAGTGCCATAATCATTCTCATCTAGGATGTTAGTTTGTCCAGAGTGAGCCCCGATATGGGTGTCCATCCTCGTAACATAGTTAATACTACGCCTATGTCCCATGTATAGGTGTATCTGGGCCTGGGGGGATTAGAGCAAAAATACCCCTCATTAGTTTAGGTACTAGTGGGTGTGATCCTATGGGCAGGTGATCACTCCCTCTGCCCAGATATTAGCTAGGGCACTCCTTGCACAATAATGGCACTGTAACTCAATCCTTCATCGAAATGAAGGGTGGCCAGAACTCCAGCACTTCAGTGATGGTGGCTGAGTCATATGTAGTGTTCGCCCTGGTGCAGAACACTTCCCATTTCCTGACATATGTCAGGTACTGTCTTCTCGTGGACTCCCTGCCGTTTAATTCTGATTTTGCTTTCCCTGGTAGTTCTATAGGCCTATCGAAATGGCCTGCATGATTTCTGAGAGCTAAAATTTTGCTCTTACAGGTTTTGATAATGGAGCGGTCCAAATTGTGCTGCTGGGAACACAGCCACCAATTTCCCAATCACTCTGGCTCCTTGCCGAATGGATGGTACCCTGATGCCAGTGAGGCTTTTGCATGCTCCCATCAAGTCTGTCACTTTGTTTGGTGGCAAGGTAATAGACATATGAACAGAGTCAATAGTGAACCCCAAATAATCCATGGTAGTGGAGGGTTCCAATTTTGATTTATCTGGATGTATGATAAATCCCAGCTTTTGAAAAAGATGTTTTGTGGCTGATACTTCCAATGTAGCCAGCTCCAAATTCTCACCTACAATGAGAATATCATCAAGGTAAGCCATGACGATATGGTTATGTTTCCTTAAGTATGCTAAGACTGGTTTTAATAATTTTGTAAACAGCCTGGGTGCTAATGACAAGCCATTGGGTAAGGCCTTACACTGCCATAGCTGTCCCATCCAGATAAATTTCAGGTATTTACAATGATCCTTGTGTGTGACAAACGTGTCCATTTTGAAATGGGCATACTGAACGGAAGTATTTAGTTCGGTCAAATCTATAATGATGCGTCAACTGCCATCTTTTTTGTATTTAGTAAATATATTTGATACGAACTCTTGAGATTCTCTGATTGTCTTCTCAATTACCCCTTTTTTGTTAGTCTTAACAGTTCAGCATGGCCTGCTGTTCTCTCTTTTTTTGAAAGTATGAACTTCCGACTAGGCGTATGCTGAACTGGGATGGGGAGTTCGTATACAAATTCAATTTTGTAACCCTGAATACTTCTGAGTATGTAAAGGATCAGAGGTAAAAGTGCTGCACACATGATGAAACAAGTGCAACCGTCCACCAACTTTTGATGAATCGGACATGCAATGTTTTTGAGGCAACCAGACCCACCTACATCCATGGTCACCGCTGGTGTTGTGTGGGTTGTATCTGCACTTGTTTCTTCTGGTATTGTGTTGCTGCGTTGTGGGGTTGGCGCATTTTCCATGAAGGCCGGGCTGGGCCATGGTCTAAAAGACCGCTGTGCAGGTGGGCCAGCCTTCGCGCTTTCACCACCAGATGGTCTTCCATAGCACCGATGTCTGGTGGGTGTGTAGGGGTGCTGCCGCTGTTGATAGTGGGTTTTAGAGGTGTTTGGCACCTTGATCAGGCCTATAGCCTTGTCCTCCTCATCCAGATCTTTCACCTGCTTCGGGAGGTGGCCCCAACAGCAATTTTGGCGGCTGTGTGCTACTGGTCCTGTATAATCCCGCACTTGGGATTAAGTGCAGGCTTGATGATGCTCTTCCTGTAACTGTTAATCTCGAACTGAGTATTACACAGTCTGCTAGAGCATCTTGTAGCTCTTCAGGCAAATCAACCCCATCAGTTGTCCTGGTACTGCTGTGATTCCAGCAGCCAGCAGTTTAAGGATTCTCTGGAGCTTCACCTTCTGGCTCCTTGTAGATGGGCTCATGTTGCCCCAGATGGGATTGTAGACTGCTGGTACTTTAAGAGAATGTAGTTCTCTGGAGCAAAGTATTTCCCAGCTGTAGAGTTAATGGTTTGCTCCTGCAGCTGGTTTGTAGCCATGTAATTTGTACTGGCTGTCAGCTTGGGATGTATAGGCAGTCCTTCCTGTGTTGTTCTTCTGGCACCCCTAACACAGTTGACTGTTCAGCCATTGCCCCTTCTTCAGGGTCAGCCCAGCTCTGACCCCTAATGCTCCCCTGCGAAGAGGGTGAGACATTTGGCAGTCCTTGAAAGGATGCTGCCGTGGGTCTGCGAGGAGACCCACTGTGACTCTGCCCCTGCATAAGCAGGTCACGCTGGAGCACTGCTCCCCATCCGCTCCTGCGGAAAAGACGCCCACCGTCGCTATCCATGAACGGGGTGTCTTCAGGTCCGGAGCTGAGTCAACGGACCTGTCCGACTTCCGGGTGGTTCTGCCGCCGGGCCGCGGCGCACCTTCGGTCTGTAGCGGCGAGAAGTCGGGAGCTGCTGGCAGCACCTGCAGCTCTGGAGAGACGGCACGCTGCTGGCTGCTTCCACAGCAGCGGTTTTAGCCGCTGCTCTCCCTTACGCGACTCCATGGTGCTTCCTTCGTTCTGAAAAAAAAAGTACACCCAGTCGCCACCCAGAAAGGTAAGACTTACCTTCAGTAAGTTTTTAAAAACTTACGCTGGAGGAGCGGCGCTCCTCCCGACTGTCGCTTCCGCAATGCGTTCGACGATATGCCCCGCATGCGTGCTGGCGGGGTCTTCACGTAGTCACTCACGTGACTCTGAAGTAAAATTGAAGTTAGATGAGTACAAGAAGCCAAAAGAGAACAATTGCAGGGATCTATGGGTTAGGTTGGGTTGGTTTGGAGCAGAAAAGGAGGTGTTGATCAACAAGAACTGGGATGAAAGGTGCCTGGTACATAAAGAGCAGAACTTTGGATAAACTCATGCTTGGTAACTTTGGAATAGTCAGGTACAGTGATACCGAAAGCATAGTTGAGGGAGTCATGGGTTTATAAGCTGTAGCGAGGCTGTGGTTGTGGCTGCATGGTGTTGAACAGATGGAAGTATGGAGTCATGGCCATAAGGTAGATCAGCCATGAAAGATCATATCAGAGTCAAAAGTCCCAGGGAGGACCTGGTTCAGTTTCAGACGATTGCCATGATGATTTGGTGTTCAGGGAACATAGTTCATGGCAAGAATCAAAATCTCTTTGACGTGCCAGAGAGGTTTTGAGATACCGAGTGTGAGATGTATGAGATAGAGAAAGAGCAGGGACAGGTGATTGTGAAGTAGAGATCGGGTCTGCTCTCTACGTATATGAGCTGGAGCTTCTGATTGATCTGCAGATGAGCAGGCAAGTGAGAAATGGAAGAAGATCATGTGTAGATCTTTGTGGATCTTCGGAGGCTGTGGTGTGAGAGAATCAAGCAGAATCTCTGCATATGGATCTGACTGAGAATGGATGAAAACATTCCCATCCAGTTGACTTACAGAAGAGAAGCAAAGACAAAAGATGGATGTTGAAAGATGCACTTGGGTGGAGGAGAGATGAAAATATAGAACGCTATTTGCAACTCTGATATGGACACTTTTAGTATTGTGCGAGCGGCAGGAACTCGAATGGAGGGATTCAGACTTGGAGTTGTCGATAAGAGGTGAAGTTCTAACAGGTAGTGATCAGGGGTACAAGGGCCATGGATGGAGTAATTGGGAAGAAGGGGAGTTGAGTTGAGTTGAGTTGAGTTGAGTTGAGTTTAGAGATACAGCAAAGAAACAGGCCCTTTGGCCATTGAGTCCGCACCAACCAGTGATCGTATGTACACTACTTTCATTTTACATGCACTCGGGAGACAATTTATAGAAGCCAATTAACCTACAAACCTGCACGTCTCTGGAATGTGGGAGGAAACATACAAACTCCCTAAAGACCATATCCATATCCGGGTCTCTGGCGCTGTGAAGCAGCATCTCAACCCACGCCACTGCGCTGTCCTGAATTACAATAATGGTGCAGGCAGAGAGTGGCGGAAGCTGCAGCTCTCTCTCTCCCACATGGACCCAAACCAGATACTGATGGATTTTTGAAAAGAAAAATGGGAACCTGGCTTAGCAACGGATTAGCTGTGATGTAATTGAATAGTTGAGCAGGCTAAATGATCTTCCACTGCTGTCTGTTACCCAAGGGTAATGAGTGGTTTTGGCAGTGAAGAATAAACCCCAGCATTACACTGCCCAAACGCCTACATTAATTCAGGTCACCATTCATGAATGGTTGATTTTGCACTTCTGTCCAAGGTTTAAAGTTACATGTCTATTTTGTTAATAAATCTCTTTAACATACTTTCAATTTGACCTTTAAAGTCTACAATCAATAACTAGGATTTAAATGTGATTTATTTGCAAAGAAACCAGCGCTGCTAAAATAGCCATCAGGTTTCTCATTTAAAAATCACAAATTGTGTTGAATCCTCTCAAAATCAGTTAACCCATAACTAGCTGTTTCTGATGAATACAACCAGGACTTTATGTATTTTTACAGATCAAATGTCTTTTGGAAATTCTCATTGGATTGCCAGTGGAATAACACATTTTTGATAACAAATGCCCCTGAAGGAAACGGAGGCTGTTTGCGGTTCCAAAGTACAGCTATCGATGTCGATTCCACATGTTGATCTTGCCAGCAGCTTCAAACCAGGTTAAATCCTGGTCATGTTTCTAAGATAATGGTAAAACATGTTTGTAAAGGTTGGATGGACATTGAAGTTTCTCAGTTGGAATTCATTTTGTTTTCAGTAACCCAGGAATCCTTGCCTTTGGATCTTTAGTAAGTTCCTTATTTTCAGTCTTTCTGCTTCAGTTGTTGTTCCATTCTCCATCACTGTTGAAGCTATAAGTGTAATGGAACCAGACGCCCTTGTAACCCGTCGGAGCTGGAGAGGGGGTTGGTCAGGAAGGCCTGAAGAAAGGTCCCGACCTGAAACAACGTCAACCCATTCCCCTCCACAGATGCTGCCCTGGCAACTGAGGTCCGCCAGCAGTCTGTTCGTTGCTCAAGATTGCATCATCTGCAGTCTCTTGTGACGCTGGATGGATTGGTCACTGTGTGTGACTGAAAGTTCATGGAAAGTTCATACGTTCTAGGAGCAGGACCATCAGGTCTACTCCGCCATTGAATCATGGCTGATCTATCTTTCCCTTTCAACCCCATTCTCCTGCCACCTCCCCATAACCCCATCGCTCTTTTGGTACTAATCTACTTGCCCTACACAGCATTTCAGAACCAAAGCCTCAAAACTTTAGGGTGGTACAGTGGTGCAGTGATAGAGTTACTGCCTTACAGCGCTTGCTGCGCCAGAGACCCGGGTTCAATCCTGACTACGGGTGCTGTCTGTACAGAGTTTGCATGTTCTCTCCATGGCCTGCGTGGGTTTGCTCCGAGATCTTCGGCTTCCTCCCACACTCTAAAGACGTTCAGGTATGTAGGCTAATTGGCTTGGTGTATGTGGAAAAATTGTCCCTAGTGTGTGTAGGATAGTGTGAATGTGCAGGGATCGCTGGTTAGTGTGGACTGTATCTCTAAACTAAACTAAACCTGCACCTGAAGCTAGATGGCAGTGCAGACCCCACCTTGCCTCTTGTGTACGGAAGGTCAGCTAGCTTGGTCCTCCGTATGTGGGACAGATGAGGTGAGTGAGGGTGTGGTGAGGGCCAGCTGTGAGGCGAATTATCTGAGTTTGGGGACGAGACCAGATTCAGGTTTATCCTATCGTAAGATAGACACAAAAAGCTGGAGTAACTCAGCGGGACAGGCAGCATCTCTGGAGTGGGCAAAAATATTTTAAACGTGCCCAACATCTTTCTGCATGCAATTCATGGATATATAATAGCTGCATTGTCCAATTTATAGATATAATTATTGAGGGCTACTTATCCTATAAGAATCACATCTCAGGTGGTGAGTGGAAAAATTAGCTGATAAATCCAAGATAGACACAAAATGCTGGAGTAACTCAGCGGGACAGGCAGCATCTCTGGATAGAAGGAATGGGTGATGTTTCGGGTCGAGACCCTTCTTCAGACTGGTTAGAGATAAGGGAAATGAGAGACATGGACGAAGTGGAGAGATAAAGAACAATGAATGAAAGATATGCAAAAAAGTAGCGATGATAAAGGAAACAGGCCATTGTTAGCTGTTTGTAGGGTGAAAATGAGAAGCTAGTGCGACTTGGGTGGGGAAAGGAAGGAGAGAAAGAGAGAGAGAGAGAGAGAGAGAGAGAGAGAGAGAGAGAGAGAGAGAGAGAGAGAGAGACAGAGTGTGTGTGTGTGTGTGTGTGTGTGTGTGCGTGTGTGTGTGTGTGTGTGTGTGTGTGTGTGTGTGTGCGTGTCTGTGTGCGCGTGTGTGTGTGTGTGTGTGTGTTACCTGACGTGAGATAAATCAATATTCGTACCACTGGACCTTAAGCTGCCCAAGCGAAATATGAGATGCTGTTCGTCCAATTTGTATTTAGCCTCACTCTGACAATGGAGGAGTATCGTAATCCTTGCTGAAATAGAACAAGCAGATTGATGAGTGGAGTGTGGGAAGAGCTCCAACCCACAGACTCTTGCTTTATCGGCTACAATGTTTAGTTTAGTTTTAGTTTAGAGAAACAGCACGGAAATAGGCCCTTCAGCCCACCGAATCCCCACCGACCAGCGCTCCCCGCACATTAACAATATCCTACACGCCCTTGGGACAATTTACACTTACACCAAGCCAATTTATACTTACACCGACCTGTACGTCTTTGGCATGTGGGAGGAAACCGAAGATCTCTGAGAAAACCCACGCGGTTATGGGGAGAACGTACAAACTCCTTACGGACAGCACCTGTGGTCAGGATCGAACCCGGGTCTGCTGCCGCTGTAAGGCAGCAACTGTAGCGCTGTGCCACTGCGCTGTCCACTGAGGGGCAAGGATGGCTTTAAAAGAGGAACTCATCCACTTTGTGCAGTCAATAGTTGTGAGTTGTAGACCAGATGTAGACCAGATGAGGACTCAAATCTTCAGTCCTGTGTAATACTGTTACTTTTCTATTCATTTCCTCTCCCAGTATTTCCTGTGGAAAGCACTCAAGAACTTCCTGGCTGCTTGCATTTGTGGCTGGGAATTTCCTGTGCTGCTGCATGGGTATTTCCTGTGCTTTCCGCTATGTCTACAAATGATGCCGTGTGTTTGCACAGTTTTTGTTTTAGAGATACGGTATGGAGACTGGGCCTTTGGCGAGAATTGATCACCCGTTCACACTAGTTATCCCACTAAACACTAGGGGCAATTTACAGAGGCCAATTAACCTACAAACCCATGCATCTTTGCAATGTGGGAGGAAACCAAAGCACCTGGAGGAAACTCACGTGGTCACAGGGATAACATACAAGCTCCACACAGACAGCACCCGAGGTCAGCATCGAACCCGGGCCTCTGGCGCTGTGAGGCAGCTGGTCTACCACTGCGCCACTCCTTACTAAGCTCGGGCCTGTCTTCGACTCGCCACCAGTGAGCTAGCTGGACATGTTCCCAACTGCATGATATATGTCCAGAGACAATAGACAATATTGCGGGTCAGTGCAGACGTATTCATTCCTTAGAGACTTTCCTTTGACCTAGAGAGACCACACGAACATCCCATCAAGACCAGTTCTTGATATCAGCTGAGCAAAATTAGGAAAAGCATGATTTTAGTTTGTTGATTTTTTTTGTTAGCTCTTCTTCAAGCAACCGTGTATTATATTGATCTGTAGATTCCCAAAATGGTGACCCACCAAGGCAAGAATGAGTCATGTATTTCTCCCACTCACTTAATTAGGTGTAGTCATAGAGTCAACAGCTCTAGTTTTCAAGTACTCACGCACACCATTCCTACACTAATTCCATTTCACTCTCTCAACGTTCACTCGCCTACACAATAGAAGCAATTTGTAGTGGCCATTTACTTACCATTCTGCATGCCTTTGGGATGTGGGACGAAACTGGAGCAACTGGAAGAAATCCATATGGTTACGGAAAACTCCAGTACCCGGGATCAGGATCAAGCTTGCATTTCTCTTTTTGGTGCCATTGTCCCATTCTGTTGTACAATAAAGCCAAGCAGTCCTTTGCCAGATAAATATTAATTAACTGACTTACAGGATGGTCGCTGCAATCAAAACCAACCACATTGTTCAAAGTGATGTATTTCACAAAAATCTAAATGATAGATTGCCTTTGAAGGCAATATTCCCATCAGCTGTGGCATTGACAATCCTCAGGGGTAAACTCACCCTGGGTGGCAGCTCCAAATGGACAGTTGTAGCTAGCAGACAGTTTAGACTTTAGACTGTAGAGATGCAGCATGGAAACATGCCCTTCGACCACCGGGTCCACGTCGACCAGTGACCAACTCTTACACTGGCATTATCCTACACACTAGGTACAATTTACAATTTTACCGGAGCCAATAAACCTACAAACCTATTCCACTCGGGCAGTCTGCACCCCAGCGGCTTGAACATTGATTTCTCCAATTTCCGGTAGCCCTTGCTGTCTCCTCTCCTTCTCAGCTCTCCCTCAGCCCTCTGGCTCCTTCTCTTCATTTCCTCTTCCCGCCCCCACCCTGCATCAGTCTGAAGAAGGCCTTCGGCCAGAAACGTTGCCTATTTCCTTCGCTCCATAGATGCTGCCGTACCCGCTGAGTTTCTCCAGCATTTTTGTCCTACCTTCGATTTTCCAGCATCTGCAGTTCCTTCTTGAACAAACCTACAAACCTGTTCATCTTTTGTGTGTGGGGCACATCTTCATGTGCCTTGGTGATAGTTTTTGCATCTGATGACCCTCGTGTGATGCCCGCCTGGATGTTTTATCATATCTAGCAGGTCAGGTCGGGTGTAGTTCCCCCCGCCACGTGTACCATGTAATCCCGTGCTACATGCTCCATGGTCGGATAGCCGACGACTAAACTGTCTCTCCCACCTGGTTTTCCAGGTGAGGAGGGGGCTGTGGACCCCCAGCAGGACCAAAAACAAGACCTGTCAAAGGAGGGATGAGCTTCTAATGAGCCACTAGAATTTGTGATCACTGTTGTACATAGCATTGTAATGCCCCAGTCCCACTTAGGAAACTTGAATGGAAACCTCTGGAGACTTTGTGCCCCACCCAAGGTTTCCGTGCAGTTCCCGGAGGTTTTTGTCAGTCTCCTTAATGGTCTTACGTTTTAAAAATAATGGTCCTACGTTTTAAAAATAGGTCATTTTTTTGTCGAGGCCGGTTCTCTTAATTTTTAAGAAAGTTATGGGCTTTTGACTGTCCTCGATCACAGCTTTCGTGTTCAGTCAATGGAAAAGCAATAGGGAACAAGATGCTAATTTCCGAGTATGAAAATGGCCATAACATTTTTATTACTGAAGATATGAAAGTGAATTAGGTGTCAAATTAAACTTCTTTTTATGCTTTATCTGATGGGATAAATTGCAGACTTGATTTTTAAAATCTCAAAATTTTGGAACATTGCTAGGTTTAGAAGATCGGTCTGCTTACGGAGGGAAACTGTGGCTTTCAGCAAGCAAGATCTTGGCAGAGGCAAGGAATGCCTCTCAGTCTGGCTTTAGCCAAGTTAATAACACTGTTCCGAACCCGCCTGGACAACCCAGATGCAGGCAGCCAAGGGAACCACAGATCTAGGTTTGAGACGAGGACCCCACCTCACAAGCTTGGCCATTGGCAGACCAATGACCTTTTTCCTCCCCGCTGTGATAGTTTGTAATTTAGAATTATAGCTAATTTAGAAAGGGTGAGAAAACATGCACTGGGATTATAACATGGAATTAAACTATCTCTGTTCCACCCAGTGCCAGATGTGTACGATATTCAGAGCTACCAGTGCTGCTGGCTTGGTGCATGCTTCAACCTAGGTTGAGCTGAAAAAGGCCAGCACGCATCTCCAAAAGGGATAGTTTACTGCAGACGCCCAGGAGAGGGGGGTGGGGGGGGGGGGGGGGGGTGCAGATGTCATCATGGTTTGTTGGAAGCCATGCGTGATCATGCGGGTTTTCATGTGGAATGCATGAGTCCGACAACTGGCGCAGTTAGCCATGAGATCAGCAGCCACAGGCTATGGATGCCATGTTGGATCTGAAGAGCATTAGGAAGAGAGACCATCGCTAACCTACCATGCATCACCAATCATCGCTCTTCCTTGTCCAAGTTCTTTTGGATGTCGTTGTAGTGTGATAAGGTCATAAGGTCAAAGGTGATAGGAGCAGAATTAGGCCATTCGGCCCATGAAGTCTTCTCCGCCATTCAATCATGACTGATCTATCTCTCTCTCCTAACCCCATACTCCAGCCTCTTCGCCATAACCCCTGACACTCGTAATGATCAAGAATTTATCTATCTCTTTAAAAATATCTATTGACTTTAATTTAATGTTTCATGTATTTTGTTTTTTATGACTGTTGGCAGATCAATTTTTCTCCTGGGATAAATAAAGTTCTATCGTATTGTATCCTACTGTGATTGTTCCATCATATCGTATCGTGTCCAGTCATAATGGAAAGGGTGCAGGGGAGATTTATAAGGATTTTAGCCTTCTGTGGCAAAGAATTCCAGGGATTCACCACCCTCTGTCTAAATAAATTCCTTCTCGTTTGCTTCCTTCAGGAACGTCCTTTCATTCTGTGTCTCAATTCGCTTCTTCTTGAGACAGTGTGTTCCCGACATCTTCCACCATTTGGCAAAAATAAAAATAACCTCATCTCCTTGCTAATCCTTCTACTTTTTAACTTTAAATCTCTGACCCGACAAAATAAGTGGAGTAAATGGTAGGAAGCACTGAACTAGGCCCCGCATAATTTTACCCATTTAAATCTCCCCCCAAGCAATGTTGTTTTGCAAAGAACTGAGCCCTAGCATAATCAATCATAACTGTAGTTTCCCTGATAAAATCCTTATAAAACTCCCCCGCACCCTTTCCATTATGACTGGGCACGACACAATACGATGGAACCATCACAGTAGGATACGGTACGATAAAACGTTATTTATCCCAGGAGGAAAATTGATCTGCAAACAGTCATAAAAAACAAAATATGTGAAACAATAAATTAAAGTGTCGAGTCGAAATTGGGGAATGTGTAAAGATCGGGGAGGGTTGGGGGGGGGGGGGGTGGGGGGTTGGGAGTCAGTCTACCCCACAACAGAAGGGGGAGGAGTTGTACAGTTTGATAGCCACAGGGAAGAAGGATCTCCTGTGGCGTTCTGTCATGCATCTTGGTGGAACCAGTCTGTTGCTGAAGGTTCTCCTCAGGTTGACCAGTGTGTCGTGGAGGGGGTGAGCTGTATTGTCTCGCTAAACTAAACCAAAATTTGGCCCAAGATAGACACCAAGTGCTGGAGTAACTCAGCAGGTCAGGCAGCATCTCTGGAGAAAAAGGATGGAGCGATATTTCGGATCGGTAACTTGGGTGTATCGTCCGTATGAACCAGCATCTGCAGTTCCTTTCTACACAAAATTGGACCAACATTTTGTGACAGGTGTGTGAGAACACTTAGATCCCCCTGTACTTCATTCTCTAGTTTGATCATAATCTGCCTTTTGAATCCTCTTACCAGTGAGTAGCCTCACATTGGTCCACCTGAAACCCTGTTTGCCATGTTTTCACTCAATCACCCAATCCAATCGCATTACAGAAGTACAATGTCCTTTTCACAGCAGGACCTTCAACCTCTTTCTTGTTTATTTTCATTAAACTTGGAAACCTTACATTTTATTCACTCCTCCAGGGTCATTAATATAAATGCTAAACAATTGAACATCAAGGACCGATCCCAAGTTGTGAGGTCACATTAACCTTCATATAATACCTGATGCTACGATGCACATCCCTTTCCCTCCATGACGATTCTACAAACCGTACCTTGTATATACTCTTTCAAGGGTCTATCCGCTGACTATCTGATGGGTCACCACTTCTTGTGGCTGACCCCATCACCTTTGCTGCATGTAGTACCCTTGTGGTTTAGACGTAAAACCATGTTGGCCATGAACAATTTCAATTGCGGTTTTCTCTGTGGCAGAGAATTTCACAGGTTCACAACTCTCTGGGTGAAAATTCTACATTTACATTCGACACAGACAAATAGTAAGATTAAACGAAAACTTAACAGTTTGAAGTTTGATCTTGATTTTCTGAGGAGTTACGTTGGTGATTACGTGAAGAAGCCCAGCCAGTCCGCATGCGCGTCAATCTTCAAAGCAGTGCTATGAAATCACAGATAACCAAAATCGAAGTAAACACAGTAAGATTAGCAACCTAAGAACTACCAGATGATCTTTATGTGAGAGGGTTAGGCGTGGAGGGCACGTAATCACCAACGTACCTCCTCATAAAATCAAGATCAAACTTCAAACTGGTAAGTTTTCGTTTAATCTTACTATTTTATTTCGGAGTCACGTGAGTGATTCTGTGAAGGGTTCAAAGCCCTGTGATTTCATGCCGCAGATCCAAATCTCTGCGTCCCACTGCATCGATTGACTCAGGATGAGTGAATAATCAAAAATGCATTAAGCATGACATTGATTCAAATGTATTAATGGTTTACGTTAATAAAGAAAACAATAACAACCCCTGTATCTCAGGGGAGGCTAAAGTGGACACAAAACAGAATGGGCAAAAACCCTGGGTCAGTAACCGGCCTATGGTAAAAAAAATGTTTTTAATCAATTCAGTTGACCATTCTGAAGTCACGAGGATATGGTCGAAGGGAATGTCCATTGCCCTGGCCGCTGACGTTGATGCTGCCCTGGTGGAATGAAATATACAGTCGTCAGTGTTAATACCTGCATAACCTGAACCTGCTGCAGCCACCTTGAAATAGTCTGAACCGACCTTCCTTTGTGTGGTTGTTTGTCGATTAGTAAACAATTCTGATTCCACACTTCTTAGGATTCTGGTGGCCTTGATATAATATAGCAAGCCTTCCCTCCCACATAGACGCGAGTCCATGGGGTATCCGAAAAATGATCTTAAATCCTGTCACCCCTGGTCTGCTCTGCTTGTGTAGGTCAGAAATGTAAAATGTAATGGCACCTGCAACCAATTTCATCCTATCTAGCCACAGCGTTTGCAATGTTTGCCCTCGTTGCGCTGATATTAGTGTCATGACTAAGGATGTAGCTGGAACCCCCTGGTGAAGTAATGTTAACACATTTTCAATATCCAAACTGCATATTCTTGTAGTGGGAAAACTTGCGTCAAGATCTCTTTTACAACTCGATATCCGGGGCTGAACCCGACAGAGTGGTTCCCGTTTGTTGCAGCTGTAATGGCTCTATAACTAAATTATTGTCAAAGACCATTTAAGAATGAACTGGAAGACGTTAATAATCTGTACTGTATTAAATGTAACATTAATATTTAACCAAAACCGCTTCCGATCCCCTCAATAGGAATGTACTGCTTTTTTTGGGTGCTATCCCTGCACTCTATAGTGAGCTCATCCATGGCTTGATGTGACAACCTGAGCCGTAAGTCAATCCATTCAGAATATGTAAGTCAATAATTGTTTTATTATGCAGAGGCTGGTTTCCTGAACCACAGTTTGAACCAGCAAAGTTTTAGTTTTTTAGAATAACCGTATACCGTTGTATTATGCCTGATATTATGCCTGACGAAAGCAGGCAACATGGCTGCTTAGCCAGTCCGACAGTACGAAACCTAAAGCGACGTCTTGCTGACTATTTTAAGACCCGACTAATGAGGCAAAATGGAGGAAGACATAAAAGAACATTCCTCCTTTTTGTAGCAAGAATGTATTTCTCCGCACTGTTAAGCCACATATTTTTGCAATCAGTGAATAAACATGAAACCAGCATGTCGATATTCGATGAAGCATTGAACCATACTTTCATAATACTTTGAGATCCAATACTTATTCTGTGTTGTCATCGATCTGAACTGGATGATACACCAGTGGCAAAGGAGATAGGTAAATTATTACAGGATACTTTTACTCGATTGCCAAGTGACTAACATATGCCACCACCGTAGTGTAGCAACTTGAAGTTGATCATATAGATTATGTATATTCGCTCAATAGCCCCTTACCCATGAGGTGCATCTAGTGTATATATTTAATTGATACCAACAACTGAAGAATTGGTAACTCATGCAAATCTCCACTACCTCCAACTAGAGATGGTATTCGGAACTTCTCACCTTAGAGCCCTTAGCATCAGTTTGTAATAACTGAATTCGACCGACCAAACTACTGGAGCAAAGCTGAATACTGTTTGTTCATCATTGTGACTGAGGTAGCTTCAGCTGATAATAGCATAAGGTTGTTAACAATGGTCTACATGTCCTTTGAGAGGTCGCTCAGTGACTCCAACTCTCCCGCTTTCGGCGGGAGATCTCCCGCCGAAAGGCTTTTTTCGCAAAATCTCCCGCTCTCCCGCTTGAGATTTAATTTCTCCCGCCCTGGCTTTGTGTCTCAAAAATAAGCCTAAAATAGCACCAGAGAGCATCTAGAACCATAGAGCTTCCCTTAAGCGGGCCCTGGACCCCGGCCGCAAGGGACTTCGCGCTTCGCGCTCGTGATGTGCGCTTTGCGCACATGAGTTTGCAGACTCCAGTTTCCTAGGGGATCCAGGCGGGAGAATCTCCAGATCAGAAGGTGCTTGGGGTTGGAGTCTCTGGTCGCTACTTTGCACAGAATCAGTTCCTTGATTTGCACAGCGGACACAGCTGCTAGATTGCCAATTACTCTTGATGAAATAGAAGTCAGTTTTATAACAGGTTGCTATAAACTCCAATGTCTTGCCACAGGGCGGAGTCATAGGCTAATTAATAGTTAAAGGTAAATCCCAATGACCAACAAACAGTTTATCCCTTCCGCAATGTTTTACTGTTATTAGTACAGTTATATTGTACCTCTGTAATGGGAACTGCATAGAATGGATCTTTGAGACCCTTATGAATCTATTGTTAGTCAGGAAAATAAGTTTTCATATTCGGAAAGTTCATATGCGACACTCTCCAATTTTCATAATAAACAGACCACTCCTGCCTTATTCCATGGGTGCTTTGCATAAGAACTCTGGCCCGATTTCCGAACCTTATCTTCAAAGACAACCCTGGCCATAATCCAAACTTGCTTGGAATGCTAGTACTATGCCTCTCAACAGATGTTTTTATCCTTTGTGTGTTGTACAAACAAGTGTAAATATTACAAATTGTGAGTGATGCACTTACCCATTTTTCGGAAGTGCCAGACCCACTTTGTTGAGTAGGGTTGGTAAGGTGCATGGAACATCTGCCCAGCTATCATGCTGCCCGCAGCTCCAGTGAACCGCCTCCTGCCGATGAGCGCCTGGGGTGCGTTCTGAAATAATGAACCTTTACCCGCCGTTGGCCTTAATTGATTCATCTGCCAGGCGGGGAATCTTCCCCCAACTCCGTGGGCTGAGCAGATTTATGTGTTACTTTGAGCAACCCTGTCCCAGGCGTGGCCGGCCCCGCCTCACGTAGAGGCTGCCGCTTTTTGACATTAAACAGCCCTGTACCACGCGCTGCTGGCGCGGCTCTCCCATAGGCCGACAATGTCATAGAAACATAGAAACATAGAAAATAGGTGCAGGAGTAGGCCATTCGGCCCTTCGAGCCTGCACCACCATTCAATATGATCATGGCTGATCATCCTACTCAGTATCCTATACTTGCCTTCCCTCCATACCCCCTGATCCCTTTAGCCACAAGGGCCACATCTAACTCCCTCTTAAATATAGCCAATGAACTGGCCTCTTGTGTGGCAGAGAATTCCAGAGACTCACCACTCTCTTTGTGAAAAGTGTTTTCCTCATCCGGTCCTAAAGGAATTCCCCCTTATCCTTAGACTGTGACCCCTTGTTCTGGAATTCTGTTCTGTCACAAATGAAACAGCCCTGCCCCGGGCGCTGCTGGCGTGGCTCTCCCGTAGGGTGGCGCTTTCATACATGAAGCAACCCTGCCAGGCGCTGCTGGCCGGGCCTGTCCCAAGGCCCGTGCTATTACAGTGTAGGCTCACTAAATCTAATTTTCAGTGTAGAGCTTCACCTGTGAAGAGTTAAAGCAATTTTAACCCTTCATAGCAACCGGTGTTAAGCAATGAAAGAATTTCATTGTCCTGACAGGGACACATGACAATAACTCTTTTCACTTTTGACTGACTTTACTTTGACTTTAAAACACTATAAAACATACATGCAAACTTTATTATTGGAAAAAAAACCCTTGCAGCCCGACTCACCCGAGTCCCATAGGGCTGAACGAGCCATTTCTCCACCAATTTTACTCCCTGCCTGGGGCCCAACGTCTGTGAGCCGCTGACCGCACTGTCAGCGACTCTGGCGTTACTTCCTTGCCACTTCACGGCATCCCCGCAGGCTGGAAGCCACTGACTGCCTTGCCAGCGGCGGCCATCTTCAAACCCGATCTTTTGCCGGTTATCCGCTTCCACGGTCGGACCGGGGTTTCCCCACAGTCCATAGCCGGCTCACTCGTCGGGCTGTGAATCTGGCAGGGAAACCTCTGTGAAGAGAGGCTCCTGCTTGAAAAACCCTGGTAAGTAAAAGCGAACTTACCTACTAGGTTTAACCTACCGCCGGCAGGAGCGCTGCCCTGCCAGTATGGTGCTTGCGCCAATGCGGCTGACATCCTGAAGCGCATGCGGACTGGCTGGGCTTCTTCACTGATTCACTCACGTGACTCCGAAATAAAATGCAATTTATACAGTTGCAATGAGATTACGCCTTTTACTTCCAATGAGAGGTGGTTTCAATGGAATTATCTGTTCATAATAGGGTACATTGAAGGCGGGGAAAGTTAAAAAAACTTTAAAATATGCTTCTTTGAACTTTAAACTATGTTCTCATCCAAATCATTAATGTCAACCACAAACAGCAAAAGGCCCAACACAGATCCCTGAGACACCATTAGTCACGGGCCTTCAGTCTGAAACACATAGGCAACCTTCCACCATCACCCTCTGCTTTCTTCCATGCTACCAATTTTCTATCTACTCGGCTAGCTCTCCCTGGATCCCATACGATCTAATATATCAGGCACGGTGGAGCAGTAGTGGAGTTGCTGCCGTACAGCGTATGCAGCGCCAGCGGCCTGGGTTCGATGCTGGCTACAGGTGCTGTCAGAACAAATCAGGCAAGTCAGGAGGTGACCAAGGAAGGGTGGAGCATGTACATGGAGTTTGTACATTTTCCCCGTGACCTGTGTGGGTTTTCTCCGAGTTCTTCTGTTTCCTCCCACACTCCAAAGACGTACAGGTTTGGAAGTTAATTGGCTTGGTAAATGTAAAAATTGTCCCTAGTGGGTCAGGATAGTGTTAATGTGCGGGGATCGCTGGTCGGCACAGACCCAGTGGGCTGAAAGGGCCTGTTTCCACGCTGTATCTCTAAACTAAACCAAACTAAACTATCCAGAGCAGCCTACATGCCAAACCTTATTAAATTTCATGCTGATATCCATATGGATAATGTCTACAGCTCTGCCCTCATCAATCTTTTTGGTTAATTCTTAAAAAAATCTCAACCAGTTTCATGAGACATGTTTTAACATGAACAAAACCATGCGGTCTAACCTCTATCAACCCTGTCTGCACAAATGCATATATGTCTTATCCCTCCAGTAACATTTGGCCCACAGATATTAGGATCACTGGTCTATAGTTCCCAGGCTTTCTCTTGCAGCCATTCTTAAATAAAAGCACATGAGCCACCTTCCAGGCTTCTAGCACCCTTCCCATTTCTCATGTATCTCAGCTAGGGAGCCTGCAATGCCTTCTCTCACCTCTCTCAGTGATATATCTAATCAGGCCCCGGAGATGTAGCCGCCATCGTACATCTTAGATCTTTCAGAACCTATACTGGACCGCATTCTCTCCTGCAGTAGACAGCACTCTATCGTATAAGGGACAGCATTTCATGCTGTAATGGGCAGCATTCTAACATCCAATAGATTGCACTCTTGTAATGGACAGTACTCTGTCCTGTAATGGACATCATTCTATATTGTAATGGACAGAGCTCTGTCTTGTAATGGTCATAGTTCTGTCCTGTCATCGGTTGCTAGAACCATGAGATAGCAGCTCTATTCACTGTGCCACTGTGCTGCCTCCTCAGAGAAGGAAACAAGCTCAGCCATGTATTGCATCGGTAAGATCCTGAGAGCAGGATGGGAGCACACATTAACGTTGTAACAAAAACATCACATTCCTGTAACCAGAATCAATTGGCTACATCACAGCTAAAGATCAAAATGATCTTCAATAGAAGCTAGAATGATTGTGAATCCATCCATATCGGGATGCACCTTGTCACCCACCTCAAATGTACACACACATTGAACTGAAGGTTGCGTTGGGTTCCTTTCACCATGGGGAGGGTTGAGCCTGTTCCTCCATTCACCACAATTCTATCGCTTTGCCCTCGAGTGGTCACCTCTGCATTCAGAACCAGCACAGTAGCTCAGGGGGATCAGATTTACTTCGAATGAAGGATGGTTATGGATTTCTCAGAATTGGCTTAAAGCTTTAAGTTACGTGTGAGGACATGTCGGGACCCTGTGAGGAGAGCAGCAGATTAACATTGGAGACTGATCGTCTTTCACCAGGAGTGAGAAAATTTGGAAAGCAAATATGTTTTAAATTGCAGAGTACAGGGTAGGAGGAAGGGAATGGCTGATAGGATCAGAGCCTAGTGGCACAAACAGGGGTTGCATCAGCTGGAGGAGGGAGGTAAAGATCACCTGTTATTAACGCACATCATTATCCTTTCTCGGCTTCCATCTCCACCTTCCTCAGTCAGTTTCTCCTGATCTGCACAAATCATACAAATCTGCTTTTGTTCTCTCTAGCTCTCACCCTTCTCTACAATTCAAAAGACGCTCGATTTCTAAGCTTCCCCTCATAAAGAGGCTCGGGAGAGTGGGGGAGGAGGGGGGGCGGAAGGACCATTGGGACTATATTAAATACTTTTGTATCTTTGTCGACGCCCTTTAGGTGGCGACTCTTTGCATACTCTGCTCCTATCACTGATGAAATTATGAACTGGTGCACTGTACACAAAACAAATAATTTCACTGTAGCAAGTACACGTGATAACAAGGTGTCAATCAATCAATCTGATGTGACCATTCTGCAGTGTTAACGCTGCTTAGCCTCGACCAGCTGAGCAGTTCCAGCATTCTGTCTTCACGCTTCAGATTCCCAGCTCCTGCTGTTTTTTCGGGCTTACAGGTTACTGTCAATACGAGTGTCTGTGCATGGAAATCCAGGAGAAAATGACACCTTGCTGCTCGCGACCTCAAAGCAATCATTCCACGGAGTTCTATCCTCTGTACGACAAAACAAGCTGCCGGTAAATTGGCAAGCACCCTCCTTGAAAGTTTCAAGAAGTGACCTCAGCAGACAGTAAATTAACTGTTGGTGCCCATTTGCCGTGAAAACCAGAAGGTGGTTAGTTCGACTTGAATTGGCACGGTGTCGCAGCAGTAGAGTTGTTGCCTTACAGCACCAGAGACCCAAGTTCGATCCCGACTGCGGGTGTTGTCTGTACAAAGTCTGTACGTTCTCCCCGTGACCGCGTGGGTTTTCCCTGGGTGCTCCGGTTTCCTCCCACACTCCAAAGACGTACAGGTTCGTAAGCTTATTGCCTTCGGTAAAGATTGTAAGTTGTCCCTAGTGTGTAGGATAGTGTTAGTGTGCAGGGATCGGTGCGTTCGGTCAGCCAGGAGGCCAGTGTCTCTCAACTAAACTAAATTGCATCTGTTTCTGAAACTTTACATTTTCACATCCAACCAGTCGTAAATTTGTCTGTTTTTGCAGGTGAAAATTACTCGCATTAAAACATTCAACACGTCCGACAGCATTTAAGAAAGAAAATATTAGGGTTTCCAGCAGACCCATTCAGTACTGTCCATGCCTGAAACATTAATATTTTCCTTTCTATTTTTTTTTATGCTGTCAGTTTGCTCAATGTTTCCAGTACTTTTTCATGTGCTTCGCATATTTCCAACTTACAATTTTTTTGTTATTTTTTTGCAAATGATATTCAGGAGTTTATAACATCCCCTTAAGCAGGAACACGCCTTACCAACTTAAGCCGACAGGAGAGCTACCGGAGAAACAGTATATTGGAAATCTGGTAACAGCTCAAATGGCGTAAATCTGGCGTAAATCTGGCGTGTATTCTCTGTGATTTAGAGGTTGCAAGGCTAGGCTAATCAAGATCATTAAAATTGTCAAGGGTTTTCATTTTAACTCTGTTCCATTATGAAGTGAATGCAAAGGAACCGCCTTATAAAACTATAAAGCACTGGGACCTTTTCCTTCTGCGCTGTTCTGGGCGACTAATTCATGTACAGAGAACTCTCACAGCCAGCGATCTGATAATCTTTTAATATCAATTAAAAGTGCACGCCACGCTGTGTAGAAACAACATCATTTGCACTTTCCCCAATTTACAATCTGATGTTTTCATCAGTGTCCCAGCATCAAGCTCATCAGTTTGGGAGAAATCACTCTCCATCCTCATGATTTAAATAGTCATCCTACTAGTTCCACTGTTAAACATGCATCCCTGTATCACTCCATTATCACCTCATCCCCAGCCTACTATCGGCCATTATGGGCTCCACCCTTCCTTGGTCATCTCCTGACCTGCCTGATTTGTTCGAGCCTTTTCCTACCTCCGGGTAACCCCTCTCCCCACCTCTCTACTTTCAGTCTGAAGAAGGGTCCCGACCAAAACGCCCTTTATCTCCAGAGATGCTGCTGACCCGCTGAGTTACACTAGCACTTTATGTCTCTCTTCAAATAGATCATGGTTAGCCCATCCTTGCCTATTCACCCATCACTGACCGCATCCTTACTAATCCCACCAAACAAATATCCGTGGAATTTTTTTCCTGAAAATATCCATTGATCGCTCTGATCAGTCAGCACCTGTTTGTGATTTCATTTTTAAATGGCCCGGCAAGATTGTTTACATTGTGGACCTTCGCTTTTCATTTACCACAGGAGGAAATCATTTTCCTATCAGGCCTCCTCCCCATTTTCAAGATCTTGATTAGATTATAGTTTAAATTACAGGGATTGCATGTTCGATTTATGTGGAGGCAAAAGAGATGCTGGAATCTTGAGCAAATAGTAAACCGCTGGGGAACTCAGTGGGTCAGGCGGCATCTGTGGAGATGAAGATCCCAACCCGAAATGTCGTCCGTCACCTACGATACGATACGATGCGGTACGATAGAACTTTATTTATCCCAGGAGGGAAATTGATCTGCCAACAGTCATAAAAACGCAAAATTTATTAAACATGAAGTGATGAGTGGAAAAGATTGGCTGTGTGCAAAGATTGGGGGGGGGGGGGGGGGGGGGGGAGGGAGGGAGGGAGGGGGGAAGGGGGCGGAGGGGACTGTGGTGGGGGAGGGGAGTCAGTCCCAGTCTACCCCACGACAGAGGGGAGAGGAGTTGTATAGTTTGATAGCCACAGGGAAGAAGGATCTCCTGTGGCGTTTTGTCCTGCATCTTGGTGGAACCAGTCTGTTGCTGAAGGTCCTCCTTCAGACGCTGCCTGATCATGTATTGTCTTTCCGCTGACTGGTTAGCATGCAACAAAGCTTTTCACTGTACCTCAGTACACATGACAATAAACTAAACTGAGCTGAACTGCTCTGCTGCGTCCCTCCGGTTGTTTGCTTTTGTTGCTCAGGTTTATACAGTCTAACTTCACACTTTAATTCCCCCCCCCCCCCCCCACTGTCCCGACAAGCACCTTCCTCCCCATCCGTGGCAGAATCTGCGGCTCCAACATTAGGCTCGGCAGCCTCCTCTGAAACAACAGAACCAGAGTGGAACAAAGTCATCCCTAACCTCAGGGACTGCTTCAGAAGAAGAAGAAATCAAACCAGGTTCTACTCGAGACATTTTAAAGGCAAGAAGCTAATCTGTACCAGGTGCGTAGGGAAGAACTGCACACGCTGGTTTAAATCGAAGGTAGACACAAAATGCTTTAGTAGCTCAGCGGGTCAAGCAGCACCTCTGGAGAGAAGGAATGAGTGACGTTTCGGGTCGAGACCCTTCAGTCTGAAGAAGGGTCTCGACGCGAAACGTCACCACTTCCATCTCTCCAGAGATGCTGCCTGACCCACTGAGTTACTCCAGCATTTTGTGTCTACCTTTAATCTGTACCAGGACTGGCAGTGTCAGCAAATAAATAAAACAGCATTCATGATTGATAGGAAAGGTACATGTGCACCAGATGTTGCTGAACACACACTATATCAGGGCAGATCTTGGCTCCAGTTAAATTCATTGTTCTTACTTATTCATGTTTGGAAGTAATGTTCATTCAATAGGAATGTAAAGCAAATGTCCATGTATTGAGCTCTCTGGATCTCAATGAACTTTTCAACCTTTTTCAACAACAATTCTCGGTTTTAAGTGACATCCTGCTCATTAACTCCAGTTCACCCTCCCCTGATCCTCAGTCTGAAGAAGGGTCTAGACCCAAAACGTCACCCATTCCTTCTCTCCAGAGATGCTGCCTGTCCCGCTGAGTTCCTCCAGCATTTTGTGTCTATCTTCAATTTAAACCAGAATCTGCAGTTTCTTCCTACACATCCTGCTCATTGTCATCGCTGGAGTTTAAGTAACTTGGTTGTAGGAAAACGGAATAATTATGAGACTCCTTAAAGCTTAGCAAGCTCATTCACCACATGTTCATTGCCACAGAAGGCTGTGGAGGCCAAGTCAATTGATATTTTTAAGATAGAGATAGATAGATTCTTGATTGGTTGGGGAGAAGGCAGGAGAATGGGGCTCAGAGGGAAAGATAGATCAGCCATGGTTGAATGGTAGAGTAGACTTGATGGGCCAAATGGCCAAATTCTGCTCCTATCACTTATGAACTTCTGGACCTGCTGTGCCAGATGGAACTGTGTCAGAATGTACATTGAAAACAGAAGTTTCAGAACCAAGACACAGAGAAGCCGATGCAACTTCAATTGCTTATATCTTTGATTAATCTTTGCATTCAGTGAGCGTGATGCAAGTCAGCCCACTTACACCTCCTCATAATTTCTCCAAATGGAATTGCGCTACGCCGAGTGTAGCTGTCAGCAGTATGTTTTAGAGATGCAGCGTGGAAACAGGCCCTTTGGCCCACCGTATCCATGCCGACCATTAATCACCTGTTCACACTAGTTCAAGGGTCAAGAGTCAAGAGTGCCATATGTCCCAAACAGAACAATGACATTCTCACTAGCAGCAGCACAACGGAATATGTTATACAGCTTTCTCATCCACTCCCTACACGCTTGGGGCAATTTTATAGAGGCCAATTAACCGACAAACCCGCAGAATTTTGGGTTGTGGGAGAAAACCAGAGCACCCGGAGGAAAGCCATGTGCGCCCACAGGGAGAACGTGCAAACTCCACACAAGGCAGCACCAGAGGTCAGGATCGAACCTGGTTCCTCTGGCGCCTTGATTATATCGAAAGCTTCCATGGAAGAGAAAGGGAGTTCAAGTCTGCCCATTCACCACGAGCAAGATATTAACAGAAAGTCGTTACTGGTGAAAATGTCTTTATATTGGAAGTACCTCAACAACGTGCACAACTCTCCAGCTCTACGACCACGTTTTAACCCTCGTTGTCACCTTCCCCTCAGCTAACGGTGACCCATTCTACATTTCCTTCATCATCGTCCCCTTTGATCTGTGTTTTCACACCTTACCCTTCCATATCTCTGTGTCTCCCTTTCCCCTAGCTCTCAGTCTGAAGAGGGGTCTAGACCCGAAACGTCACCCCTTCCTTCACTCCAGAGATGCTGCCTGTCCCGCTGCTCCTCCAGCATTTTGTGTCTCTCTTCAGTGTAAAGCAGCATCTGCAGTTCCTTCCTACACAGGTTGATCTCGATTTATCCTTCAGTAATCTCGCCTTCAGAGGATGCTGTCGGATGATTCACTTCAGGTTGAAAGCACAATGATATTTTGTGGTTGAACACTGCAGAATAGTAAGGGTTACGTATTACACAAGGAATCAGGCTTCCCAGCAGGTCGGGTGGCTTTCACAGTGAAAGGGATTTCATTGTTGAAATGGAAATATGAAAGCCATCGAGCATGGGCAGTCAAAATAAAAAGGAAAATATAAATTAACCTGCGGCTGCACAGTGAAAACTAGTCTCAGTGTAGTCAGATGTATTCACTTGGGAAGAAAATTTACTGCAGTGTCAATTAACTCCTTTAAAAAACAGCTGGATAAATATCTGGTTAGTGCTAGGATTGAGGGTTGTGGGGATAAACGTAGAGGCAGATAATTAAATACTCCTGGCAAACACTGATTCCTTAAAGTAAGGATGGTGCCTGGGGAAATATTTCCCATGGAATGCAGCTGTGGGCAGAGGTTTTATGCAACGGATTGTGTAAAATGCAGAATTAGATTCATATTCAGGAATTAGATGTGTTGAGGAAAATTATTGAGTAGCGGCGTTTGTGAAAGGAGGCCATTCAGCCACTGGAGTTCATACCGGCTCTGTGCCTCCACTCAAATACTAACCCAACTCCATTTTCAGCACTAAAATAGTCTGCCTCCACTATTCCCCCAGTTCCCCAATCACCCACTGTCATTCCTGCCAACCTCCTTCACTAAGTGACCCTGTACTTCTGTCCCTGCTGTCTCAACCTTCATCACGTTGGAAATGTTTATAAGATCACGTTGCAATCTCCTCTGCCCCCCCCCCCCCCCCCCCCCCCCCCCCCCCCCCCCCCCCCCCCCCCCCCCCCCCCCCCCCATAGAGCAGCATTAGCTTCTCTCGTCTCCAATCCGTCCACATAACTAAAGGCTCTCATCTTTGGAATCGTTTTGGCAGATTACGAAGCAGTCACACCTTTCCTCATCTGTACCATTCTGACCAGGACACAGGAGTCACTTATGGCTGAACCAGTATTTTATAGTTTACAGTTTACAGTTTAGAAATACAGCACAGAAACAGGCCCACCGGCCCACCGAATCCGCGCCGACAAGCGATGGTACTCTAGCACTATCCTACACACTAGGGACAATTTACAATTTTTACCAAAGTGTGTGGGGAGAAAATCCACACGGTCATGGGGAGAACGTACAAACTCCGTACAGCCAGCACCCGTAGTCAGGATCGAACCCGTGCCTCTGGCACTGTAAAGGGCCTGTCCCACTTCCGCAACATGTTGGAAATTCAGCGGCGACCAGAAAGACGCTACGACTGTTTGGGCGACTGTTTGGGCGACTGAGGAGACTACGCACGACCATACAGGCGACATGTCGCGGGGTGAAGTCTGTATGGTCGTGACTAGTCGGCCAAAGAGTCGCACCTTGTTCTGGTCGCCGCTGGATTTTCAGCAAGTTGAAAATTTTCGACGACCTGTAACTACCTAGGACGGGTGCCGGCAGTTGCCGAAAAAGTTGTGTAAGTGGGACAGGCCCTTAAGGCAACAACTCTTCCACTGCGCCACCATTTTGTAAAGTTTCATCATGACCTCCATGCTCTTGTGCTCTTCTCAGGAAGCCCAGGGTCACATATGCATTTTAACCTCTTTTAAAACCTGCCGTACAACTGTCAATAAACTATGCATACTGTATATTCCCACCAATCCCCGCTCTGCGCCTCCTTTTTTGACACGTTCGTTTATACTTCCTATTCTCATTTGTCATACCAAAATATATGCATTTATCAGCATTGCATTTAATTTGCCACGTCTCTGCCCTGTCTACCAGAACGTCTGTGGCTCTTTTATGTCTGTTCCTATCCTCCTCACTGTTCATTGGCCTGCTCCTGTACTGTTCTATGTTCTATGATCATTATCTGTAGGAAGGAACTGCAGATGCTGGTTTAAAACGAAGAAACTCAGCAGGTCAGGCAGCATCTGGTGGAGGGAGACACAAAATGCTGGAGTAATTCAGCGGGACAGGCAGCATCTCTGGAGAGAAGGAATGGGTAACGTTTCGGGTCGGGGCAGGTATGAAGAAAGGTCTCGACTGGAAACATCACCCATTCCTCTCTCCAGAGATGCTGCTTGGCCCGCTGAGTTACTCCGGCATTTTGGGTCTATGGTCTGTTTGATCATTACCTTCTCTAACTTACTTCCAACACTGTTCCTTAAAGCCCTGTCCCACTGTATGAGTTCATTCAAGTGCTCTCCCGAGTTTAAAAAAAAAATCAAACTCGTGGTAAGCACATAGAATGAACGTAGCGGGTACGTCGGAGCTCGAGGACGTCTCTTAGCTGCTCGTAACGCTAACGGCAGGTACTCGGGAAACGCGGTAAGCTCGGGAAGACTCGTGAAGAATTTTCAACATGTTGAAAAATGTCCACGAGAGTCCCCGAGTACTTACGAGCGGCCATTACCGTAAATCTCCCAGTTCGAATCAGGACAAACTCGGGAGAACTCTTGAATGAACTCGAACAGTGGGACAGGGCTAGTACATGTGGTTTAATGTTTCAATGGCTTTATCAGTTTCTGCTGTACATTAACTTGTCACATTTACCCAAGAATTGTTTAACATTCCCAGGTCTGTATCAACTTCCCTCTAGAATACTTTCAGAAGACTAGTTCCAATGGCAAAACAAGGAAGGAACTTTCACCTTTAAACCAGCTACTATCTGCAAATGACAAAAGGCGCCAATTTCAAAATACTAATAGAACAGTTACCTGTAACGTAACAATGAAACAGCATCAAACTATTGGAACAATGATAAATAAGCTTTGAAATTATTTACATTATGCAGAAAACATATAGTAGACATGATCAGCATGGATTAACTATGAAAGAATTGAAAGTCCAGCCACAAACTTAGTTTTGTGCACTACCCATCTGATAAATTTAAGAATTATTGAATTATATTATGAGAGATTTAATGAATTTCCTGTTTTGAACATGATACTGGGTTCAAAGATTACTAGAATGCCTTCTTAATTGTCCGCGAATCCTCTGTTGCATCAAATTCTACCGTTAGAGAACTAACTTGTAGTCAGGCACAGTTAACATCCAGTGGTTGTGCATTAGCTCTTTCTTTACTTATTCATTTTTCAGGTCACCAGCTTAGCTGGTAAGGTCAGCATTAATTACCCATTCCTAAGTGTCCTTCAAGAAGTGATCATGAGCCACCTTGTTGAAATACAGCAGTACCTCTTCAGTTTAGTTTAGTTTTAGAGATACAGCGCATAAACAGGCCGTTCGGCCCACCGTGCCCTCGCCGACCTGCACACCAACACTCTCCCACAAACACTATAGACCATGCACAATTATGCCAAGCCAATTCATCCAGAAACCCGTACGTCTTTGGAGTGTGGTAGGAAACCGGCGATCCCGGCGAAAACCCACACAGGTCACAGGGAGAACGTACAAACTCCATACAGACCGCATCCGTAGCCAGGATTGAACCCGGGTCTCTAGCATTGTAAGGCAACAACTCTACCGCTTCGCCACCGTGCCGCCCCGGTGAATATCAGGTGAATGTGCTCCCGTGATGTTGTCCGTGAGGGAGTTCCAGGATTCAGACCCAGAGGTGATGATAGGGCGGCCGTATGTTTCCAGGTCAGGATGGTGGACAGTCTGGAGGGGAAACTGCAGGAGATAGTGTTCCATAGAAACTGCTGCCCTTGGTGGGTGGAGATAACAGACCTGGGAGGTGCTGCTGGGGTAGCCTGGACCAGTAACTGCAGCGTAGCAGGAGTAGCCTGGACCAGCAACTGCAGCGAGGCAAGTGTAGACGGTTCCACTAACTTCTCCTGGATCACCAATATTGAAGGAACAACTGAGAAAGCACACCAACACTTCCACATCCTTAGACGGCTTAGGAAGTTTGGCATGTCCCCTACTTCTCTCACCAACTTCTACAGATGCACCATAGAAAGCATTTTATCAGGATGTATCACAGCCTGGTTTGGGACCACAAGAAACTGCAGCAGATTGTGGATGCAGTCCACACAGCCCTCCCTTCCATTGACTCCATTTATACCACGCTGCCTCGGCAAGGCCAGCGGTATAATTAAGGACGAGTCGAACCCTGGCCACTCCCTCTTCTCCCCTCTCCCATCAGGCAAAAGGTATAGAAGTGTGAAAACTCACACCTCCAGATTCAGGGACAGTTTCTTCCCAGCTGTTATCAGGCAACTGAATCATCTTACCACAACCAGAGGGCAGTGCTGAACAACTACCTACCTCTTTGGTGACCCTTAGACTATCCTTGATCGGACTTTGCTGGCTTTACCTTTCACTAAACCTTATTTGTGACAATAAACTAAACTGTAGCCATGTATTTTGTCCATGGTACACACACCAGCCAGCATGATGGGGAGATGAACATTTAGGGTGATGGATGACGTTCAAGTAATTGGGAAGCCCTGTTTAATTTAGTTTAGTCTGGAGATACAGTGTGGATGCAGGCACTTGTGTCCACCGGGACCACGCCGCCCTGCAATCACCCATATATTAGTTATATCATAGACGCTGAGTACAATTTACAGAAGCTAATTAACCTACAAACCTGCACGTCTTAGGAATGTGGGAGGAAACCCGAGTTGTTGCCCTGGAACGCGCTGCCAGGGATAGCAGTGGAGGCAATTACAATAGTGGCGCAAATACCAGAGACTTTTAGATAGGCTCACGAATATGCACAGAATGGAGCGATATGGAACTTTTTGCAGGCAGAGGAGTTTATTTAGTGAACGACCTGGCCAATAACATGGCCAATGCTTGGCCAATAACATGGCCAATACTATGGCCAAAGCTTGGCCAATATTCTTCTAATACTATGGCCAACACTTGGCCTATACTATGCCCAATACTATGCCCAATACTATGGCCAATACTGAGCCAATACTGAGCCAATACTATGTCCACCACCAGCACCAGGAGAATAGTTTATCTAGTTATTGTCATATTGTTTTCTCCTACTAATCTGGCCCCTGTTCCCATTTGTATGACAGCATGTGGTGGTAAAAGATGGATTAGGAGTGGGCGGGGAGAGTAGGAGGTGGCAGACTGGAGAGGGTTGATGGAGAGGTTGTTGCAGAAGGCATATACAGTGCCTGGAATTACCAGTTGCAAGGTGGGTGATCAGGGTGTCACAGAAGCTGGGAAAAAATTCCCACGGCTGCTTTACCCCAGGCTTTCTAACCTTTCATCCCACTAAACTTGGACAACTATTCCCATCCGCTAATAGCTCTCGATCAGCTCCGACCTGTTGGCACATCTGCCCGCTGAAGCTTGCATTAGCATCCGGCATAGTCCCAGCGGCCTTGCAGCTGAAAATCAGGAAATACCCAGGAAGTATGTGGAACAGTCAATCTTTTTGCTAAGTCAACCCCTCACAGATCTAATTACTAAATTGGCTGTAAATTTATCTTCAGCACTGGTTTGCGGTTAGCTCAGTATCAGACGAACTGATTCAAATCCAACCATGCTTTCTAAATATCAGAAGCTTTCCCATGTGTTTGCTCAGTGTCTGGGTCACACAGGCACTTCCATTATATCTGCCCTATTTTACAGCATTTTAATATCTAGCCGCTGCTGGTCCAGGACCCAGGATCGCCCTCCCCTGACTCACCACAGCACTTTCCCAACGCATGCACTTTACATTTATCTGAATGGGTCATTTGTGGACGCTGGTTTCCCACTGTTTTCTTACCAGCATAGAAAGCTTCCCAAAGCCCTTGGTGCTGTCGAAAACACGAGATTAATTTCTGAATCTCTCCCTTTGAGATTTCCAAAGCCAAGCGACGCTGACTGTGCTTTTTAGTGGGTAGTTGATAAAGTTGCAATGAAAAGCATATCGAAACTGGGGTGTCTGGAGAATTATAGGATTCATCTGCCAGACCGCTCCATGGTACAACAGATGGAACAGCTCCAGGAACCCCAGTCCAATCCTGACATTGGGGGCTGCCTATGTGGAGTTTGCATGTCCCACCTGCGACAGCATGGATTCTCTCTAGGTTTTTCTCCCATGTCCCAAAGGTGTGCGGGTTGCTATGTTAATTGGCCTCTGTGACATGCCTCTAGTGTGTGGATACAGGGTCGGCACGGTGGCGCAGTGGTAGATTTGCTGCCTTGCTGCGCCAGAGACCCGGGTTCGATCCTGATCACGGGTGCTTGTCTTCTCCGGGGTCTCCTCCCACAAGTCAAAGATGTACAGGTTTGTACGTTAATTGGCTTGGTAAATCGTCCCCAGGATAGTGTTACTGCGCTATATCTCTAAACTAAACTAAACTAAACTAATCAGAATGTTGATGATGAACATATGAGAGAGAATAGATTGTGTGAGGAACGGGACTGATGGGAATTCTCTGAGAGCTGGGACAAGCATGATGAACCGAATGGCCTTCTACATTGCAAGAGATAAGTGAAATTGCAGGTTTATAAGGATAAGACCAGAAGAACCAATTGCTGGGTACAGACCAGGGTCCGTACCGAGGGGCATAACATAACAGACAAAATTGAGAAAGGTTTCAACGAAATGTTGAATGTTTCCTTCAGTGGCATCAGCAAATGATAACATGAAAGAAGATTAAAATCAAGAACTTAAAGTCAGGAACTCTGATTTTGTTTTAAACCTTTACCCATGCAATGCATGGTAGGAAGCAGAGGGTGGTGGTGAAAGGTTGTTTATCGGTCTGGGGCCTGGGACTGGTGATGTGCCTCAGGGATCAGTGCTGGACCCATTGCTGTTGATCATCAATATCAACGATTTAGAATGTACATGGCATGATTAGTAAGTTTACAGATGACACTGAAATAGGTGGTATCGTAGACAGTGAAATTGGTTATTAAAAATTACAGATCTTGATTATCTGGGCCAGCGGTTCAAGGAATGGCAAAAGGAATTTACATCACATAAGTGTGAGGTGGTGCATTTTGGAAAGTCAAGCCAGGGCAGGACTTTTACAGTGAAGGGTAGGGCCCTGGGGAGTGTTGTAATGCTGAGGGATCCAGGAGCACATAGTTCTCTGGAAATGGTGTCACAAGCAGATAAGATGGTGAAGAATGCTTTTGGCACATTGGCCTTCATCAATCAGGGAACTAAGTATAGAAATTGAGACATTATGTGACGTTATGCAAGACATTGATGAAGCTGCACTTCAAGGATTGTGTTTAGTTTTGATTACCCTGCAATAAGAAAGATGTAATTAAGCTTGATAGAGTACAGGGAAGATTTATCTGGGTGTTTCCACGACTCAAGGGCAGGGGCTAAAGGGAGAGGTTGGGCAGGCTGGGAGTTTATTTCTTGGAGCATAGGAGGCTGAGTAATGATCTGATAGAGGGATATAGATTCATGAGAGGAATCGATAGGATGAATGCATGGTGTTGTTTTCCCAAGGCAGGAAATCAAGAGCTAGAGGCAATAGATTTAAGGTAAAGGGGCTGTCCCACTCGGGCGACCTAATTGGCAAGTTTAGAAGAGTTTAGGAGAGTTTGAAAAAATGACATGTTGAAGACCTCCTTCCACTATGTAGAAGACCAGCTTCAACTAGCTATGACTAACTTCGGGAAAATTGGACACCGAATAGTGGAGAGTGAAGACAACCTCCTTCGATCTCCCTTCGACTATGATGAAGACTATCTACGACTACCTTTGACTACCTTCGATTACCTACGATGCCGACCTATTACGACCTACTACGACTAAACCTATGAGAAAAAATATATAGATTTTTTCCATGGCGACCTTTTTTTACTCGCGGGCATTTTTTAACATGTTGAAAAAAATGCCGCGTCCTCTGTGGAGACCACTGTGGAGCATGAAGGAGAGTTACGAAGACCTCCAAAGACCTTGTGTCGACCATGCTGCGAGTATGAGTCGAGGGCAAACTCGCCAGAACTCGCGGATTAGGCGGCCCAAGTGGGACAGCCCCTTAAGAGGACAAATATTCAATCAGAACCAGAAGGGGAACCTATTTGCACAAAGGGTGGTGGGTATATGGAACAATCTACCAGAGAAAGCAGTTGAGGCCGGTACAATAACAATATTTTAAATATATTTGGACAGGCACATAGATGAGAAAGGATACGAGGAATATGGGCCACATAAGGATAAATTGGACTAGTTGGTCTCTTGGTCAGTTTGGACGAATTGAGCCAAAGGGAGTGTTTCTGTGCTTTGTGACTCTATGACACGCAATGCACAAACATAAGCAGTTGTTGTAGCAAATACTTGATGTAATTTAAGGGGGAGGATAATTGTTCGTCTGGGGGAAAATGGAAAGTGGGCTTTGCTGAGTTATGGGGGAATGGGAGAAGCTTGAACAGAGCATGGACCTCAACAATAACAGGCAGGAAGATCTCACTGGAATTTTAATGAGCAGGAATATAGTGGGTAGATCTGCTCCCCCTATCTAAGGAGAGATGTTCTTGTTGTTTTAGTTTTTAATTTGAAAGATACAGTACGAAAACAGGCCCTTCAGCCCATCTAGTCCGTGCTGACCAACGATCCCCAAACACTCGTACTATCCTACACACTAGAGACAATTTGCAATTTTTTACAGAAGCCAATTAACGAACGACGCTACATGTCTTTGGAATGTGGGAGGAAACGAGCACACGGAGAAAATCTGCACGGTCTCGGGGAGAACGTACAAACTCCGTTCAGACAGCACCCATTGTCAGGGTCTCTGGTGCTGTAAGGCAGCAACATCTACCACTGCGCCACCGTAACACCCTCAATGTGCGAGAAGAAATGCGCTTTGCACTTATGTCAGGACTGCGGATAAGGTACCAGATGGATTCATTCAGGCGAGAAGAACAGTCTCTACACCCAAGAGGAGATATGACAGAAATCCTCGAAATAGGTGCAAGGTTTTGCAGAGACAAGTTGGGTGGAATTATTTTATATCAGTCAATAATTAAAGAGCAGAAGGTTTTAAATCATCAGCAGAATATTGGCCGGGGCGGAACGGTTTGCCACACGCAGTGGTGGAGGCTGCACCACTTGAATGAAACCTGGCAAAGCACTGAAGGACAAGAATTTTAACGGGTCCACAGGACTGGCGTAAAACTCTTGAGTAATAGGTAATGCCCAATCCTTGAGTCTCCAGGATTTATCCTGGGAATATATATCTACCGTCAGCCAATAACTTTGCTATGTAAGCAGGCCAACAAACCGTGAATGCTAAACTTGTCAGCGCTCGAGGGGGCTTTTCAAACTGAGTTGTGGTTCCTGTCAGCCACGCCTTATAAAACATCAGACGTCTGTCACACTGAGGGAACATCATACCTGTGTGAGAGCTCTATAGGTCTCTGTACAGACTTCCTGCCCTGGCCTCATTCCCATTATAAGTTTTCCTTATGTAAATATTTATTCACCTTTCCCCGTTAGGCATTATTTACACAAAAATATTTCTCTTAACCTTTCCCTTCATTCCTCTGGTGTCAGGGTTAATTCTGAGACCCCGCTTCTCCAGTGTGTTGGTGAATGAACTATTACCATCGTTTCCACCCTGCACCACAGACTCATTGTGTGAGCCTTATCGGCCGGCCATGCCATTCTATCCCATATCTATAACACGCCCCTTTACTTCTCCAATTCAAAATACACGTAATTTAATATTCTTAATAATTTATTATTATTCTCCAGCCATTGAGCATCCAAGTGCAGTATAAACTACATCACATAGGAGGAGATTAAATCATTAAAGTTTAATGTTAATGCAATGCTACTAGTTAGATATAGCTCTAGATTAGATAGTTAGATATAGCTCTTAGATACAGCTTGTAGGGCCAATGGAATAAAGGGATATGGGGAGAAAGCAGGAACGGGGTACTGATTTTGGATGGTCAGCCATGATCATACTGAATGGCGATGCTGGCTCGAAGGGCCGAATGGCCTACACCTGCACCTATTGTCAATGTTTCTATGTTTCTATCTCAGTGTTGGACGTGAGAATCAATGAGCAGTGAAGACCCAGGAGTTGACCTGATTTGGCAACAGAGGATGTAAATGTGGTTAGAGCTTCTTGCTCGAGTGGACAGCCAACTAAATCATGGAGCAGATGGTCTAAAGGACCGGTTTTTACTTCCATTCATTACTTTGATTATAGTTTATTATTTTTATTATCATCACAAGTACTGTATGTATAGTATGCATATACAGTATGAACAAGTATCGGTAGTAGGGAAGACAAATTCAATGCTAGCATTTATATCAAGAACACTGGAATATAAGAACAGAGATGTAATGCTGAGGCTCTACAAGGCGCAGGTCAGGCCGCATTTGGAATACTGTGAGCAGATTTAGGCCCAATATCTGTGGAAGGATGTGTTGGCTCTGGAGAGGGTCCAGAGGACATTTACAATGAATTATTCCAGAAATATGGTGAGTGCTTGACAACACTGGGACTCTACTCACTGGAGTTTAGAAGCTTGAGGAGGGACCTCATTGAAACTTGCAGAATAATGAAAGGCATAGATAGAGTGAATGTGGAAAGGATGTTTCCACTGGTGCAATAGTCTAGGACCAGAAGTCATAGCCTCAGAATTAAAGGGCGCTCTTTTAGAAAGGAGGTGAGGAGGCACTGCTTTAGTCAGAGGGTAGCTAATCTGTGGAACTCATTGCCACAGTGGGCTGTGGAGGCCCAGTCAGTGCATAGTTTTAAGGCAGAGAAACACAAATTCTTGATTAGAACTGAGGCATATACATGAATTTCCATATTTCCTTATGCCACAGAAGGAGGCCATTCAGCCCATTGAGTCTCTGTTGGCTCAGTGCAATCCCAATCACGTCCAGTATTTCCCCCTACAATCTGTGCCTCGTGAAAGCAGCCAACATTATTAAGGACAGTTATTGATGTAGATAGGGCAGCAATGATCATTTTTGGTACATTGTCCTTCATCCCTTGGATATTGCGTACCTAAGTTGGGACATTATGTTACAGTTGTACCAGATGTTGGTGAGGCCGCATTTGGAGTGTTGTGTTCAGTTGTGGGCACCCTGCTATAGGAAGGATGTCATTAAGCTGGAAAGAGGGCAGAGTGGATTTACAAGGATGTTGTCTCGACTCAAGGGGTATAGGGAGAGACTGGGCAAGCTCGGACTTTATTCCTTGGAGCGCAGGATCTTATAAACCGTGCGTAAAATTATGCGGGCTTTTGATAGGGTGAATGCGTATAACCTTTTACCCAGGGTAGGGGAATGAAGAACCAGCGGACATGGATTTATCGTGAGAGGGGAAAGATTTAAATTTGGAAACTGAGGAGAACCCTTTCACTCAGGGTTCTGGGGAGAAGGCAGGAAAATGGGATTAGGAGGCAGAGATCAGCCATAATTGAATGGTGGAGAAAGATTTGATGGGCCCAATGGCTTAATTCTGCTCCTATCACTTAATGTGAGAGGAATATGTGAGGTATAAAAGTCTTATATAACAGCAAGGAAGAAGAAGATTCTAATGGTATGTGCATTCAAGCTTTTGTATCGTCTGCCTCACGGGAGAGGGGAGAAGAGAGAATGACTGTGCTGTGAGTGATCATAGAGAGTCATACAGCATGGAAACAGGGCTGTCAGAACACATTCTCAGCCTTACCTATCCATGTACCTGCCCAAGGGACTTTTAAATGTTGTTATTGTGCCTGCCTGAACAACTTCACTCACCCACTGAGTGAAAGGGTTCTCCTCAGTTTCCAAATTTAAATCTTTCCCCTCTCACGATAAATCCATGTCTGCTGGTTCTTCATTCCCCTACCCTGGGTAAAAGGTTATGTGCATTCACCCTATCAAAACCCCGCATGACTTTATGCACCTCTATAAGATGCTGGCCTCAGCCTCCTGCGCTCCAAGGAATAAAGTCCGAGCTTGCCCAGTCTCACCCTATACCCCTTGAGTCGAGACAACATCCTTGTAAATCCACTCTGCCCTCTTTCCAGCTTAATGACATCCTTCCTATAGCAGGGTGCCCACAACTGAACACAACACTCCAAATGCGGCCTCACCAACATCTGGTACAACTGTAACATAATGTCCCAACTTCGGTACGGAATATCCAAAGGATGAAGGACAATGTACCAAAAATCATCGTTGCTACCCTATCTACATCAATAATTGCCCTTAATAATGTTGGCTGCTTTCACGAGGCACAGATTGTAGGGGGGAGTACTGGACGTGATTGGGATTGCACTGAGCCAACAGAGACCCAGTGGGCTGAATGGCCTCCTTCTGTGGCATAAGGAAATATGGAAATTCATGTATATGCCTCAGTTTAATTTCTGTAATCCATCGTTCTTGTTAATATCTAGTTTGACAATAACCAACCTGCAGGTGTGTACTTTATTTGTTTCATCTTGTCCTGGGTGACCAAATTGTACGGCACCTCTAGTCAGTTACAATAAGTTGTTGTCAAAGCTTCTTAAATCGGTAACATGTCACTGCTTTAATTGAGATGCCCCTGAGAACTCCCATTGAGCCTGGTGCTGGGCCAAGGTCATTACTTCACTCCACAATCCGTTGGAAAGTTTTTGCTGCAGAGTGGGCGGTGGGTTAAGGAAGCCTAAATGCAGGCGGCAGCCTGTGGGACCCCCTAAGTCAAGGCATGTAAAAAATAAGACCGTGAGTAATAAGTTCAAGCTCGAGTGCAGAGGAAATGCCTTTACCCTGAGAATCGCAAGAATGTGAAGCTTGCCAGCGTGCAGTGTGGTTGGGGGGGACGATGTGAAGAAGAGGGAATTGTATTGGGCACGTGGACGTGGCAGGTGAGGTGCCGCAGTGGAGGAGTGGACCTGTTGGGTCATGAAGCCTCTTCCAGTGCTGTGGATTCATGCAAAATAATGATCGTCTGTCCAGAGCCCTACTCTGAAGGGTCTTGACCTGAAACGTCACCCATACCTTCTCTCCGGATTTGCTGCCTGTCCCACTGAATTACTCCAGCTTTTCGTGTCCATCTACCCTTCTCTGTTAATAGCTAACAGGCAGCTAAATTCTATCTATATCCCCTGAGGGTCCTCTGCAATGACCCTCGCAGCCAACAAACCGCTGCAGATCCTCCCCGGGTTACCAGTGCTCCCATCCTGAGAACTGTTCATAAAAGGAATGATGACACTCTGCTCTCTGAGCCAGGCTTGTAGCCATGCAATCTGACCTCTCGCCCACAGACAGCGTGAACCCTCAGCCCGTCTGCCTGCAACAAACTCCTGTGATACATTTTAAAGAAAGAAGTGCTGCTTCATGTAACTCCTTTAATTAAAAACAGCTTATCTGACACCAGCGCACTGGCCTCGGCTTTTATCTGGTGCCGATTTTTATTCCATTCACGGGATACACCACTGACAAGACCGGCAGTTATTACTACCCATAATTTACCTTCAAGTTGACTGGCTTAGAAAGACACCTCAGAGTTCAGTTAAGAGTCGACCAATGTTCCGTGTGTCTGGAGTTAAGTATGGACAAGACCAGGAAAAGATGGCACAATTTCCTGAGATATTTCAGCTAATCATATGTTTTATTTTACAACGTTCCTGCAGTTCTACCATCACTTGGCTTCTCTGGACTATTTAATTGATTGAACTTTCAATTCCCAGATATAGGATTGGTTTTGAACAAGTGGTCTCAGATAAATGGTTCACGGGTCAACCGTAATTCGATGGTAATACCACATTCCAAGACATAGGTGGCATGGGGGCACAGCGGTAGAGTTGTTGCCTTAACGAGGGTTCAATCCTGACTATCTACACAGAGTTTGTATGTTCTCCCCATGACCTGCGTGGGTTTTCTCTGGGTGCTCCCGTTTCCTCCCACACTCCAAAGACGCCCAGGTTTGTAGGTTAATTTGCTTAATTGGTTTGGTAAAATTGTAAACTGTCCGTAGTGTCTGTAGTGATTGTGTTAGTGTGCGGGGATCGCTGGTTGCTGTGGACCCGGTGGGCCAAAGGGCCTGATTCCATGCTATATCTCTAAATTAAACTAAACGTCATTTCAAAGATCATGACGAGCTCTTTATGACACTGAGGTACCTATTGCCTCTTAGATCCTTTAACATCATGGATGACATCTGGCTTTACAAAAGACTGAAAGCTGTGAATTCAATGACTAAACAAAAGGAAGAAATTGAAGCATGGTGGAGCATTTGATAAAACAGTGAAAACATTTTATTTTATAAAAGCATTCTGTAACTACAAACGTGATATTGTTAACACAAAGGGACACAGTTTGAAATATGTTTTGAGTTCGATTTACAGAAGGCTTTATATTCAACCATTTGAGTGTTGTGGTGTTATACCTCAATAATGTCTTTATAGATAACAAATAACTTTATGCTTATCCACATCTCTATATGTTTCAAATCTGCGATTTCTGCTAATACTCATTCCCTGATGGATAAGTTGAAAGAGAATTTGAAGTGAATTCCAAAGTCGAGATTCCAAAGCCAGATTCAGGAAACGCGTCAAAAAATTTCTGCTCCAGAGCTGTGTTCAGGTTTCTTCAGGGAGTCATGAGCATTGATAACACATTGAATATAATCTTAGTGACTAAACTCCCCACACCCTCCCGACTAAAAGGGAAGGATATATGAGCAATTGCTATACGAAAGTAGCCTCTTTGAGATTATCCAACAACTCCGGTCACCCATAGAGATCTGGAGTCAGCTCCCACTGGGAAACACAGAACGTTTTACAAATAAAAGATAGACACAAAATGCTGCAGTAACTCAGCACATCAGGCTGGACCCTTCTTCAGACCCGACCCGAAACGTCACTTATCCATTTCCCCAGAGATGCTGCCTGACCAGCAAAGTTACTCCGGCATTTTGGTCTCTACCGTTTGTGTAAACCTGCATCTGCAGTTCCTTTTGATTACATGTCTACAAAAATGAGAGTACAGGAATAAAAGCACACGCGGACTGTAGTAAATTGTTATTTTGATGTTAATCCAGCTTTTGGAACAGAGATTTGAAAAAGCAGAATGTGCAGAAAACACTCAGCAGGTCAGGCAGTATCTATAGAGACAGAAACAGTGTTAACTCTTCAGGTCAAAGATTGGTTAAAAAAACTTTCCGATGAAGGGTGTTCAACCTGAAATGTTGACTCTATTTCTCTACCCATAAATGCTGCCCGACCTACTGAGAATTTCCAGCAGTTTGTGCTATTGTTTCAGGTTTCCAATATTCGCAGATTTTCTTTTATTTTGGCGCAGAGATGCTTCATATGACTATTTAAAAAGGTATAAAAACATTAAAATGGGTCTTCTGCAAGAGTAATGCTCAAAGTCTTGATGCAAAAGACAAACTTTCCTGGGGTTTTGCACAGTCTAATGCTGGAAGATCCAAACGCTGGCATCGTTCTGGTTGTCTGAAACCAATGTGAGGCAAATCAATATTATCTCAAGAGTTCTCGGAAGCTGGCGAGATCTATGGATCGCATTAAATTTAGCAAATACCATTGCCTTTGGGGTTAAGGGGAGGGGTGCATGAGAGGCAAGTCAGCCAGGGTTGCCACTTATCCACTGGGTAGAGCCATTGTAATCTGACAATATCTTTCTTTGGGGATGGTTCCTCCATGCAGAGAGGTGAACTAACAGTCCAGTCATGCGTATCCCCATCCACAGGCTTGCACTGAGGATAGCTTCTCCATGCCAGATATCAGGTTACCCACCATGTACTCTCCACCTCATTCACCCATTTATTTTCTGCTTTACTAACTATGAAGAAACACTTCAAGCTGGAGAGGGACGGAGTGATTGACTCAATGGCATCTTCCAAGGGGGGGGGGGGGGGGGAAATGGAGAGATTGTCCAGCACTGGTGCAAGGAGACAGGGACGTTTTCATCGCTGTGAGAATCTCGTCAGGGTGAGCTGGTGCTTGGCTCCATTCAGTCGATGGTTCCAATCCAACGGGGTGCGGGTGAGCGTGAGGAGAATCTTGTTTTGTGACAGAGGGTGCGAGCGTAGGGTCCGGCTGGTCATTGCACCAGGCACGGATATCATCCACTGGGGATGCCCAGGAGCTCAGAATTAGGTCTCTGGCAGACCAAGAAGCAGGGGAAACCAGTCACTGCTAGAGTGGCTGCACTTGGAACTTAGCTATCAAAATTCATTTTGCTACGTAGTTAGCTAGTGGTTTTTGTTTAAGGTTCATGCCCTTGCAGGTCTCAATTTGAGGCTCTGTGGGAGGATCTAGGAGGTAGGCGAGGGAAGTGAGGATGGAAGGCAGGGAGGGAATTGGCCATTTTGAGCTCATGGTGCACTGCGATCAGGGAGGCTGTGGCTAGCTTCATCTAGATACACTCAGCTCCTTCCCGTGACTCGTTCGTCTGACCACAGTGCTTCACAAGCCATAGCCAATGTACTGAAAAGAGGGGGGTGGATTCCTGACTAATAGGACAGTCCGTCCTGGAGCAAGTCCCAGGTAGATGTTGAGTTAGACGCAGGCCAGTAGTGCCAGCAGGGCTAACAAGATTGCGCTGGTGCCCTGGGCAGCCCACGCGCCATTGTCACAGGGCAAGGTGTTGAGGTTAGTACAGTGGTCCCGGTTCTGGCCAATGCAGGCCGCGTACGCCATCACGTGCGGGATGTAGTTCTGCTCGTGTACGCTGTGGAAGAGGTGAGCCATCGGGCCCTTCGCAAATATGGCCACGTCTTCCCCTCCGTGAGTTTCGTGCCTCAGCGGTACGGCCGACTGCGCCTGGTAATGGTTCTCATCTGGCAAGTGGCAGCGGGGGAGGGGAGGTGGAGAAGGTGGGTTGAGCAACAGAGGAGGTGCAAAGGGGAAGAATGAGGAACGCAGCGGGGGAGGGGAGAGAGGGCGAAAGGAAGGCGAGACGGCACGGAGTGCAAGGGTTGAAAGCCAAAAGGAAGAAGAGAACGACAGGATTAGACAGGGAAGGAGAGAGAGAGAGAAAGAGAAGCAGACAACGCAAAGGGTGAGAGAACGAGGGTGTAAATGAAAGGGGAACGAGGAGGAAGAATGAGCAGAGGGATGAGAGGGGAAAGGGGTGGGATTGGGGTAGTAGGGAGACAGAGGGACGGAAGAGGAGGTATAAAAAAAAACAAAAAGAAAAACTGTTAGAATAAACCTCCTCCTGGGTTGGTAAACATGCATCGTCTGCCGGATGTAACGTAGCAGCTGTGCAGTCTTGAGGACCAGATTCATTTATTGCACTTTCAGCGGCAAGATTAGGGTTGGCACGGTGGCTCAGCAGTAGAGTTGCTGCTTTACAGCGCCAGAGGCCCAGGGCTGATCCTGACTATGGGCGCTGTCTGTTTGGAGTTTTTACGTTCTGCCCGTAACCACATAAGTTTTCCCCGGGTGTTCCGGTTTCCGCCCACACTTTGAGGACGTACAGTTTTGTAGGTTAATTGGTTTCGGTAAAGATTGTAAATCGTCCCTCGTGTGTAGGGTAGTGCTAGTGTACAAGGTGATTTCAACCTTCTTTGCGCCAGTGAAAACGGTCCCAGCTAACCCAGGCCCGGCCTAAAACTCAAGCTCTCTAGTCCAAGCAACATCCTTCTAAAGCTTTTCTGCACCTCTCTAGCATAACCACATCCTTTCCTTGCTTTCTCTAACATGGCGATCAGAACTGCACACAACGTTCAAGGTGCAGTCGCACCAGCGCTTTGTACAGCTGCGATGTGCCATCCCAATTCTATTTATCAATGCGGGGCAAGTCTCTCTGTCATACAACTTGCCCCAGGTCACTGTCATTTACTGTCTTAATCCTGCCTGGTTTTACTTCCCTATAGGTATCACCTCATGCTTGCCTGAGGTAGATGACACCGAGATTGGTGGTGTGGCGGATGTTGAAAAGGTTGTCTAAGGTTAGGACTGGGTCTAGGTCAACTGGGAACGTGGGCAAAGGAACGACAGATCGAATTTACCTCAGGCAAGCATGAGGTGATACCTATAGGGAAGTAAATCATGTCACTAATCATGTCAGTGCACACACAGTCTCATGTTTCTCAGTTTTCTAGTTTAGCGATTTCATGCTTTTTTAACATTTTTCCCAGTCTATCTTTACCAACTCGCCTCCAATTTCTAACGTAGTTTGCTGCATTTAATTTTAAGGTGCCGTTCTGCTGTTTTATTGTTCTGACAAATTATATCATATTATGATTGCTCTTCTCCCGTAGCCTCTAAAATTATAATATAATTAATTATCCGCATCTCATTGCATAATTGGGTCAGTTATCTGCAATTGACTGTAAAGTATGCTAATTTTAATATTGTAAATAACCCAGAAGACGTGCAATTCCAGATCTAGGAATTTGATATATCTTTTACTTTAGTTTTGTCTGGTTTAGTTTAGAGATATAGCATGGAAACAGGCCCTTTGGCCCACCGAGTCTGCACTGACTAGCGATCCCCGCACATTAACACTAAAACAAACACAAACACTAACACAAAAACATACAAACTCCGTGCAGACAAGCACCCGTAGTCAGGATCGAACCCGGGTCTCTGGCGCTGCAGGGTAGCAACTCTACCACTGCACCACCGTGCATCCAGTTAACATCTCACAGAGGGATATCGGGTAAAAACATGTTACATGAAAGAACTCCCACTAACAAGGTTTATCTCATTTCCCAGACAAGACCATTCCAAAACTTACTGATTTCACTCGTTGAAACATTTGCCCTCTCTCCATTTTCCATGGCATAGCCAGGTCCATTTCCGTAGAGTATCGAGGTGAATGGCCTGTTGTCCACATCACTTAAATACGGAGCAAGGCCTGGAAGATAAAATAAAAGAGTCTGAGAAAGTGACACCGACCAACACGTCATGTTTCCTCAGCTCACAGCACTCACGATCAATAATGTCAATGCGTGTGATTTCACCGATAATTCAGGTCTCATGGGTTGCACTAATATGTGCTACTCCACCTGTGTGGCAGGCGCAGTGTATTCCACCACCTTCGTTGCAGGCCCCCTGTCACTAGGATCAGTAATACACACTCCAATTGTTACATCAATTGTAATACAATCCCCACAAGTCAATGTGTCTCTGCTTAGTCCAGCTTAGTTCAGTTCATTGTCACGAGTACTGAGTTAGTGAAAAGCTTTTGTTGCGTGCTGAGCCATCCACGGTGCGCGGGATAAATGGGATAACATGAATAATGTTTAGTGCAAGTCAAAGAACAGTAAAGGCCTATCAAAGATAGTCCGAGGGACTCCAATGAGGTAGATAGTAGCTCAGACTGCTCTCTAGTTGTTAGTAGGATGGTTCAGTTGCCTGATAACAGCTGGGAAGAAACTGTCCCTGACTCTGGATGTGTGCGTTTTCCCACGACAATACCTTTTGCATGATGGGAGAGGGGAGAAGAGGGAGTGGCGGGGGCGCGACTCGTCCTTAATTCTGCTGCTGGCCTTGCCGAGGCAGCACAATGTGTAAATGGAATCAATGGAAGGGGGGATGGGGAGGGGTTGGTTTGTGTGAGGGTCTGGGCTACGTCCACAATTCTCCGCACTTTTTGCGGTCTTGGATGGAGCTGTTCCCAAACCATGCTGTGATACATCCTGGCCTACACGCCCCACTGATTACACTACGTTACAGACCCCGCAGAGGAACACAACCCCACATCACAAGCAGCAAAGGCCCCGAGTCACATTGTTAGCGTTTCAGGACGTTATAAACATAGAAACTTAGAAAATGGGTGCAGGAGTAGGCCATTCTGCCCTTCGAGCCAGCACCGCCATTCAATATGATCATGGCTGATCATCCTGAATCAATACCCTGTTCCTGCTTTCTCCCCATATCCCTTGATTCTGTTAACCCTAAGAGCTGTATCGATCTCTCTCTTGAATACATCCAGTGAATTGGCCTCCACTGCCTTCCATGGCAGAGAATTCCACAGATTCACAACTCTCTGGCTGAAAAAGTTTTTCCTCATCTCAGTCCTAATTGGCCTACGCCCTTATACTGTGACTGGTTCTGGGCTCCCCCAACATGGGAAGGGAAATTTTTCCTGCATCTAGCCTGTCCAATCACCTAAGAATGTTCTATGTTTCTATAAGATCCCCTCTCATCCTAAATTCCAGTGAATGAGGTTACAAATGTAAGATGTCACGGTGAATTTCTATTATTTTCCTATGACGATCAAATATGGAATTATTTCTCATCTCTAACGTTGCAATAATTAATAAGAGAATATCAATTAAAAAAATGCAATTATATATATTTGTGGCCCTTTTTTCCATTGATTACTCTCATCAGAAATCAGTTGGGGTGGGAGATTGCAACCTTCACGTGGTCCACCCTGTTTCGACTAATGCAATCAACCCGACATGCACAAACAATAACCTACAACTTTAGGCTGTGCTCGCCATAAGCAAGAAGAAGAAGAAATCAGTTTAATCTTTTTAATTTCTGAGCATTCTTTGGCAACTTGATATTGGTATATTATTGCCACCTGTACTGAGATAAAGTGACAAACTTTCTTTGCAAAAACTCTCCGGCATATCAGGCAGCACAGATGAAATAAACAGAATGCAGAATATTGTGTTACAAATGTGGATAAGAAAGGTGCATGGGCCGCGAAGGGTGAAAATGATGCCAACTTGTCAGATGGTTAGAAACCTCCTCACAATCCATTGACATATGAACAGCAAGACAATGAGGTAAAGAGATCTGCACTTGCCCACAAAATATCTGGTGCAAGTTAGGATTAGAACTAAAATCACTGCAGGAGGTCACTGCAGGTCGGGTGAAGGATGTTATCATACCCGAAGACTTTCAATTATGAGTTTCGACTCCTGTGAATTCCTGTGAATTAAGTTGTTGGTAGTTGAATGTATAAGCCATGCCTACAGCAAAAACCCATGTTTTCACAGATTCATTTGGATGACTCTCAACAAGTTACAAGTGAAACGAGTCATCCAGACTTGGTCTCCTCTATTCCAGTGAACACCATGAATTGAGACCTTTTAAGAATCTAGTTTCAACAGTGTCCAGCCAGTTACTGCAAGTCCTCAAATGCTACCACACGCCATCCCACCCTATCCCACTGGGGATAGCCGCACCACCCACGTTGTATCACCCTGACATGGTCCCACCGGTAGCGCAGCAGTGCTGGCCACAGTGGTGCAGCGGTAGAGTTGTTGCCTTACAGCGCTTGCAGCGCTGGAGTACCTGGTTCGATCTCGGCTACGGGCGCTGTCTGCACGGAGTTTGTACGTTCTCCCCGTGCCTGCGTGGGTTTTCTCCACGATCTTCAGTTTCCTCCCACACTTCAAAGACGCACATGTATGTAGATTAATTGGCTTGATGTATGTGTAAATTGTCCCTAGTGTGTGTATGATTGTGTTAATGTGCTGGGATTGCTGGTCAGTGCGGACTCGGTGGGCCTGTTCCCACGCTGTATCTCTAAAACAAAAAAAACTAAAACTAACAATACGCCACAGCCTTGGCTGCTTGAGAGAAGGAAATTGCTTTTGCTGAATGCACACCCTCAGGTTTAAACACATTTCATGGCCAAACAATAACTCAGTCTTGGAAGTGTTAACCTGGCTTTAACGGCGGAAAACTCTGACCAATTTGCAGACATTGGATCCCGAAAACAGCACCAGAATGGGTTGAAGAATGTCCATTGATTAGGGCTCTGGGAAATCACCCTTGCACCTCTTACACATCGACGAGACCAAACGTAGACTGGGCGATCGTTTTGCTGAACACCTTCGCTCAGTCCGCCCGAACCTACCCGATCTCCCGGTTGCTAAACACTTTAATTCTCCTTCCCATTCCCACACAGACCTTTCTGTCCTAGGTCTCCTCCATTGTCAGAGTGAGGCTAAACGCAAATTGGAGGAACAGCATCTCGTATTTCGCTTGGGCAGCTTCCAGACCAGGGGTATGAATATTGATTTCTCTAACTTCAAGTTATCCCGGCATTCCCTCTCTCTCTATTCCTCCCCCACCCACGTCACCCACACCAGCTTCTCGTTTTCACCCAACAAACAGCTAACAATGGCCTGTTTCCTTTATCATCATTATGTTTTTGCATATCTTTCACTCATTGTTCTTTATCTCTCTACATCAGCATCTATTTCTCTTGTTTCCCTTATTCCTAACCAGTCTGACGAAGGGTCTCGACCCGAAACGTCACCCAATCCTTCTCTCCAGAGATGCTGCCTGTCCCGCTGAGTTACTCCAGCTGTTTGTGTCTATCTTAGGTTTAAACCAGCATCTGCAGTTCCTTCCTATTCACTTATTTGAGTTATTCCCCGAGCAGCATCTATAGTATATCTACCTAAGGATTTAAATGGTCTCACTTTAATCCATTGTCTGAGAGTCAATGTCATCATGGTGTTAACTCTTTGCTTCTATAGTTAAAGGTCAAATGGTTTTGGTGCTCTAGCTGTTGTTATGGCACTTGAATTCAAGACCACCTGCTGTGTCTCGTTGATTTCTTACAAATATAAAAGCATTATGACCAGCAGGGGACCAGAAAACCCACGTGGTGACGGCATGACGTACAAACTCCGTGCAGACAGCACCCATAGTCAGGATTGAACCCGGGTCTCTGGCGCTATTAGGCAGCAACTCTACCGCTGTGCCACCGAGCCGTGTTCAAAGTATCCATCCAAAAGTGGTCGCATTTAAATGCTTAATCAATCCTGAATAACGCTCCAATATTTAGCATCACTAAACATTGGGGTCCGTTCTCCATTTTACCCTTTCCACTGCCCACATCTTTTTTCTAAACTACAAAACAGTGGAATAAATGTGAAATAGGATGCCTTCAAAATAACAGAGCATGAGGAGACGGAGTGGGGATGTTTGAGTTCAGACCGTTGGCTCGGCAACTGGGGTGCGGGTAGTTTGAAGGTTGTGGAGTGGGGCCAGTGGTGACTCGAGGGTCAGAGGGCAAGATCATTGGGTGAGAGGGACTAGAACAAGAGGCAAGTGATGGTGCTGAGTTTCCCAACAAAGGCAAAGTCGCCAATGGTGGGCTACGTCCCTGGGCAATGCTCTAACAACACTCATGCTGGGAGGCACATCCTGGAATTTCTCCAATGACACAAAGTGACTCCGCGTTGTTTGTTATCATGTTTCTTCTCCTGGAAAAATGCATATCGAATACCATGGCTATGGTATAATTGGCATTCTGCGATTATATTTCCCGCTAAGACTCTTCACTTCTTTGTGTACACTGTGAATGTGCTTTTGGCCTCCTTCCCGTTGATTTATGGCACTGGTTGGAGCAGGAATATTTTGAATGATATCAGGACCAGACATCTGTGACTGTTCTCTTCCCAGGGCTTCAATCCCTGGCTCCGGGCCCACAGAGCACCATCATAAAAACATGACATATTTTACATTGGTGTGAGTTTTATCCCCGAAAGCTCCCCAATCCAATGCAAATGATCTATTCCGCCACCTGTTTAAGAAGGAACTGCAGATGCTGGAAAAACCTGAAAGCAGGCAAAAAAATCCTGGAGAAACTCAGCGGGTGAGGCAGCATCTATGGAGAAAAGGAGTAGGCAACGTTTCGGGTCGACGTTTCGGGTCTTCAGACTGATATCGGGTGGGGGGGCGGGAAAAAGAAAGGAAGAGAAGGAGACAGTAGGCTATATGGGAGAGCTGGGAAGGGGGAGGGGAAGGAGGGAGAAAGCAAGGACTACCAGAAATTAGAGAAGTTAATGTTCATACCGCTAGGGGTATGAATGTCCACCACCTTGCACCCTTTGAAAAGGTTGAAATAATGGAGCTAAATTGCCAGCGGCACCAAACATTAATTGCCAAAGTCCCTGTGTTGGACCATGAGTAGCCTAGTCCTGGGCTTGTATTCTCTCCATATACATTCTCAGCTGTTCCACTTGTCCTTTGCTGTCCTGCATGTACAATGGATAACCAAGCCTTGATGCCATCATAAGGTCATAAGGAATAGTAGAATTAGGCCATTCAGCCCATCAAGTCTACTCTGCCATTCAATCATGGCTGACTCATCTCTCCCTCCTATCCCCATTCTCCTGTCTTCTCCCCATAACCTCTGACACCTGCACTAGTCAAGAATCTATCTACCTCTGCCTTAAAAATATCTACTGACGGGCTCCACAGCCTTCTGTGGCAAAGAAATCCACAGATTCACCACCTTCGGACTAAAGATATTTATCCTCATCTGAGTCATCTCCTTCCTAAAAGAACGTCCTTTGATTCTGAGGCTATGACCTCTAGTCCTAGACTCTCCCACTAGTGGAAACATCCTCTCCACATCCACTCTATCCAAGCCTTTCACTATTCTGTATATTTCAATTAGGTCCCCCCTCGTTCTTCTAAACTCCAGCGAGTACAGGCCCACGGCTGACAAACGCCCATCATACGTTAACCTACTCATTACTGGGATCATTCTTGTAAACCCCCTCTGGACCCTCTCCAGAGTCAGCACATCCTTCCAGTGGCAGAGGTCCGTGAGGGCAACTGCAAATGCTGGTTTATACCGAAGATAAACACAAAATGCTGCTGTAACTCAGCGGGTCAGGCAGCATCTCTGGGGAAAAGGTATAGGTGACGTTTTGAGTCAGAACCCTTCTTCAGAATCAAGTCTGAAGAAGGGTTCTGACCCGAAACGTCACCTATTCTTTTTCCCCAGTAATGCTGCCAGACCCGCTGAGTTACAGCAGCATTTTGTGTCCATCTTCCATGAAGTGCAACCTGTCATCCATTTATGGATTCTGAGCTCATGTTCCCAGATCACCCTGACTGCCTTCTGACAATCCATCCACTGAAAAGCCTGTTCAACTTTCTAAACGAGTTAGACATTTGAACTGAATGAGTTAGTCTTACGTAATCCAGAATTTGAGAAAGCATGTTAATATAATAGATGTATTTTGAAAAAAACATTTAACTGATAAAAGTTACTTTATACCCATTAATATTAATTAAAGACTAAAAATAACAAATCACTCAGGTCGTTGCCTTTATTATGTGTAAGACGGGTCAAGCATGGCTGGTGTAAGCCCCCAGACAAGGTACGAGGTGGGTCTAATGCCCCTGTCCCACTTAGGAAACCTGAACGGAAACCTCTGGAGACTTTGCGCCCCACCCAAGGTTTCCGTGCGGTTCCCGGAGGTTTTTGTCAGTCTCCCTAATGGTCGAAAGTGGTTTCCGTTTTAAAAATCGGTAATTTTTTAGTCGAAGCTGGTTGCGATGCTAGTTGAAGGTGGTTGCCAGAGGACGAAAACCTCCGGAAACCTCCGGGAACCGTACGGAAACCATGGGTGGGGCGCAAAGTCTCCAGAAGTTTCCGTTCAGGTTTCCTAAATGGGACAGGGGCTTAACCCTTCAACTCACTGAAACTAAGCTCAAGTAGCGAGGAGGGCTTGAGAAGCAAAGAGGGAGAAGCAGTGGGCAAGGACTCCTGTGCTGCTTGTGTGTGTGTGTGTGTGTGTGTGTGTGTGTGTGTGTGTGTGTGTGTGTGTGTGTGTGTGTGTGTGTGTGTGTGTGTGTGTGTGTGTGTGTGTGTGTGTGTGTGTGTGTGTGTGTGTGTGCATGTACATAAGGTTATAAGTAATAGGAGCAGAATTAGGCCATTCAGCCCACCAAGTCTACTCCGCCATTCAATCATGGCTGATCTATCTCTCCCTCCTAACCCCATTCTTATTATTTTTAGGTATTGGGTATCATTAGGTAGAAAAAAAGATTTGTCCAAAATGCCTCTACAATGCACCAGCATGGAGCAATTGAAAATGTGATGGGGGTCATCTAGCACTCAGTACAAAGTGATGCTCTCAGCTTGAACCAATAGACTATGGAAGGTTTGTGCTTTCAAAGCAGAGCATGGTCTTATCGAAGTAGTTGATAAACACAGGCTTGGCATTTCTGTCCTCTGCATCAACATCAAATTCATGCCAAAGGTATTCCCATCTCCAATAATTTGGCAGTATTTGTAGATTGTTACTCTCTCTAAATATCAGATTTTACATATTTGAATATTGAACAGGGTCTTAATGATGCAACGGTGGTTGCTGCCTTATAACACCAGAGACCCGGGTTCGATCCTGACCATGGGTGCTGCAGGATGGAATTGTCTACATTCTCCCTGTGACCTGCGTGGGTTTTCGCCGAGATCTCGGGTTTCCATTGATGTACAGGTTTAGAAACATAGAAACATAGAAAATAGGTGCAGGAGTAGGCCATTCGGCCCTTCGAGCCTGCACCGCCATTCAATATGATCATGGCTGATCATCCAACTCAGTATCCCATACCTGCCTTCTCTCCATACCCCCGATCCCTTTAGCCACACTTAAATATAGCAACTCCCTCTTAAATATAGCAACTCCCTCTTAAATATAGCTTTTGTAGTTTGTAGGTTAGTTTGTAGGTTAATTGGCTTGGTATCAATGTAAAATTGTCCCTAGTGTGTGTAGGATCGTGTTAATCTGCTGTGATTGCTGGTCGGTGTGGATTAGGTAGGCCTGTATCTCTAAAACTAACATCTAAAAACTAAAACTATTAAAGTACTCTTTTAATACTCCCTTTGGGAGTGATACTCTGTTTCTGTGCTAGGCTTGTTAAATATTGCTGAGGAGGGATGCCAGTTTTGGTAGAATGAGTGAGATCTAAATGAGAGGCTGAATGAAGGACAACCCTGCTGCTCAAAGACAGAGTTCCTGCTCATGTCCAGAGAAGATGGAAACTGTGAAACGACCCAAGAGTGAACATCCTTTGTGCTGGGTGAAGAGAGGCTAACACAGGTTCTCTGTTGCAAAGACCCGTTTCCGTGCTGTGTGACTCTACGACTAATTTGAGCCCATATTTGTGCTCTGAACTAACCGTCCTTGGAGCTGTGAGGCAGCAGTTACAATGGCTGTGCCTCTAAGTTGCCCCATGTCAAAGCAGCTCACAGCTTAGATAAGCATGAGAACATGTAGCAGATTGATCAGTCCCTTTCAGTTGGAAACTGGGCACCAATAAATGTTGATCCCCAACACATCTGGCTTCAGCAGTAATTGAAGCATCAGGTTCCTTCATTGAAGGAGAACAGTTTGATACTGCATTCCCTCCTTCGATTCACCCAGTTAATTAGTGGATTTCAAAACCGCAAGCTCTTTGACAACATTCCCAGTAGCACTGGGAGCATTCCCACTGACTGCAGCTTCCCTGTGACACGTTTATCCTGAGACTCTCCCAGGTCTGTGGGTTGGAGCTTGAATAACTTACTTCAAATGACTGAGTCAACATGCTGAGCAGACAGACAGCGTGGCTTTAAGTTGACATTTAGGTTGACATGTAAATGCATTCAAGATGCATTGGTTTTTCAGTCCTAATTAGTGCGCTGGTAAATCTATTCCCAAATCCACAGCAGCAATTTTGATAACATAAAAGACTCTTCATGCTCAATAATTGGTGAATCTGTGGAACTCATTGCCACAGAAGGCTGTGGAGGCCAAGTCAATGGATATTTTTAAAGCAGAGATAGATAGATTCTTGACTCCGGGTTATGGGGGGAAGGCAGGAGAATGGGATTAGGAGGGAGAGATAGATCAGCCGCGATTCAATGGCAGAGTAGACTTGATGGGCCGGATGGCCAAATTCTTCTCCTATCGCTTATGAACTTATAAACTTATAATTGGCTGAATGACAACAAATTATCAAATTAGCTCCTGAACTCACCAAATATATTGTTTCCTCGAAACGTGTAGCCGCCAAAGGTAAAAACGTGAGAATGATCAGCGGTGACGACTGTTAATGTATCAGTGTCTCTCGTCAATGTGCCTGCCCTTCCGATGGCTTTGTCCATCTCCACTGCTTCAAATAGGGCCATCTTGGCTTTGCCTTCGTGATGCCCATGGTCTATCCTGCCACCTGTAGAAGGAAGCATTCATTCATTAGTTTGGGACGCAGCGGCAGTGCCCTGTAATGCTTTAAAGAGGGGAATGACCACTCTCTGCAATATTGTACAAAAAGCAACTAAAAGTCAGAAAGATCAACAACAAAAGCAAGAAGCCCATCCGAATACTGAGGGCTTCCGTAATGAAGGGATGTGTTGCAAAGTCCAGCAAATGGTGGTGAGATGTGGATCAGTCACACTACAGCGACTGGTCACTATAGATCATTGCCTCGCCACAGCCAGTGGTAGGGGCATCTGCAAAAGGGATTGGAAATGGTCTGAGCAGGGGCTGAGATATCTGCAAGAAAGATCCGGGGCAAGAGGTGGTGATAACTTCTGGGAAGATCAGGGCTGGGGTACAGAGAGGGGTGGGCAGGGGTGTCAGAGCCTGCAGTGGAGGGAGTGGGCAGAGGGTGTGGACGGCTGGGGGAGGTGTTATCTGCTTCTAAACCTTCAGTGATTCAAGTGGTGCATAAGTGGGTGGGTGGGTAAAGGGGAGGGATGGCTCACTATTTTGTGAAGTGGGCAAAACAAATGATCACACGCAGCCACGTACCAAAATTCCCATGCAGGGAGCACGGTTAGCACTCCATTCGTGAACCTAAGTGTTGGCCAACAATAGTCACACTGAGACAATTTGGTTTGACTTTTCCAACAGGGATGAAATAGTTCACAATTTTTCTGATATCCATTTCCATCTGCATTGCGAACGCAAATTTAAAACAATTCCCTTTAATAAGTTGAAGGTGAGGGGAGGGAGGGGATGTGGGGGTGGGGCGAGGGGGGGGGGGGGGGGACCACACACCACCAGCATCCTCTGGTGTCCGGGAAGGGCAGCTGCTGGACTGGGGCGATTGATGTGACCCCATGCACTGCTAATATAGAAACTGCTGCACTGGTGAATCACTGCAGGAAATGTTTCCAGAGTCTCGGTAAACCACCGGCAGTCACGCTCTGCTCCAAGTGCTGCCAATGTTCACCAGGTAGAGCCAAATTTCAAGGATGGAATGCGGCAAAAGCAGCACTGAGATGCTGGAGGACCGTGACTTGAGGTCGGCCTTGTGCACAGGGCCAGGAACATGTGGCTTTGAGTGTAATCTAAAGGTGGCTGCTGCTCCCATGCTGTTTTAATGGACTTCCCTGCTTCTGACTTTCCCTTCTAAAATAAGGGTGAGGTTGGTGGTGACTGGGCCACAGGTCTCCTCAGACACCAGAACACTCAGGCTGCTGGCAGTCTCTCTCCCACCCATTTGAAATATCTTGGCATCTGACAAAAATATTAAAAGGGAATTTTCTTGCTTTTCTGTTCCCAAAGTCGAGCTCCTCCCGTCGGGATGGTGCATCGGAATAAATAGATGTCGGAGCCAACAATAGTTCCGACTCAAACTATAATGTGTCTTCCTAAATCACATCGTAACCTGTGGTATTTCTGAATCTAACTGCAAGACCTAACTTGTGATGTTCTTAACCATTGTTTGATAGATTTCAAGTTCTAATTCTGAACTTTAATATTCCGTAATGTTATTTTGTAATATGTTGACCTGTAATATTCCTTGGATTTATCTCCCATCCACCTTCTCCTGCCCCCCACCCCCCTCTCCCATCCCCTCTGTAGCCCACTTGGGCGCGCACCTTATTTCTCTGGCACCTCTTGCATCAGGCTCATTGGACTATTCCTGTACACTTTGCTAATCGGGGATGTGCTTGGGTATTGCATCATCTACTGGACTGGATGCAAGAAATTAATTTAACTGTGCATTTGCACATGAAAAACCTAACCCTAATGCAACATTGTACTGGTGAGCCTTTGAACCTCCTCTCCATTTCCACCCATATTCCTTCCTCCGGCTTCACAATCCATGCTTCTTCTCTCTTTATCTCACACCTTTTGTCTTTTCATCTCTGGCCTTCGTCCAACCGTCTGCCTAACAAAAGCCCCGCTTGTCCGTGTCCACCTATAACTCGCCAAGAGTCTAGTTCAATCCTAGCAAAGATATTCCCCCATTTGTAAAGCAGCCACACACTGACCTTCCACAAGTAAGAAGAAGCCTTTTGGATTCTTGCTCAAAATCCTGATAGCTGCTGTGACCATCTCTTCGAGTGAGGGGTCAGAAGTTTTATTTCTCTCCAACTCGTACTGCAGGTCACCATGTTCGAAAAGACCTGGGAGATAGAAGGAAGAGCTGAAGGGCTGAATTCCCAGTCGTCAGAAACATTATTGGTTATTGGTTTACCAAGAGACAAAACCAATATCAACACACATTGGAAACAAGGTAATAATAATCTCAAGCGAACTATTTCAAAGTATAATGGGTAGGTTGTCCCAGGTATCCTGGGCAATATTTGTGCTGAGCACTGACCATAATTGAGGCCTTACTGTTGATTATGCAGCCCATGGAGCCAGGGAGGGGATAGAGCAAGGGTTCCCAACCTGGGGTAGATTTCACGTACCCAGGGGGTAAATTTGTTGATTCTGGATTTGTACATTTTTTTTTTCATTGACTGACTGTGTTTGGTTCTGGTATACCGGTATCTGTTCATCATTAGTTGTTCATAAATAAGTGAAATAACATTGTTATGTGCTATTAAAGTTGCCAGGGGTAAACGGGACAAAATAGGTTGGGAACTCCTGGGATAGAGGCTAGGATTTGGCACGGGATGGGGACTATGACTCAGCCCAGTAACTCAACATTAGAGATGCAGAAATGTAAACTCTTCCCCATTATTGTCGGTCGGCGGGACGGGGGACCCGCCAGAAGACTCGTTGGACGGCGTAACCGGGAGGAGGCTGGAGAGGTCGGGCACTGGCTGGAGGGTGTACCGGGGTTATGCCACCAGGTCGGCTGCAGGAGGCACCCCTGGTACACGGCTGAGGATGGCCGGGCCAGAGGAGAGGGGCGTCGGTTCTCGGGAACAGCTCCAGTGCATCGAGCGCGCGGGCTGAACGGACGTTGGGCTTTGAATAAAGTGGTGCCAACAAATGTAGTTTATGCCAAAAGAATTTCACTGTGCACTTGCACATGTGATGACTAAAGCACTGAATGAGCCACTGAATCATTTTTCCCCGAGCCTTCCCCAACTAAATATTTCTGTCGTCTGGCAAAAAAAGGATAAAGTCAGCAAATAAATTTGAGAACCAATATTATATTAGAAGCCACCTTTCAGGCCAATTAATCCCTTTGTACCAATGAAAAGAAAGCTGGACCTCACCAGACAAAACTTATACTCACCCATCAAATGGTCCACTTCATTCAGGTCAAGTTTCTTCAGCTGCTCTCGGTTCCAGACATAATGAGCTTTCTAAAGAAATGAGAGGATCCGTTATTGGGATATCCACAGAAAACCACGAGGAAACGTATCAGCGGCAAACACAGCAAACTCTCAGCAGGTCAGGCAGGATCGTTATAGAACAAACTGTTGGAGGAACTCAGCTGGTCAGGCAGCATCTGGTGGAGGGCGGGACAAAATGCTGGAGTAACTCAGCGGGACAGGTAGCATCTCCGGAGACAAGGAACGGGTGACGATGCGGGTCGAGCCACTTCTTCAGAACATCAGTCTGAAGAAGGGTCTCGACCCGGAACGTCACCCATTTCCTTCTCTCCAGAGATGCTGCCTGTCCCGCGGAGTTGCTCCAGCATTTTGTGTCCATCTGTGATTTAAACCAGCATTGGCAGTTCTTTCCTACACATCTGGTGGAGGGAAATGGACAGTGGACGTTTCGGGTTGAGACCTATCATTTGGAGCACGTGTCACGTTAATTCTCCATTCCATTCTCACTCTGACCTTTCTCGTGCACTCTTAGAATGAGGCCCATTATAAGCTTGAGAGACGACATCTCTTCTTCAAGCTGGTTGCAGAACACAGTGGAACAGGCAGCATCTAAATTCTCAAATTCTCCAAATTTGGCGACTTTCTATCTCTGTCCAAGCCAAAACTGGCCATTTCCACTGTAATTTATCTGCCCATGGTAGTTTCTCTCTTTATTAATACAATCTGAGCTTCCAGGTCTTAGAGGAAGCAACATGTATCCCAAACATAACCATTTTACGAATCACCCACTGATCTCCTCTGCTCCTTTAACTACACCTCCTCCCATTCTGCCTCTTACAAAGATACCATCCCTTAGGGGACTGTCCCATTGTATGAGGTAATTCAAGAGTTGCCCCGAGTTCTCCCCTGATTCGAGCTCGTGTAATGTACGTATTGGGTGCGTAAGGGCTCATACGAGTAAAAAGGAACATCACAAGTATTTTTTTATTCTTGGACATTTTTCAGTGTTGAAAAAACGTCACGAGTTTACCGAATTTCCCGAGTACTCGTAATAGTCGCTACGTGACATCCACGAGTTCCTACATACCCGCAACGTACATGACACGAGCTCGAATCAGGGGAGAACTCCGGAGAACTCTTGAATTACCTCATACAGTGGGACAGGCCTTTACTCTCAATTTCTCTGCCTCTGCTGTATCAGCTTCTAAGATGAGGCTTTCCACTCTTGGACATCCAAGATGAGAGTTGGATAGAGCTCTAGGGGCTAGTGGAGGTCAAGGGATATGGGGAGAAGGCAGGCACGGGTTATTGATAGCGGACGATCAGCCATGATCACAATGAATGACGGTGCTGGCTCGAAGGGCCGAATGGCCTCCTCCTGCACCTATTTTCAATGTTTCTATGTCCTCTTTCTTCAGTAAATGCTGTTATCTTCTGTTGGTATGGATGCAGCCCTCACCTGTGTCTTCCCTGTGTCTCACAGATTTGTTCCCGCTCTCCCTTTCCCCAGAAAGCACAAAGATAGAGTTCCCCATGTCATCATCTTTCACCCTACCATCTTTCACATCCAACACATCATTCTCTGACATTTCCACCACCTTCAACATGATCCCACCACCATTCACATCTTCCGGTCTACATCCCCTTTTGCTTTCTGTAAAGACCACGTGCTCTGCAATCCTTGGTTTGCTCATCCCTTCCCAACTCAGGCACATTCCCCTGCAAATACAGGAGGTATAACACCTGTCCCTGCACTTCCTCCCTCAGTTCCATCCTGGGACCCCAGCAGCCCCTGCAGGTGTGACAGAGGTTTATGTGCACTTCTTCCAACCTCATCTACTAGATTTGATGCTCCCAACGTGACCCCTTTACATCGGCAAGAACAAGGTAGACTTAATGAGGGGGGACCTCATTGAAACGTACCGAAGAGCGAAAGTCTAAGGCTAGAGGTCATAGCCTCAGAATTAAAGGATGTTCCTTTGGAAAGGAGATGAGGAGGAATTTCTTTAGTTGGAGGGTGGTGAATCTGTGGAATTCTTTGGCACAGAAGACTGTGGAGGCCAAGTCAATGGATATTTTTATGGCAGAGATAGATAGATTCTTGATTAGTACAGGTGTCAGGGGTTATGGGGAGAAGGCAGGAGAATAGGGTTAGGACGGGGGTGATAGATAACCCATGATTGAATGGTGGAGTAGACTTGATGGGCTGAATGGCCTAATTCTGCTCCTTTCACTTATGACCTTTTAATCAAACAGCACCTGGTACCGAGCCGCAGAAGACTTGCCTTAAATTGGGCTCCAGTGTTAAACAATTATTTTAATAATAATGTGGACGGATAATGGTACAGCAACTAAGAATGCAACAAAGGAAGCTGAAGATGGACAACAGACCTGGAGAAACACAGTGTTGAGGTTTGGGACTGAGTTTTAGGATTGAAGATTAAGTCTACTGCATTCAGTGTTGTTTACCTTAAAGATCATGTGAGTTGGATAACAATTTGCAAAGTATTTGCAAATTTGCAAAAACAAATTGCAAGTGTGTAGGAAAGAACTGCTGATGCTGGTTTATTCGAAGATAGGCACAAAATGCTGGAGTAACTCAGCGGGACAGGCGGCTACTCTGGAGAGAAGGAATGGGTGACGTTTCGGGTCGGGTCTGTAGAAGGGTCTTGACCCGAAACGTCATCCATTCCTTCTCTCCAGAGATGCTGCCTGGCCCGCTGAGTTACTCCAGCATTTTGTGTCTATTAACAAATTGCAAGTAATTTGTGGGTTCAAAACTGTACGTCAGTAGCAAAATTCCAAAAGGAGGTAAAGACATCCAGGAAAAACAGATTTGACAACAATTTGAAGGGAGAAAGAGATGCAAAAAAAAAAACAGATGGAGAAGTGATGTGCAGGCAGAAGAGCAAAAGAAATAATAACAGCACAAATGTGATCTAAGGGTCCCCCAACTCTGTGATGGGCCCACATCAATATATCCAACTTTATCCACCAGAGAGCAATAGTCAAGAGGGTAGATAGCTCAATGATTCAATGAAACAGTTTACGCAGTTGCTTGTTGGACTAAATTGACAGCCGACCTTGTCCTTTTTCGAGTGTTTCCATTCCTCCACCAGGTTCTTTCCATCTAGCCGGGAGCCGTTAGCTTTCCACTCATTGGGATATTCAACGTCAGGAGTGTCCCTTGGGAACATGTACTTCCTGCCGCCACCCATTATCACCTGGTTCAGGAAGAAGGAATCAATGGAAACATGTCACATAATTGGTTACGACATCAGCGAATGCTTTTAAGTTTCGAGCCAAGAGTGCATATTTCAGAGAACATGACAAGCATGGATCAGATAAAAGCAATTTATTTGCAAAAGCTCTAATTCTCCAGTTAATTATAGCCTGAGAGAATGGAGCTCTTGATGGATAACATCTAGGACTGGACGTCTGAATGAACTCTCCACCACTAAATCATCCAAATATCTCCTGCGAGCATGAACAAAACCAATCTAAACATCGTTCGCAGGAGCCCTGCGGCATTTTGCCACAAGAAAGTTGCATGGAAAGTGAGTCTCGTTAGAAATAATGCTAAAGATTGTCCACAATATAAAACAATAAAACTTAACCATCAAAAACATTGGAGAAAAGGAGCAGGGAGTATCTTAAAAACGTCAAGGACTGGCATTGCTGCGAACTTTGCTTTAAGGATCTTTGCAGCGTGAGCAAGACACAGATCGGGATTTAGGTGTAGGGATGAATAATAGAGGGATAAGGGTACGTGGTGCAGGGGTGAACAATACAGAGGCAGGGGTACTTGGTGCAGGGGTGAACAATACAGAGGCAGGGGACATGGTGCAGGGGTGAACAATACAGAGGCAGGGGTACACAGTGCAGGGGTGAACAATACAGAGGCAGGGGTACACAGTGCAGGGGTGAACAATACAGAGGCAGGGGTACACAGTGCAGGGGTGAACAATACATAGATGGGGATATATGGTGTAGGGTGAATAATGCAGAGGCGGGGTATACGTTCAAAGGTGAGCAATACAGAGGCAGGGGCAAACTGTGAAAATGCATGGCTCAAAGGCAACAGTACAATACAAGGTCTCATAATGCAGATACATGGTGCAAAGACAGGACTGCGTGGCAGTGTGGGAGAGATGGACACCACAATGAGATGGAACTGTAAGTTACCATAGGATCAGAACATTGGACCATGGATTAAGTATTAAGAATAGCCACCTGCCTGCTTTGGCCAATTCCGGGGCTTGCTGAAGGACTCAACTGGGCAACCCATGGGAGGATGATACTTGTTTTACTCGTCATCTCCCACTGACCCAATTCCCAGCACAACTGTACTGATAACACAGGAATTAAAAACCCTCCCTATCTCATCGCTGACTTGGCATTGAATGAAACACCACCTTCAGAGGACCCCAATGGGAAGCGAATGCCAAGTAGATTGATTGCCATAAAGATGGTAACAAACACTTTCATGGCCAAGAAGCAGCAAATATACTTGGCAGACATCCCCTTGCAGATGTCGTTTACAAAAACAACAGGTTTCTTGATCTCTGCACATTTTCAATTCTGCAAATGAATCGCAAGATTGTTCCTACGTAACAGTATTAATTCAATTTGAAACAGCATTTTTGCTTTGCTTTTGAGACACCATTTACGGGTGGCTCACATGAATATTTATCCTCTCTGTTCAACTGCAGGAAGATACAATGATCCCTTAGGACTGTTACACAGCCAGGATCGCCATTTATGAATGACGAGACTTCTAGTAACAAGTGATGTGTTGTCTGCAGCACAAGCCATGGGAACTTTGACACAGATACATTAAGGGGAAGGCATCAAGAGCACTGGTTCAACTTCTTTACTTAACTGAAGATAGACACAAAAAGCTGGAGTAACACAGTGGGACAGGCAGCATCTCTGGAGAGAAGGAATAGGTGATGTTTCAGGTCGAGACCCTTCTTCAGACCAGGATAAGGGAAACGAGAGATATAGATGATGATTAGAGAGATAAAGAACAATGAATGGAAGATATGCAAAAAAAGTAACGATGATAAAGGAAACAGGCCATTGTAAGGCGTTTGTTGGGTGAAAACAAGAAGCTGATGCGACTTGCGTGGGGAGGGATAGAGAGAGAGGGAATACCGGGGCTACCTGAAGTTAGAGAAATCAATATTCAAACCACTGGGCTGTAAGCTGCCCAAGCGAAATATGAGATGCTGTTCCTCCGATTTGCATTTAGCCTCACTCTGACAATGGAGGAGACCTAGGACAGAAAGGTCTATGTGGGAATGGGAAGGAGAATTAAAGTGTTTAGCAACCGGGAGATCAGGTAGGTTCGGGCGGGCTGGGCGAAGGTGTTCAGCGAAACGATCGGCCAGTCTACGTTTGGTCTCGCTGATGTATAAGAGTCCACATCTTGAACAACGGATACAGTAGATGAGGTTGGAGGAGGTGCAAGTGCTTAACTACTGCTCTGGAAAGCAGACAAGCATCTTTGGAAAAATATAGAAGTTGGGTTTTCTGCAATTTCCCGTCGTAATCCAAACAATGCTTGCCTGCATTCGAGATTCATTTGGCACTACTCAGCAATCTATTCACTTGAGATTGTCGAACAGTTTCAATGAAGCCAAGCGTCACCCTCAGGAATGTTGGAGAGAAATTTACTTGGAAAAGCATTTTAATATGTTGCTCCTCAGTCTCTGGACTGTTATTCATTCAGAAGGTCTGGGCGTAGGGTACCACGCCAGGATCGTTCAATCATTTACTCAAATACACTTGGACCATTTCCGACACTTTCCTACCATTCCTTGACCTCACCATCTCTATTGCAGGTGATACGCTCCTGACCGACATCCACTACAAACCTACTGACTCCCACAGCTACCTGGACTACTCTTCCTCCCACCCTGCTCCCTGTAAGGACTCCATCCCCTATTCCCAATTCCTCCGTCTACGCCGCATCTGCTCCCAGGATGAGGTGTTCCACACCACACCAGGTCATCACAAATGGCCTCATTCTTCAGAGAACGGGGATTCCCCTCCCCCACTATTGATGAGGCTCGCACCAGGGTCTCCTCCATACCCCGCAACACTGCCTCGCTCCCCATTCCCCCACTCGCAAACAGGGCAGAGTCCCCCTGGTCCTCACCTTTCACCCCACCAGCCGGCAAATACAACATATAGTCCTCCGCCAGTTTCGCCACCTCCAACGTGACCCCTCCACCCGCCACATCTTCCCATCTCCCCCCCCTGTCTGCCTTCCGCAAAGACCGCTCCCTCCACAACTCCCTTGTCCATTCTTCCCTCCCTCCCACTCACCCCCTTCCCCGGGCACTTTCCCTTGCAACCGCAAGAAATGCAACACTTGTCCCTTCACCTCCCCCTCCACTCCTTTCAGGGACCCAAGCAGTCCTTCCAGGTCCGACAGAGGTTCACCTGCACCTCCTCCAACCTCATCTGCATCCGCTGCTCCAGATGCCAGATGATCTATATCGGTGAGACCAAGCGGAGGCTTGGCGATCGCTTCGCCGAACACCTCCGCTCGGTCCGCAATAACCAACCCGACCTCCCGGTGGCTCAGCACTTCAACTCCCCCTCCCATTCCACATCCGACCTCTCGGTCCTGGGCCTCCTCCACGGCCAGAGTGAGCAACACCGCAAGCTGGAGGAACAGCACCTCATATTCCGCTTGGGGAGTCTGCATCCTTTGGGCTTGAATATTGAATTTTCTCAATTCTGTTAACCCTTGCTGTCTCCTCCCCTCCCACCTCTCCCTCAGCCCTCGGGCCCTGGCATTCCCTCCATCTCCATCTCCCTCCCCCACCCCAGTCGCACCAGCTTCTCATTTTCACACCACAAACAGCTTACAATGGCTTGTTCCCTTTATCACCGATACTTCTTTGCATATCTTTCACTCATTGTTCCTTATCTCTCCACATCACCGTCTATATCTCTCGTTTTCCCTGATCCCTGACAGTCTGAAGAAGGGTCTCGACCCGAAACGTCGCCTATCTCCTTCGCTCCTTAGATGCTGCTGCACCCGCTGAGTTTCTCCAGCTTTTTGTGTACCACGCCAGGATCGTTCAATCATGATTGCTGTTCGGCATGGACCCGACAGGCCTGTTTCCATGACGTATCTCTGAAAGTCTAAAGTCTAAAAGTAAAGTCTAAATCTCATCACATTTTAGTCTTAGTTTTAGATATGCAGCGCGGAAACAGGCCGTTCGGCCCACGGAGTCTGTGCCGACCAGTGATCCTCGAACACTTACACTAACCTACACACATCAGGGACAATTTTACAATTTTACCAAGCCAATTGACCTATAAAAGCTGTATGTCTTTGCAGTGTGGGTGGAGACTGGAGACCCAAGAGAAAACCCACGCAGGTCACGGGGAGAACGTACAGACTCCGTGCAGACAACACCCATAGTCAGGATCATAGCCGGGTTTCTGGCACTAAGGCAGCAACTCTACCACAATGTATCAACATTGTCCACATTTCTATCATTTGTTGCAGAAGCAGCTAGTTTGCACACTTCTCCTCATTACTTGGTGCCCCTTGATCCAGAGGTCCCATCCCACAAGTCCTGTTCAATGGCACTCACTTACCTCAATGCCAGGGATGTTGTAAATGAGCTGCTGCGCGATGTCCTTGCAGCCTTGCTCCACGGCATCATATGGCATGTCGTAGTCTGAGTACCAGTCCCGGTTCACGGAATGTGCGTAGGAAGCGCTGGGCGTGGCATGCTGCACCCGTGTAGTCGTGACGATGCCCGTTGATTTGCCTGGCAAGAAGGGTTAAGTAATGAGGCAACCTCTCAGCCCTTATCCAGTTCAGTTCAGTTCAGTTTAGTTTATTGCCACGTGTACCGAGTAACAGTTCACCAATGAACCCAGTGGGTGAAAATGTTTTGATGCAGCAGTAGATATCGTGAGTGGAGTTTTGGATGAACTGTTTTAGACAGGGAGATACGTGATGAACTAAGGGAGGATTTCAGTTTAGTCTATTGTCACGTGTACCGAGATACAATGAAAAGCTAGCAGAAAGACAATTCCAGCCAGCAGAGAGACAATACATGTTTACGATCGATCCATTTACAGTGTGATAGGGGAATAACCTTTAGTGCAAAGTAAAGCCAGCAAAGTCCGATCAAGGATAGTCCGAGGGTCAGCCAAAGAGGTAGATGGTAGTTCAGCACTGCTCTCTGGTTGTAATAGGATGATTCAGTTGCCTGAAATGTTGCTGTAGGAGTAGAGATGTAAGAGTGTGGAGCGATTGTAATGGGTGGTTGTGGGTCTGCTTCTGTGGCTCGCACGCAAATAGTTGGGCGCCATCTTGGAAGTTTCAATCACCAATTTCAATCGCTCTCCCATGACTGACCTTAACCTCAAGTTGTCAAGGGATAAATGTTGGAGTTTGTTCCTCCTCTATTTCCCCTTTCTCTCCCTATAACACTGCACAAGCTTTCTGTCCCTGTCCTGGCCGGCCCAATGACAAACATTTGAGCTGACATAAAAAGTCAAGCCCATTGTCTATAATGGTCTCAGGTCATGGCAAGGCCAATATGATATTCATGAACTGTGGCCAAAGTGGTAAGGTGGGGTGTACGCCAAGCCAATCTGTGCATTGCCAAGTCCTACAAATAGCAATGAGGTGTGCACAAAAAGTTGGAGCAACCCAGTGGGATAGGCAGCATCTGTGGAGAGAAGGAAAGGGTGACGTTTCGGGTTGAGACCCTTCCTCCTACATCTATCTTTGGTTTAAACCTGTATCTGATGTTCCTTCCTACATCTACCTTCAGGTTAAACCAGCATCTGCAGTTCCTTCCTACACAGTGAGATCAGCAGCCAGATCAGCTCTTTTCACTCAGAGATTCCCTTTACTTTTCAGTCGGTCTATGTAAAGATTCTGTATGGATTTCTGAACGTTATATACATAGACTTCAAGAAAGCATTTGGTAAAGTCAACATACCCTGCTGGCTGAAGCTGATATTTCTCGAAATTAAGGCAATTTTTTTACCCGATTGGAAGATTGGTTGAGCAACAGGGGCCAGAGAGGAATGGGAGAAGACCAGATAATAACTGGCGGGATATAGCTAGTGGTGGCACAGAAGATTGGGTCACCACTAACAACTAAAACGATTGGACTGAAAGCCAAACTGCCAATAACACAAAGGTGAATAAAATATTAAACAAGGTATAGGGTAGCATTGAATGATCCAGAAATATTTATCCATTAAGTGATTCCATAGCAAATAAGGAGACAAACAAGAGGATATTTTATTTTCTAAAAGGCGAGGTTAGGAGCTTCTTTCCACTTCTTTCAGGAATCAGATTTTTGGCAGCAACAAATTTAAATTCTAACAATTCCAGCACCTTTTCATGTCCAATCTACATCTCCTCTGGACAGTTCAGCTGCACTATTCAAGTCTTCATCAATCAATGACATTTCATGTCACTGCCTATCATTTTATTCTCTCCACTTATACTTTAGTAGCATTTTAATTTCTAACCTTTCCCAGTTCTTAGTCTTCTTGTGTGGGGCACATGGTGAAGCAGTGGTTAGTGCAGCTGCCCCCAAGGTTCGGCACCCCTACGTTTCCCCACAACTCAAGGACACGCTGGTGAGTTGAATGGGAATTACTGCTTAATGCAGGTAAGCAGCAACTGGAACCAAAGATAAGTTAATGAGCATCTGGGAGAGATTTAGCTGCAGGGCTGGCTACAGGGAAATAAGGAAAGGGGGAATGGAATTGATGGCAATATCTGTCTAGGTCCTGATCAACTGAATGGTCTCCTATTGTGTTGCAGTAGGCAAGACTATGATCCCACCCACTGTTGCAGAAAGAAATGAGAATAAAGACAGATGATAGACACAAAGAGCTGGAGTAACTCAGTGGGTACGGCAACATCTCTGGAGACAGGGAATAGGTGATGTTTTGGGTCAGAACCCTCCTTCAGACTGAACCCTTATTTGGTCTGAAGAAGGGATCCGACCCGAAACGTCACCAATTCCTGACCCAGCTGAGTTACTTCTGTGTAAAGCAGCATCTGCAGTTCCTTCCAACACAAGGTAAAAAAAAACAGCATGTTTGGATTGAGAGCATGCACCCAACACTAACCAGCATCTTCTGCCCACTTCAGAATGGATGTCACCTCATTGCCAAAGGTGGTGTTGCACTGTTTACGCACTGAGGCCGCGCTCACACCCACGGTGCCTTCGTTCGCCTTAACGCCACACAGGTAGGCCGTTGCCGTGCCAGCACTGTCAGGTACTTGGGCGTTGGTGTTATAGGTCTGGTCAATGCAAAAGAGAGAGGCACAGAAAGGTCAAACCTTATCTCTCCACTCCCTGAAGAACAACACACGCCTCATAAATCAACAACCGCCACCAAAGAAAATTCATGACAAACTCATCATCACATATGATTAAAATGAGTCAGCCACAATTGTATAACCAAGCCGCCTACAGCCACTGTTACGGGCAGAGAATAAGGTTATTGTCTTCAGGGACATTTATCATCAGTCGCTTCTTCCCAAAAGGAAATACAATTATTTTGCATTTACTGAAGAGAAATGCACACAATTGAAACAAATTATTATGATAAACGTCTGCATGGCGTTTTGTACATTCTCCCCGTAACCGTGTGGCTTTTCTCCGAGATCTTCGGTTTCCTCCTACGTTCCAAAGACTTCCAGGTTTGCAGGTTAATGGGCTTGGTATAAGTGTAAATTGCCCCTAGTGCGTGTAGGATAGTGTTAGTGTGCGGGGATCGCCGGTCCGTGCGGACTCGTGGGCCGAAGGGCCTGTTTCCGCGCTGTATCTCTAAACTAAACAAATCTAAATGTCCAGCATCAATGACTGGATCGTGGGTGGAGAATGGTAAGCAGCTTAAGCACAGCCACTGGTATGGCCGTCATGAGGATAGTAAAGTTTGCGAAATGCCCAGTCAATTTGTCAAATTAATTGTAAAATGTCGAAAAGAAAATCTTTATACAACTGGATTTATCAGCTGTTTTAGGAAGGAACTGCAGGTCCTGGTTTAAACTGGGGTAACTCAGCGGGACAGGCAGAAAGGTCTGAAGAAGGGTCTCGACCCGAAACATCACCCATTCCTTCTATCCAGAGATGCTGCCTGTCTCGCTGAGTTACTCCAGCATTTTGTGTCTATCTTGGATTCATCAGGTGATTTTTCCACTCACCACCTGAGATGTGATTCTTATAGGATGAGTAGCCCTCAATAATTATATCTATAAATTGGACAATGCAGCTATTATTTATCCATGAATTGCATGCAGAAAGATGTTGGGCACGTTTAAAAATGTTTTGCCCATTTCCTGTTGAAGTCCCATCATTGTGAAATTGGAGTCAGATCGTCTAGGTGCAGTTCATCCCAGCATTGTCTCCCTGTTGTTATTCTTGTCTGCGATTAGATAATTAATGTGTTTGACACTCGCTGTTTTCTTTACGTGAGAAAGTGGAGCAAAGGTTCATGAACTGCTCACAGAGGAAGAAAGAGAAATCTGCACCAAACAGGGAATTGGGAATGATAAACAAGGGAAGAAAGATTCTAAACACTGACCCACGACTACTCTTTCCACCACAGGGAGCTTGGACAACAACTCAACGTCCTCCATGATCACAATGCTCAGCAAGGCTTGTGGCCACTCATGGCAGGGGACACCAGCATTCCGCTCCATAATGTCTCTGTAGGGACACCGCGTGCTGTAACCCACTTTCCCCTCCCCCTTTGTCTCCCTGCAACCCTGCCCCCTCTCGTGGCTCCTTGTGCAAAGGAGGGAGGTCTGCTTGAGCCACCTCACATTCCAGTGCAGCACTTGGGTGACGTGGCAGCTGTAAGCTCAGCAAGAGGACGACCACGCCGCACTCTGCACTCTGCCGCTTCTAAATGGGAAGGACCCAAGGCCGCCATTTCTTAGAGCGAGGATGAACAAGCAAAATTTGTTTTGAGTGAATCCCAATTTGCCCGTCCAACTACATAGATGAAAGTAGAACACAGTTCACAGTTCAGAAGATGATGAGCCACCTTTGAAAGAGCCACGTGTGGGAACTTATCCATTTCCAAGAACCCTTCCTCTCCATTCCTGTTTTCCAATTGTCCCTTTAGAATTCGAGCAGCGGTCACTGTGGGGACACCCATACCTGAAAAGGAACAAAGATGTCATGGCAGTGAAAACATCAGCACTCCTTTCTCTGCATTATCCCAGATTACTTTCAGGTCTCTAAGTGGTCCTACTGGTCTACCTCTGGTCTCAAATCAGCATAGGATTAATATATTTGGATGTTTGATGTCAGCATAGACTCGGTGAGCCAAGGTTACCTGTTTCCATCCTGCATGGCTCTATCAAAGAGTCATTATAAATTTTTCCCATTATGTAGGTGAGGGGTAGAATGGGAATAACGGGAGTGGGTTAAGGCAAAATTATCGGAAAATGGATAAACTGGCATTGACTTCATAGGATGAAAGCTTTCTTCTATATTGTAAGGATATTTGGAAATGAAATAAATCCTGGAACAAAAACCTAACATTGGTACAGAGACAAAAAAGCCACTGGATTGTTAAAAAGCTTCGGAAAAGTCGATCTACCATTCTCAGCGAGGCTGATAATACGGTTCACTCTTAATTGCTCTCTGAAATAGCCAACAAAGCCATTAAGTTCAAGTGCAATTAGAAAGGATAATTACTGAACTAATAAAGACAAATTGAAAGTTATTTAGCTACAGACATCCATAAATATGACGGGGGAACCTCAAGGCTGAGTGCTCAGCCCCCTGCTGTACTCACTCTATACGCATGACTGCGTAGCCGGTCACAGTGCGAACTCCATCATCAAGTTCGCTGACGACACCACTGTTGTGGGACATATCACTGATGGGGATGAGTTGGAGTACAGAACAACAGAGATCGAGCAACTGTCCATATGGTGCCAGCACAATACCCTGGCCCTCAACACCAGCAAAACCAAGGAACTGATTGTGGACTTTGGAAGGAGTAGGATGGGGACCCACAGTCCCGTTTATATCAATGGGTTGATGGTTGAAAGGGTCAAGAGCTTCAAATTCCTGGGCGTGCACATCTCTGAAGATCTTTCCTGGTCCGAGAACACTGATGCAATTATCAAGAAAGCTCACCAGCGCCTCTACTTCCTGAGAAGATTACGGAGAGTCGGTCTGTCAAGGAGGACTCTCTCTAACTTCTACAGGTGCACAGTAGAGAGCTTGCTGACCGGTTGCATCGTGGCTTGGTTCGGCAACTTGAGCGCCCTGGAGAGGAAAAGACTACAAAAAGTAGTAAACACTGCCCAGTCCATCATCGGCTCTGACCTTCCTTCCATCGAGGGGATCTAACACAGTCGCTGCCTCAAAAAGGCTGGCAGCATCATCAAGGACCCACACCATCCTTTTTTTTTTTTTTTTAAATTTCAAAATATACTTTGTTCAAATGATAAATATATACAATACATCCTGGCCACACACTCATCTCCCTGCTACCTTCGGGTAGAAGACTGCAACAACCAGGTTCAGGAATAGCTACTTCCCCACAGCCATCAGGCTATTAAACCAGGCTCGGACAAAACTCTGATAACTTATAACCCATTATCTGTTATTTGCACTTTATTAGTTTATTTATTCATGTATGTATATATTTATATATGGTATATGGACACACTGATCTGTTTTGTAATAAATGCCTTCTATGTTCTGTGTGCTGATGCAAAGCAAGAATGTCATTGTCCTATCAGGGACACACGACAATAAACTCACTTGAACTTGAACTTGAACTTATGGAGTTGATGCAAATCCGCATACAACTTTGGCGGCACGGAGGTGCAGCGGTAGAGTTGCTGTCTTACCCGGTTAGAAACATAGAAATTAGGTGCAGGAGCAGGCCATTTGGCCCTTCGAGCCTGCACCGCCATTCAATATGATCATGGCTGATCATCCAACTCAGTATCCCGTACCTGCCTTCTCTCCATACCCTCTGATCCCCTTAGCCACATGGGCCACATCTAAATCCCTCTTAAATATAGCAGTTGCATCAGAGAACCGGATTCAGTCCTGACTGCGGGTACTGTCCGTATGGAGTTTGTACGTTCTCCTCATGACCTGCGTGGGTTTTCTCCGGGATCTCCGTTTTCGTCCCACACTCCAAAGACTTACAGATTTTTAGGCTAATCAGCTTGGTATAATTGTAAATTGTCCCTAGTCTGTGTAGGATAGTGTTAGTGTTCCCAAAGAAAGAAAATCCCATTCTGTTAAACACACTACTTGGGCATTGCTGGACTAAAGCCCTCAATGTGTAGAGATTTGCCTGCACCAACCAACAAATTCGCACTGCCCTAAGCCTCCAACATCTCATTGTCAGTCGTGGCTGCCAGCAGTGAGCAGATACTAGACCGTCCACTACATACACTATTAAAGTCAACAGGGCTAACTCAACAGAACTCGGTAATCCTCCAATATGCAGTACAGAACGCCACAGGAGATCCTTCTTCCCTGTGGCTATCAAACTGTACAACACCCACCCCCCCTTCTGTCGTAGTGTGGACTGACACCCTCCATCCCCCCCCCCCCCCCCCCAAACCCCCTCCCCTCCCCAAATCTTTGCACATCTCCAATCCTTTCCACTCGTCACTTTAATTTCATGTATCTTGTGTTTTATGACTGTTGGCAGACCTATTTCCTTCCTGGGATAAATAAAGTTCTATCGTATCGTATTGTATCGTATCGTAATATCCGAAACGTACCATCCCCCAGGAAAAGAATGATATTTTTTGCAACGCCAATGTTGAGTTTTTGCAAGTTGAGGGCCCGTTTCAGTGTATCCTGGGCTTGGTTCCTCCAAAACGTTGGGTTCATTTCATGCACTGCAACGGGCAACATAAGATAATTAGATTGGAAAAAATTGACAGACTTGAGAAATGGTTGATGCATCAATTCCGACACAAACGTTTTCCAACAGAGTATTTAAACTGTTCTAGGTGGCCCTATTTGACACAGGTCAAAATAAAGAGTGCGTTTTATCTGATACTGGTTAGTTATGTGCTTCTGCTTGGTAGCTTTTGTCCCGGTGGTGTGACAGGGAGTCCATCCACCTGGGTTTGATTCTAACCTCCAGTGCTGTGTGGAGATTAGATGTCCTCCCTGTGACTATCTGGGTCTTCCCCCCGGTTCTCTCACGTTCTCTCACATTGAAAGTTGGATTCATTGACCACTATAGATAGCAGGGAGGCACGGTGGCAGAGCGGTAGAGTTGCTGCCTTACAGTGCTTGCAGCTCCAGAGACTTGTGTTCGATCCTGACTACGGGTGTTGTCTGTACGGAGTTTGTACGTTCTCCCCGTGACCGCGTGGGTTTTTTCCGAGATCTTCCGTTTCCTACCACACTCCAAAGACGTACAGGTTTGTAGGTTAATTGGCTTGGTGTATGTAGGACCAAATTGTCCCTTGTGTGTGTAGGACAGTGCTAATGTGTGGGGATCGCTGGTCGGTGTGGACTCGGTGGGCCAAAGGGCCTGGTTCCACCCTTTACCCTGAGCATAGGTCAGTGATGGGAGAACCGGGGAATGTTAACGGGCAAGTGTGAGAGAAAGATCACAGGGAAAACATTGCTCTGTGTGCAGGCAAGGAGTCAATGGGCCGAATGGCCTCCTTCTGTGTCGTAAAGGAACATGAACCATAATTATGAAATGGACGTTCTATCTTTATTTCTGAGAATGAAACTAGGGATAGGTGGATAGGAAAGGTTTTACATGGGTGAGAAATATTTTACATGGATAGGAAAGGTTTAGAAGAATATGGATCAAATGCGTTTAATTGGGACCAGCGTTAATGGGGATTTTGTCCGGAGGAGTTGGTGCTGAAGGGCCATTTACTGTGCTGCATGACTCTATGACTCTAGTGCAGTACTATATTCAAGGTAGTCGTGAATTTTATTGGCAAATGAAATCAGGTATGGGCCTGAGAAACTTCGCAATGGGAGTTCTCTGAGTGCCAACAGCTCAGAACCCCAGCATTTGATTCCATGGCAAAATAATGAGATGAAGATCCACGCCCATGTTGAGGCAACTCCTGGACACACGGGTGCTTAACATGGGGGAATCCCTCTCTCCACACCCGCAACAAACTTTATACATCCGGGCTTGCAGACCTGATCTTTCTGTTAACCATTGGCAGAAGTAATGCGAGCCATGTTTACCACTTTATTTCTGTGCAAAGAAAAGCATAAGCAGGGAGATAAATGCATTAGCAATAGGGAGAAAGGAACACAGCCGGCTTCGTCCAGATTTTTTAACCAAAAGATAGTAAATTAATCAATCATCCTTCATTTAGATCTGGAAATGGATTGTCCATATGCTGTAGGTAGAAATCAAGTCATTCAAGGCATTATAGACAGGAATAGACATGCGAGAATCCTTGGTCAGCTGCTACGATTGCATGTTTCCAAACCACGGTTGACCGCAGGATGAGGTGCAATTATTACTCGTGGTAATAATGTGCTGCTGGCGGAGAGAATAGATTTCAGGACTGCGAGAAGCTCGTGCCTATTCTAAGCATAGGAAGCAGTTAATTCTTGCCAAGGGCTCAAGTCAGAAAAGAAAGTCAGAGAGTCGGAATAATTTCCTCCCGGAAGCTGGAAATCCATTGCAGCAGTTCGCGGAGCTCAGCAGCGGCGCATCAACCTGTCTCTGCTCAAGAGAACACATAGACCCACGCCCAACACATTCAGACAAGTGAAGCCACAAATGGAACATTAAATGAGATATGACAGGCCTCTCAGCTCCGCCTAACCTGGTGGTGGACGGCGTATCTGATGATAGATTCGTTTTTTCTTGAGTCCGACGGGTGTATTGCCTATTGAAGTCGAAGAGAGGGGAATATGAAACTTCAATGAAAGGGATCACCTTTCTACAAAAGCAAAAAACTGGAGAGGTTATTGAAATGCACCCAGGCTTGGAAGTTGCAATGTAGCGAATGGCAAAAATGTGGGGTATCAAGATTACTTGAAGTGAAAGGAAATGCAGGCTTGAATTAAAAAAAAAATATATATATATATATATATATATTTATATATATAAGGGAGAGGCTGGCCGTGCGGGGAGTGGAGGAGGGAGGTCTTCTAATGAGAGTTCACAAGGAGATGGAGATAATTCCAACACCATCTTCCAGGCGTTGGACCTGCCATCACTGAATCCGTACAGCTTTTGCCACTTTTGCAGTTCAATGACATTCAGGGAGGTTCAATGAGGGAGTGTAGCCCCCGTATCTGTCAGGTTAAAAATGAAAATAAACCCCTCTGGTTGCTGTTTCTCTGTTCCTTTGCTGTCGGATTCAATTCTTTGATCAGGGCCAAACTCCTGAGGAAATCATCCTGTAGTTTGCCAATACATCTTTTATACATGTAATTGGCAGACTGAGGGACACCACAGGCTGTTTGTGTGCTACATACATGATATTTAGAATTATGTATGGATATACAGTACAATTATCCATACTGTATAAATGTACGGTTACATGGATGGGACAGGTCTGGGGAGATATGGGCCAAATGCGGGCAGGTGGGACTATTGTAGCTGGGACATGTTGGCCGGTGTGGGCAAGTTGGGCCTGTTTCCACACTGTATCACTCTATGACTCTCACCCTTTATGTATCACATCATACTTCAGTTTCAATGGTATTAGCCTGTACACTTGACTCCAAATGCAAGATTTAAGAGTCCAAGTCTCAAACTGCCTGTTGACCCCGTTAGGGGAGCAGTGAAGGCAAGCCAGGGAATTCTTGATGGAGAAAGAGTTCCACAGTGAGGAATTCCCTCTTACTTCGCCTGCGGGAAGGAAGAGGGAAAGAGGAAATGTGGCATCGAGGTTTCCATTTGAATAATGCCTGCATGCCTGCAAAAAGTGATGACGGGGAAGAGGCAGGTTCGGGGAGGATCGTGGGTCTGGGTGGTGGTGGAGGGCGAACACATCACAATCACCCTTCAGGCTGGTCTGGGCAATGCCACGTGTCGGGGGGAAGGCCATGAGCTGCAGAGGCAATGATGAACAAGTGAAACAACACAAGACAAATGAAACACACAAAGTAACAAGATGAATACACATGGAAACGATGGATGATTCATAGTTACACTGAACGAACATTACCACATTTCAATTAGATTCAAGGAGGAACTTTAGTCTTGCAAGCTCTCTGTGGCCACCTTGCACAAAGCCACCTCCTCCTGCCAGCACCATCCTTTCCAAGCTCCTCTAACTACCTCGGGGTGCTCGTCCACTTCCTTCCCTTCACAGTGGCAGCTATTCATTCTCTCGCAACAGCTCCCAGTCAACGTATTGTAATGTGGACTGAAGAAGGGTCCCAGCCGAAAATGTCACCTCTCCCATTTACTCAGGAAATGCTGCCTGACCCGCTAGGTGACTCCAGCATTTTGTGTCTATCTTTGGTATAAACCAGCATCTGCAGTTCTGTTTCATTACTGTCGTGTGGTATATCTCTTTCACAAGCAGCTGCAAGGATTGCATCTGCCAGGCTACATGTTGAGAGCTGCGAGAATTTGCAGTATTTCAACATTTCCAATGAGGCTGAAGATGCCGACTTCAGCACTGTGTTACAGAGGGGAACCCAAACTTTTTTTTTTGTGTGTTCATGAGATGGAAAGCGGCAAGTCAAATCGTAGATGCCAATTTTATTTCAATAGAATTCACGGTTGAATTATTAAGTGACGCCATTCGAGAGATAAGAACCACTACTCCCCGAACATAATTACTGAACTTTTCTTCTTTGTTTTGGTCCTGTTGCTAAAAACAAAATCTGGCAATGGAACGCTGTGAGCCAACCATTATTTGGCATTGCACTGGGATTATTCCCCAGGAACGAGACCAGTCGCGGTGAGATGGAAGAGCTGGTGAGAGCAGCACTGAGACAGAGGGCTGAGGAAGGATTAGATCCTCACGTGCTTCGTTCTGGACGAGGCAGAACCAACAGAGCGTACTTCATTAGCTAACAATTTAAAACATGTTGTCTTACAACGCATCCCGGAAATTAGAGGCGATTGCCTGGAGTGTAAACATTTTATAAAACTAATTTTGATGAGATGTTTATACCTGGGATGAATGCGCAGATGAGATTCAGATTGGCAAGCAGTAGCAATTGAACCTTCATATTGCGTTCTCAGAAAATTAAATCTGTTTCCAATGATCCAACTCGCAGGGAGCTTTGCACCAAAGCCACAGGTGTTCCCTAAATAATAAAAAACAACAATAGTTATTGAGTTTTATGTCATTCGAGAGAAGCTAAGAGTCCAGAGTGGGTAATTGTCATTTGTTTCGACAACAGAACAATATTTTTTTTTCTTGCAGCAATGTTTAAGAAACATTTAGACAGGTACATGGATAGGACTGGTTTAGAGGGATGTGGGCCACATGCGGGCAGGTGGGACTAGTGTAGATGGGACATGTTAGCTGGTATTGCCAATTGGGCCAAAGGGCCTGTTTCCACACTGAGACTCTATGACCCTATGACTTAACAGGCCCATAGACACAATACACACAGGTAACATGTAGTAATTTTTCTTCAAATTATTTAAATTTCTATAAATTAATAACCGCAATACTTGTCCAAAACCTGAAGTGCAAATTCAGTCCATGGAAGTTCATAGTTGTGAAGCGTGTGTTGTGTAGCGTTCAAGATACAAGATTCAAGAGAGTTTATTGTCATGTGTCCCAGATAGGACAATGACATTCTTGCTTTGCTTCAGCACAACAGAAAAAAAGTAGGCATAAATAAATATAGAGCAGAACTGATCAGTGCGACTATATAGCAATGAACACCCTGGTGTTCAAGACCCTGGCGGTTGCTCTGGGTAAAAGACTCTGTGCTTTCACCTTTCACAAATGTAATATTAGGAGGGAAGGCGGGAAAAGAGGTAGGGGTGGGACAAAGGCTGGCAAGTGATGGGTGAATACTGGTGAAGGAGGGTTTGATTAGCAGGTGGGTGGAGTAAAAGGGTGTCAGTTAAGGAGAGAAGAAGATGTCAGATAAACTGATAACCTGAACTATCTAATCCATTTCTCTGTCCACAATGGTCTGCTCAACTATTTTCTAGATTTTATTTCAGACAACTGCTGACGGACTCTGCTGATAGCTGATAGCTGATAGCTGACACCTCCTACGTTCAGTCCCGCTATAGCGCTGAACTATATTATCATCCTAGGTTATCCTCAGGCTGTTGGAGCACACCTGACATCAGCGATCTGCCTACTCACAGAGTTTTAACCATTATATTCATTCTCACAGGACCCAATCCTTAAGGAATAAACAATCGGTCTAGTAAAATAATGCACAATTGCCTAAATCTACAGATAACAATAGCCTTAACCTTGACAATGAAGGCAGCCATTTCGCAGCATGTGAATAGATAGTTATGCAGTATATGATTTGGGGGGGGTTACACCATTCTGGACATACCAGCGAGCCAAAGTGTAAAGACAACGTTATCCCCTTATCATGTATCTATACACTGTAAATGGATCAATTGTATTCATGCATTGTCTTTCTGCTGACTGGTCAGCTTGCAACAAAAGCTTTTCACCAATGTATAAAGGTATTCATTGTACCTTGGTACACCTGACAATAAACTAAACTAAACTAAACTAAACTGTCCCATAGTAAACAAGAGCTCAGTATGTTCCACTTCATCCAAACCCCAGCTTCATGCAGGGAAATAATTATCCAAACAAACTCTCATTCTTTTTGAATAAACTGAAGAAAATAACACTGAAGGCCATTTGACATTCCTCAAACTGGAGTACACACTGGAATCAAATTAATACCTCCCATGCATCCAAGTAGTTTCTGATTGATAATCCAACTGGAAGCAGGTAGCCTGGGCTGGTACCAATGTTATTTTATTAGGTTATTGTTTTGAACACATGCTGGACAAAAACCACACAGAACAGTCCCAGCAATTAGCAGATTTACACAATGACTCAAAAGCATTGCAGAGGGCATCATCACAGCGGAATTGAATTATGCCCTGAATACAAACAGGGGCTATTGGAGTGTGGTGCTGTAAGTAGCGCAGCGGGAGAGCAGCTGCTGCCTTACAGCGCCAGAGACCGGGATTTGATCCTGACTATGGGTGCTGTCTGTATGGAGTTTGTGCGTTCTCACCGTGACCTGTGTGGGCCTTCTCTGGGATCTCCAGTTTCCTCCCACTCTCCAAAGACGTACAGGATTGCAGGTTAATTGTTAAAGAAGGAACTGCAGAAGCTGGGAAATCGAGGGTGCACAAAAGGCTGGAGGAACTCAACGGGTGCAGCAGCATCTAAGGAGCTCCTTAGATGCTGCTGCACCCGCTGAGTTTCTCCAGCCTTTTGTGTACCCTTGTAGGTTAATTGGCTTGGTAAAATTGTGAATTGTCCCTAGTGTGAGTAGGATGGTGTTAGTGTGTGGGGATCGCAGGTCGGTGCGGACTCGATGGGCAGAAGGGCCTGTTTCCGTGCTGTATCTCTTAACTAAACTAAACTAGAAGCTGGCCCAGGAGTTTAAGATGCTTTTTGGTCTGTACCAGCATTTAGTTTACTGTGGCTCTGATAAATCGTTTGTAGTGAGAAAGTACTCAGTGCGTAGGAGAGGGTTTGAGGGTCCAACTGTGTGCATGACATTGAGCGTTTTGTGAAGTGGTGCCACTTTTTCTCAGGTCTTCAAAGTCAGATATGGATGCACGGAGTCATGTGAAGTTATGCCCAAACCCATGACTTGCGATCTTATCCTCGGACCTCGTCAACCTTTCGTGTTGTAACTGCAAGTCTGAGTGAGGCCTTTGTGCTCTATCTAACGCTGAGCTAAGCTCCAAACCCTTGCACCCATCCAAGAGAAAGACCCCTTGCTTTCCCCTTAGCTCAGGGTTAGGTGAGATACAAGGGTTTCACACAGGCTTGCAGTTACCACACAAGAGGTTTGGGAGGTCCAAGAATAAGATTGCAATCATTGGTTTGGCCATAACTTCACATGATTCTTCAATTATTCGCAAATCTGCTTCACAAATTAGCTGCCGGAACTGCCTCCTGTTGCAAACAGTTCCAAAATAGAAAGATTTTCAGACCTTGTCGGAGTACCACCTCCATGTGTTGGAAGAGCTGCCGTAATGGGTATCATATCCACCTCAATCGGTAGCAAGATACTGTAAGTATTCGGTACTCTCCATTCACTTTCATTCCCTCCGCTACTTTTACATCATGGCTGGAGGTCATGCCATCAGCTGCATGTATTATGGCAATGCTTCTCGAATGGCATCTCTCACGTCCTCCACTTCTCCTGCCAGACAGACAAGCCTGACCTGCTTTTCGACAATGTTGTGCACTGGGACAATGGCACCCGTTGTTCTTTCATCATCATAAGTTCATTAGTTATAGGAGTGGAATTAGGCCATTCGGCCCACCAAGTCTTCTCCGCCATTCAATCGTGGCTGATCCATCTTTCCTTCTCAACACCATTCTCCTGCCTTCCCTTACTGATCAAAAATCTATCAATCTCCGCCTTAAACATATCCATTGACTTGGCCTCCACAGCCTTCTGGGGCAATGAGTTCCACAGATTCACCACTCTCTGACCAAACAAATTCCTCCTCATCTCCTCCTTATAGGTCCATCACCATGTAGCCCAGTCCATCTCACAGACTAGATTCCCCACCAATGAGACCATCTACACTCCATGCCGCCTGAAGGAAAGCAGCCGGCATATTCAAAGATCTTTCCCACCCCAACACCCCTTCTTCTCACCGCCCCCGTCGGACAAAAGATACAGAAGCTTGAAGGTATGCACCACCAAACTGAGCAGCAGCTTCGACCCCTCTATTCTCAGGCTTCTGAACAAAATAAATGCTCTCTCTCTGTTTAGATTCTGATTAGTTGCCAGAGTAGTAACATTTTATATCAGCAGTTCTCACTTCAGTCACTTTACTCTACTCCACAGCCAAAAATCTGTAGCCTCCCTTTGATCTGGTATTTTGTTGGTTCACATGCTTGATCAATGGTGTTTTATCATTAATGTCTTATTATTATTATTATTAATGTTTAGTATTTTCTGAGTCATTCGTAACTCTAAGTGTATGTCATGTTGTTACTAGTGAGTGGAGCACCAAGGTAAATTCCTTGTATGTGAATACTTGGCCAATATACTTACTTACTTCCTTACTTAACAGCTGTTGGTCATGACCCTGACACTGCCTTCAGTGACTGGGGTACAAGTACAGGGGTCAAGGACGATGAACCTTGTCACTATCTGGATAAATCGGCTGGTGCAATCCAACTGCTTGATCTCCCCAGCCATGCCAACTGCGCCCACTCCCAATGCTGACTCACACCATTGGAAGGGACTTGGCACCAGGGGATTTGGCAATGTTCACTGCGAACATATCAATTCTCCGAGCTCACAGCTGACAGCACTGATTCCACTCATAACAAAAACACAGCATTAGTTGACATCAAACTTTCAAACTACATCCATTTACAATTACTTGCCACACTGGGCGGCACGGAGGTGCAGCGGTAGAGTTGCTGCCTTACTTCGTCAGAGACCCAGGTTCGATCCCGACTACGGGTGCTGTCTGTACGGAGTTTGTACGTTCTCCCCATGACCTGCTTGGGTTTTCTCCGGGTGCTCTGGTTTCCACCCACACTCCAAAGACGTACAGGTTTGTAGGCTAATTTGCTTGATATAATTGTAAATTGTCCCTAGTGTGTCGGATAGTGTGGTGATCACAGTCGGCACAGGCTCCGTGGGCTGAAGGTGCCTGTTTCCATGCTGCTGCTCTAAATTACACCTAAACTAAATAGTCTTCACTTTTGAACAACCTGTCGGTCGGGAGAGCAAACGTTACAAACTGCACACACAATTAGTTAATTAATGCCTTAGTTAATTAATTAACTATTTAGAAATTAAGGCAGTTTGCAGCTGTAGGTGGCCTTCAGTCAAAGGATTCACTCTGCGACCACCTGAATCCCAGGTAATCTTGCCTGCCATATCACGATCAACTTCTTTATTCTCCAAATGACCGTATCACCTTGACTGGGTGTTTTGGCAATAGTGACAATGGTATCCGGTTTCAGGAGACATTTGATTGTACCCAAGTGCTACTCTTGTGCATATTGGGCTCTATTCATTTTCCTTGTTCGTCAGTCTGTTTAATATGGTTTAGTTTACAAATGTAGTGCGGAAACAAGCCTTCAGCCCACCGAGTCCATCCCGACCAGCACATGAGTTCTATCCTACACACTAGGGCCAATTTACAGAACCGATGAACCTACAAACCTGCACGTCTTTGTGATGTGGGAGGAAACCGCAGCACCTGGAGGAAACCCTCGCGGTCACAGTGAGCACATGCAAACCCCACACAGACAGCACTCAAGGTCAGAATTGAACCCAGGTCTCTGCGGCTGTGAAGCAGCAGCTCCACCAATGTGCCGTTGTGCCGCCGAACATACTGGCTGTGTGTCTTATTGGAAATCTTGTGCCAACTCTGGAAATCTGCCCAATAAGTACGCAGTTCATTCATTTGTTCAGAAAAGCAGCCCAGAGAATTTAAACCCCCTACCCCCTCCCGCCAACACGCTTGCCCTTACTAATTCCAGAAGAAACCAATACAAATTGCAAGGACTGTCAGCTGCCTGGTAATATCAGGCCAGTGGGAGCGCGAGAGTGCAGATAGAGGGGAGACAACATGCTCAGCCTTTCTCTACGGGGCTTAGAACCGCACCACTGCTTCTCCTTCAAAAACAGTCTCATGACAGCAGCAAGACCTGATTGCCTCTCCCTTGACGGGAAAGCTTTGCTGCTCCGGCCGCAGTTAAAATTGCCTGATAACATCAACCCAATATATCCCGTAAATTAAAATGGTAGGTATTAAACTTTCCACCACAGGAATGAAGCAAACACTCAGCTGGTCTGAGAGGTCAGAGTGACATTCAACCATTTCCATGGCAACACTTAAAAGGCACAAGTATGCAGTGAAGTAACTTGGCCAGCTGTTGAATTATTACAGTTGCTAACCAATCCATCTTTCCTTTCTTTTGATGGCCTGGCGAGTTTAACTGAGTTTAGAGCCACCCAGAGCCGCCAACTCCCTCAAGTTTGTCAGTTTGACACATGCCACACTAAACTCAGTCACTAAAGGGGGTTTCAGCACCAAATCACAGCATAAACTGGGCCATTCATTAAAACGGGCTCCTAAGAATTGTAGGCAGTGACACCTGTAATTGAATTTGAAGTGTTGCCACAGGTGGCATTGTTTGAGCTGCCGAACAGGTTCCATCCAACGCTTCGTGAGAACAAAACAAGCAGCTGGCTGTAAACATACATCAATGTAACCTGACAGTATCACTGAGACATGATATGAAGGCATTAGCTAAAGTCAAGCAAGCACTTTAGTACTTGCATTTATACAGTCAAAACCTTCAGCTGTTAACAAGTATTTAATGTCCAATTAGGTTTGTTAGGCGTGTAGTCACTGTTGAACTGTAGGAAATGGGGCATCCATTTATCCAAGGTATGTTCCGACAAAAGAATTATGTGCTTCAGGACAGGTGATCTACTTTGGTGATGTGTCTAAAAAAAATGGGTCAATTGTATCGGATGATACGATACGCAATGATACGATACGATAGAACTTTATTTATCCCTGGAGGGAAATTAGTCTGGCAACAGTCATAAAACACAAGATACATGAGACATGAAATTAAATTGACGAGTGGGAAGGATTGGGGTGGGGGGGGAGTCAGTCTACCCCATGACACAAGGGGGAGGAGTTGCACAATTTGATAGCCACAGGGAAAGAGTCTCCACGCTGCTGTGAAATCAGGAGATAGTGAGAGCGATGTGAAACATGAGGAGCAGAATGAAAGTTACGCTGTGGGAGGGAAGGCAAGGCACGATACGAGTCCCATGGAATGAAAACTCTGCTGCTGGAACAGATCAGGACCACCCCGCTGGAGAGAACCGGCAGTCCCAGCTTTGTTACAGGGCAACAGCAGGTGACCTTGGCAAGCAATGGTACAACTGGCCCCTGGGAAAGAAGATAGGGAAAAGGACAGGTTGTCCCGGAGGATAAGTTACATGGCAGGCAGCTGATATGAAGTTCAGTTACTTGCACAGCAGCAGCACCATATAACTGACCTTATCCTGATTCATGTGCAAGAGTGAAATGTCGTCGTAACAGGACTGCACATGGGGAGTTATTATGGACTAAAGCAAAATATGTTGTGAACAGAACAAAAGATGGTCTCTCCGCAACTCCCTGGTTAAATCATCCCTTCCCACTCAAACCACCCCCTCCTCAGGTACCACAACCGCAGGAGATGCAACACCCGTCCCTATACCTCCCCCCTCGTCTCCGTCCAAGGACTCCGACAGTCCTTTCAGGTGAGGCACTCGCACCTCCTCCAATCTCATTTACTGTTTCCGCTGTTCCAGGTGTGAATTCCTATATATCGGCGAGACTAACCACAGGCTCGGCGATTATTTCGCTGAACACCTCCATTCAGTCCACCCAGACCTTCGTGATATCCCGGTTGCCAAACACTTTAACTCCCTCTCCCATTCCCACACTGACCTTTCTGTCCTGGGCCTCCTCCACTGCCAGAGTGAGGCCCAATGCAAATTGGAGAAACAGCACCGCGTATTTCACTTGTGCCGCTTACACCCCAGCGGTATGAATATTGATTTCTCTAACTTCAAGTAACCTATGCTTTCCCTCTCTCTCCATCTCCTCCCCCATTCTAATTCTACGACTAGTTTTACTGGCCTCCTGCTTAAATTTTAATGATTGTATGCCTTGTTGTCACCTTCCCCTCACATAACAATGATCCATTCTAGGTTTTCCATAAGCTTTGTCCCCTTTGATCTCTCGATTTCACACCTACCCCTTCCATATCTCTTTTTTTTTATATATCCTAAGTATTTTTATTATAGAAACATAATAATAAAAAGTACATTATTTTGCATAGATGAAAATACATGATATTAATGATATATTCGTACTATTAATAATATTTGTATTATCATTGATTTTAAAATTTAAGACTATATATTTTATATAATTGAAAATACATGATACTAATAATACCTTCATGATATTAGTAATATTTATATTCTTATTAATATTAAAAATTTAAGATTATATGTTTCTATACATTTTTCTGATTTTTTTTTTAAAGTAAGAAAAGATAGAGAAAAAGAATATAAGAAATATGATGGTGAATGGAGTGTTAGTCATTAATCCGACCTTGGAGATATAGTTCCCCTTCCATATCTCTATGCCTCCTTCTCCCCTGACGCTCAGTCTGAAGAAGGGTCTCGACCCAAAACGTCACATATAATCTCTCTGGTCATGTGTTCTCAGCCTTTCATGGAAGGTTGAATGTGGCACACACACACACACACACACGAGGCACAATTTACACTTATACCAAGCCAATTTACCTACACACCAGTATATCTTTTGAGTGTGGGAGGAAACCGAAGATCTCGGAGAAAATCCACGCAGGTCATGGGGAGAACGTACAAAATCCGTACAGACAAAGCAAGTTGCGGAGGCCATCGTGCTGAGGGGCTCATGGAGGCAGTTTAAGACGGAGAATGCTGTTCAAGGGAGTATCACTGATAAGAAGAGACGAGAGTTGCCATGGGAATAGATGAGCTCCGGCTCACAAAGGTGGGCAAGAGGAAAGGTACGTCGGTGTAAATTAGAAGACAGTTTCCACTCATGATTCAGGCACAGATTTAAGAACATTGAGCAAAGATAAAGATGAATTATTTTACACAACAGTTGGTATGATCTTGAGCGCATGACCTGCAAGGATGACACATGAAAGCAGATTCAACCCGTAATTGGACGAGTATTGGATAAAAACTATTTACAGGGCAATAGGGTAAAAGTAGGACCCTATCTGTAGTGGGGAAATAGAAGGGAGAGTGAGATTGTTTGGATGGGTTAATAATTTGATGGGGGGGGAGGGAGGCGGAGGGGAGGGGAGGGGGGGGGGAGAGGGGGAGGGGGGGAGGGGGGGAGGGGGGGGAGGGGGGGGGAGGGGTGAGATTAATTAAGCAGCTCTTTCAAAGAGTCAATGGGCTGAAAGGCCTCAAGGTACCCTCTATCAGTCTCTGCTTCTCGGCTGTGATGGTAAAATAAAGATTAGCATTAATATTCCATCGGATCGCACTGCATCATGTCAAAAATGTTTGCACAATGGTTTATGTATTGCAACTATGCTAATTATTGAGCTGGCAAACATGAAGCCGCATCTAATGCTGCGTTAAACCGCAAATTGAAGAGCTGTTAATCTATCATCACCTTTCCCTGCCTCTCCATTTATGTGGCTGAGATAAATGTTCTGAAAACGTTGTGCTTTTCTTTGGATTACTCAGAGGATTTATGACAGTCTCTCCACACCTAAAAATGTCTTAACTCCAGTGAAACAAATTTCAATCAGAACCGCATGACATGTTGGCCTGCACTTAACGTCAGGGACCGACGCATACCTGACTGAAAAATAATGAGTGCAGACAGAACAAAGGGAGAAAAAGAGAGAATAAAGCGGAACCTGCCATGGCGGGAGGGTGGGGGGCGCCAAGAGCAAAGGGGGACCATTGGGGACAAAATTAAATACTTTGTAACTTTGTAAGTGCCCTCTAGGTGGCCACTCGTTGCATACCTTGTGCATGTGAAGCAAATAATCTCACAATGACATGTCATAGAAACATAGAAACATAGAAATTAGGTGCAGGAGTAGGCCATTCAGCCCTTCGAGCCTGCACCGCCATTCAATATGATCATGGCTGATCATCCAACTCAGTATCCCGTACCTGCCTTCTCTCCATACCCTCTGATCCCCCTAGCCACAAGGGCCACATCCAACTCACTCTTAAATATAGCCAATGAACTGGCCTCAACTACCCTCTGTGGCAGAGAGTTCCAGAGACTCACCACTCTCTGTGTGAAAAAAGTCTTTCTCATCTCGGTCTTAAAGGATTTCCCCCTTATCCTTAAGCTGTGACCCCTTGTCCTGGACTTCCCCAACATCGGGAACAATCTTCCTGCATCTAGCCTGTCCAACCCCTTAAGAATTTTGTAAGTTTCATGTGGTTTGTATGTCATATGTGGTTATATAAAGTATCACTCATTTATTCATTCATTAATTTATCCATTCATGCATTCATGAACATTCAATAATGGGGCTTGATAAGGTGCACTGAGACATCTGGAGCGCAATGGTTACTGTCTAGTAGAATTGAGTACAGGGTGTTGGAGATGCAGACAATGGGAGAGGAAGGGGGGGGGGAAGGTATTAGTAGGTAATATAAACATAACATGTACAACCTAAACCAATCCTGGAGCATGGAGAGAAATAGTTAATTCTTGAATGTATCATCTTAGTACTGATTGCTCATAGAGCTCACGGATACACACTGCATCAAAACAGGCACTTCAGCCCATTAAATCCATGCTGATCCTCAATCACCCATTTTATTACTCCCACATTCCTGTTCCAGTTCCAGTTCCCCCCAGATTTTACCACTCACCGAACACCTGGGGCAATTTACAGGAGCTAATTAACTTGCCTTCCCACTTTGGGATGTGGGGGGGGGGGGGAAACGGGAGCACCCGAAGGAAACCCACCCGGTCACAGAGAGCTCTGGCACGGAGAGGCAGCTGCTCCATCAGCTGCAGCATCATGCCGCCCAGAGATCTGGACAAGAGAGTCAAGAGTCACGAGTGGTTTATTGTCGTGTGTCCCAGATGGAACAATTAAATTCTTACTTGCAGCAGCACAACAGAATATGTGAATATAGTACACTAAACAAAATAATAAACTAGAGAGAAAGAAAGTTCAGTGTGTGTAAATATATCCGTACTCACAAATACACATATATATAGATCATGTAGGGTACACAAAAAGCTGGAGAAACTCAGCGGGTGCAGCAGCATCTAAGGAGCGAAGGAGATAGGCGACGTTTCGGGTCGAGACCCTTCTTCAGACTGGTCAGGGAAACAGCTTACAATGGCTTGTTCCCTTTATCACCGATACTTTTTTGCATATCTTTCACTCATTGTTCCTTATCTCTCCACATCACCGTCTCTATCTCTCGTTTCCCTGATCCCTGACCAGTCTGAAGAAGGGTCTCGACCCGAAACGTCGCCTATCTCCTTCGCTCCTTAGATGCTGCTGCACCCGCTGAGTTTCTCCAGCTTTTTGTGTACCCTCGATTCTCCAGCATCTGCAATTCCTTCTTTAAAAAATATATAGATCATGTATATGTACATACATACACACACACATGCATACATACGTACACACAAAAAACCCACAATAATCGTGCAATAATAACAATAATAGCCTATGTAGTTGAACAACGAGAAGACAGAAAGGATCTTTACCTTGTCATTAATCTTCACCTTGCAATGTATCAACTAGCCCCAGTACTTGCAGGAATCAGTAGTAACACACTTGAGCATGGGGCCATTTAGTTGTGTGGTCCAGCACGGTGGAGACCTGAAAGTTAATTAGCCTCATTGCCAAACAGGAGAGTGTTTTATGGCATGGATGTGAATTACTGGGCATTTTCAAAGGAGCTCAAACAACAAAGATTAAACCTCAGTGATTTATGATGCTGCAGGAGGCAGTAAAATTCAGAGAGTTCAGGTTGCTGCTAAACTCAGGTTGGCTTCGAATTTCAATAAAGTGCAGGAAAAATCAGGGAAGCCCGAAATGCACAAGGTTCAATGACCTCATGATTGAAGACTGATGTATTCAAGAGAGAGTTAGATTTAGCTCTTTGGGCTAACGGAATCAAGGGACATGGGGAGAAAGCAGGAACGGGGTAGTGGTTTTGGATGATCAGCCATGATCATATTGACTAGCAGTCCTGGCTTGAAGGGCCGAATGGCCTACTCCTACACCTATTTTCTATGTTTCTTTGTTTCTATGTTTCTAAGATAATTGTTGGAAGAAAACAGATTAAAACCCCAGTACCGGCTGCACTCCAGACCTCTGGCTAACTTGCTGGACTAATAAGTGTATCGGATATCGGATCATCGGGGTTTCTGAACAATTGCCGCACAGCAGCACAGTGACGCGGTGGTAGAGTTGCTGCCTCACAGCACCAGCGACTCTGGGTTCAATCCTACCCTCAGGTGCTGTCTGTGCAGAGTTTGCACGATCTCCCTGTGTCTGTGTGGGTTTTCTCTGAGTGTTCCGTTTCCTTTCACACTCCTAAGACCTGCGTGTTTGTAGGTTAACTGGCTTCTGTAAATTGTCCCTAGCGTGCGGGATAGAACTAGTGTGTGGGTGATCATTGGTCGACGTGCACTCGGTGGGTCGAAGAGCCTGTTTCCATGTTGCATCTCTGAAAAAATGGGTGCTAGGTTATCAGAGGTATGCTGTAATAAGAGAGTCTGGTCTGGAATAACAGAGAGGGGAGGGAAGATTCAAACAAGAGGGCATGACATGAGAATTAAGGGACAGAAGTTTAGGGGTAATGTGAAGGGGAACTTCTTTACTCAGAGGGTGGTGGCTGTGTGGAATCAGCTTCCAGCAGAAGTGGTGGAGGCAGGATCGATTTTAACATTTAAAACTAAAGTGGATAGGCATATGGACGGTAAGTTGAATGGAGGGGTATGGTCTGAGTGCAGGTAGATGGGACTAGGGGAAAACAAATGGTCGGCACGGACTGGAAGGGCTGAGAGGGCCTGTTTCCGTGCTGTAATTGTTATATGGTTATATGGTTATATGGTTTGACCATGTCCTAAATCTTAGATTTCAATTTCATATCCCATTGCCATGCCTCTACGAGGGAAGGCACAGTCTGCGATAAATACCTGTGAGCTGTGACTAGCTTACAAGTGGTTACATTTTGCACAATTGCTGGTTGATTTACATTCGCTTTATCAGTGCAAGTAATAGAATAAAATATATAAAGCAGTCAATATTAATTTGGGTAAATAAGGCAGCAAGTTCTATGTAAAATTCATTGGAGCACCAAGGCCTGCCAAAGATAATATGAATCCCTGGCTTTACTTTCTACCACTTCAGGCTGTTAAAAGAGGTACAGGTCAAACAACTGGCCGTATTCCTGTGCTCCAGAACAAGACTTCCTTCACTCAAGCACGGATATTTACCAGATTACCCCAAATTATTTTAAATTCAATTTGGTTGCTACTTTAATCTTACTCGTATTGACAAGATCCAGTTTTATAATTATAATGTTTATATAACAATTACAGCACGGAAACAGGCCCTCTCGGCCCTTCCAGTCCGTGCCGACCATTTGTTTTCCCCATATAACCATAATAACTGCTTTATATAACCAATATGACTGCTTTATCTGCATGATATCTCTGCCCTTGCTGGTTTTGTAAATTCCTCCTCATTAGTGTTGCATATTAGGAGCTCTTTGCACTGGGGAGATGCCATTGAATGTCCTGGAGAGCAAAGATCCTATAGCGAGCAAGATAGAGCACTCGACAAAAAAGACGTAGTACGGTCAAGGGCAGATTCATGGGTAATTTTCGGCCCCATTTCCGTAACCGGCTTCCGTCTCCGCACCAAAGATCCCATAGGATACCAGTGCGGAGACGGAAGCCAGTTACGGAAACATCCTCGTAAAAATAAAAGTTATTTGGTAAAAATCTTTTCCTCATTTTCATGATTATAATTTATTAACACAAGCTGTTCCCCCGCAACGTTGATTACACTGCGAGTCGGGTCGGGTCGGGTCGGGTCGGGTCGGGTCGGGTCGGGTCGGGTTACTGAAATGGATGAAAAAAAGACCCACGTTCCGCTCTGTTGCATACTACACGTCAGCTCATTCCATTTAGCAGGAATGGTCTATCTTGCTCCACTATATGATCTTTGCTGGAGAGGAAATAAGATTCCTAGATCATTGCCGAAATAGAATCAAAGACTGGGTCGGTCAATCATTCGTTCTACACGTCCCCCTTTATCTATCATGACTAATGCTTGACAGACGGTCAAACTTTAATGAAAACTTGTGAAGAAAGAAAGGAGAAAGTGCTCTTAAAAAGATTTATTTAACTCTCAACCATTGTCTCTGAGGAATGAGGATGCATATGGTACGGAACATCAATTATAATTAAATAAGAATTACAAATTCAGTAAAATACATATGTTTGCACTGCCTCGTGACAGTTGTTTGAGGAGACCCATTCAAGATGATGCAACTTGAACAGGTTGAGATATTAATTTATATTTTAACTGACAATCAATTGCTGTCAGCTTCATTGGTAACCATGGGTACGTCTACGATGATGTATAGGCTCCAGAGTCGGAAAGAACTGCCGTTCCGCGACCATCTGCATTGGGACTTGAGTCATTTGCTCTCCTCAATTTGAAATGCAGAGAGCACAATAAGCAGTCACGTGCCCACGTTTGCCAACAACACGGGACTGGTGACATAGTAATCTGTGTGACCGGAGGCGTAAACTGTGGAGAGGCTTTGCTGGGGATTAAATAATCTGTTGACAAAAAGTCACAGGCAGAGCAGAAAAAAAAATCAAATATGCGTGTGAAGTGTTAGACTTTGTATATCTGAGGGCACAAGTACAGAGAGAAGAAATGTTATTTCAGCTTTGCAAAGCCTTGAATATATCACACGTGGTCCAGAGGGTGCTGTGCCAGGTGTCGGAGTTTAGATAAGTACATTGAATCGAGTGTAATGCAGTCAGGAAACTGTTGCCAGTGTGTTCAATTATGCTGAAAGAGGACATAAGAGACCATTTCCTGGGGCGTTATCATCACGGGGAAGTCATAATTTAGTTGATATGAAATTCTTTGAATGTCACAGAATGTTTCATCATTAATATTCGTTGGATCTCGTTGTACTTCCCCTTTTCCCAACTTGACACTATTTACATAATAATCTGCTTTCCTGTTTTTGCCACCAAAGTGGATAACCTCACATTTATCTGCATTAAACTTCATCTGCCATGCAACTGCCCACTCCCCCAACCTGTCCAAGTCACTCTGCATCCTCATAGCATCCTCCACACAGTCCAGACTGCCACCCAGCTTTGTGTCATCTGCAAATTTGCTAATGTTACTTTTAACCCCTTCATCCAAATCATTAATATATATTGTAAATAGCTGCGGTCCCAGCACTGAGCCTTGCGGTACCCCACTAGTCACTGCCCGCCATTCTGAAAGGGACCCGTTAATCCCTTCCCTTTGTTTCCTGTCTGCCAACCAATTTTCTATCCATGTCAGCACCCTACCCCCAATACCATGTGTTCTAATTTTGCCCACTAATCTCCTATGTGAGACCTTATCAAAGGCTTTCTGAAAGTCCAGGTACATTACATCCACTGGCTCTCCCTTGTCCGTTATCCTGGTTACATCCTCAAAAAATTCCAGAAGATTAGTCAAGCATGATTTCCCCTTCATAAATCCATGCTGACTCGGACCGATATTGCTACTGCTATCCAAGTTTAGTTTAGTTTAGTTTAGTTTAGTTTAGTTTAGGTTAATTTAGAGATACAGTGTATAAATGGACTCTACACACCAGGGACAATTTACAGAAGCCAATTAACCTACAAACATGCACTTCTTTGGAATGTGGGGGGATACCGGAGCACCCGGAGAGAAATCCTGTATTATGGAAAAGTGCTGGATTAGCTCAGCAGGACAGGCAGGATCTGTGAAAGGAATCTGCAGGTGACGTTTTGGGTCCGGACCCTTCCTCAGACTCACTGCTGCATTAGGGTGTTTATCATGGCGCTGCAGCAGTGACCTTAATCAACTAGTAATCCAAAGGCTTGAGCTAACAGCCTGGATATCTAAGATCAAATCTCACGCGGGTAGCTGTGGAATGTGAATCCCCGTTTATAATCTGGAATTTTTATTAAACTAATTATTCATGATGATGGCCACCAAGTTGTGAATTAAATAAACCCACCTGGTTCATTAAACCCCTTCGAGAGACAATATCAGCCACTTGACAACTTAAAATGATCAAAGGATGCCATTTTCCAGCCAGCTTTTCACTAATGCCCTTTACGCTTGTTCCTCCATTTAGTTGAGTGTTGAAAACTCCATTCAAAGAAGAGATCAGGGTTCTCCTGATCATAGAGTCACAGCGATGTACAGCACAGAAACACGCCCTTTGGCCCACCTTGTCCATGCCCACCGTTGGTTATACTGGGTTAGTCCCATTTCCCTGCATCAATATCCCTCGAGACCCTTCCTATCCATTTTTTCCATCCAGAGTTCCTTTCAATGTCGTAATTGTATCCGCTTCTATTGCTTCCTCTGGCAGCTCATTCCATATACGGACTGCCGTCCGAGGGAAAAAGTTGTTTCTGAGATCCCTCTTAAATCTCACCCTTCTCACCTTGAGCCTATGCTCTCTAGTATTAGAATCCTCTACCCCAGGGAAAAGACTGTGCTCACTATGTCCATGCCCCTCATAATCCTGCACCCCTCAGTAAGGTCACCCCTCAGCCTCCTATGCTCTAAAGAAAAATTCTCGGCCTATCCAACCTCTCGCTATAACTCAATCCCAGGAAACATCCCGGCAAATCTCGTCTGAACCCCGCCTAACTTAATTACTTCCATCCTATAGACAGGTGACCAGAACGCCTTCAATTGTTACAAGAACACTCTCTTTCTGCATTACTAGTGGCAATATAATAACCACAAAAGACTCTGAACTCCTTATCCAGATCTTATTCGATCTGTTAGTTTATTTTGTGAAAAGACTCTCAATGATCAGACATAGTTCAGTTTAAAAATACAACGTGGAAACAGGCCCTTCAGCCCACCCAGTGATCACCCAAACACTACTTCTATCCGACACACTAGGGGCAATTGACCGATGACCTGCGCCTTTTATAAATGTGGGAGGAAACCGGAGCACCTGAAAGAAAACCACGCAGTCACAGGGAGAACGTGCAAACTCCGTACAGACAGTTCCAGCAGTCAGGACCGAACCCCAGTCTGTGGTGCTGTAAGGCAGCAACTCTACCGCTGTGTCATTGTGCCGCCCTAAATGACAATGCGTGGATACCCCTTTTACTCTTCTCACATTTGACTGTGACAGGCCACTATTTAACATGATAAGAGAGCTTTCTAATCTCTTCAGAAGGGTCCTGACCCAAAATGGCGACAATCCATTCCCACCACAGCTCAGCTTGATTTAGTGAGTTACTCCAGCACCTTGTGTTTTGTTCCTACTTGTTCCTCCCCTTCTCCAGCTGGCAAACCTCCTCAAAACTTTGAAGAGAGAGGAAGAGGAAAGAATCGGAGCTGTTTGATAGACATTCCAGCACACTTCAAAACCCTTCTTAAAGAACTTATGGTTTCTAGGCATCAAGGAGATGAGGGAAACTTAAAAGTTAATTAAGAGCAGTGTAAAATCACCAAACAATCGGTTCTGGTGAATTGCTGAGGTGGAAGGCACTGCAGTTAAATCCTTTGCTCTTTCAAATAAAGGAATGGACAAAGAGATGCAAGGAACTGCAGATGCTGGTTTATACCAAAAAAGCACAAAGTGACTTTAGAGATTCAGCACGGAAACAGGCACTTGGGCCCATCGAGCCCCGCCGGCCAATGACCACCCCGTACACCAGCACTATCCTACACACTCGGGACTTTTACAACTTAGCGAACCTGTACGCCTTTGGAGTGTGGGAAGAAACTGGAGCACCCGGAGAAAACCCACGCGATCACAGGGAGAATGTCAGACTCCGTACCATCACCGTGCCGCCCACTGGAGTAATGTCTGGCAGCATCTCTGGAGAACGTGGATAGGTAATGTTTTGGGCCGGGACCCTTCCCTTGACAGGAATAGACAAGGCTTTGCTTTAGAATCTTTTCCAAAATAACTGGGACCGTGGGCACTGGTGAACTCCCTTTGGTCATGAACTGAGATGTTTGAGCAGAGGTCACCTGAATGGGGCGTCCACCACACAGCAGTCTGTAACAGAGTCATGAACGGCACCTTCTGAACAATCATCAACTGCTGCCTGAAGCCCCCTCACGCCCTCTCAGAAGAAGATGGAAAAGAGCAAAGTGCAGTGAATGGTAACCAACGGAAGCAATCTGTGTGGGGCAGAGTGGTCAGTACGTTGTGTAATCTGTGGGAATAGCAAAGGGGAGTCCTGTGAAAAATCTTGGGAGAGTTATTCCAACACCTCAAGCAGATGGTTTATCTCCGCGTTGGCAGACAGTTGAGAGCAGATGGTCTCAGAGGAAAGGGGAAGGAGGAGTGACTGAGAAGAGAATAATGATGCATATCTTAACAAGGAAGCATTGCCACTCTGCTGGCACCAGCCTACACAACCTGGTTATAATGCACTTCATTACAATGAATGAGGGGAAGGAATCACTTACTTCTCTAGTCTATAAACCGCAGTCCTCCTGTATTCCAAGGGGTGTGTTGATGATCTGTGAAGCAACTGGTGCCCGGACTCAGATTCAGAGCAATAAAAACTTTCGGGATCAGCCTGAAAGCAGAGCAAAGGTTGGGTTCATGACTCTGTGGTGCAGTTATGTGTTTATAGTCTCGTCTTTAGAATAACAGTTCTTCCTCACTGACAAAAACAAAGAATTTGGCTTTCAGAGCAGAGACAAAGGGTTTCAGGACCGATCTAAATGATTCCTGTCGAGTAGCTGTGGCTGTTTTCAAATTGAATCTTCCTTTGGCATGATGGGAATGTTACAAATTGAACTCTCGATTGTGATTGTGCAGGTCCACTGTACTGCCACTAATGTGCGTAGCGTTCAGGGGAATAATTAAGGTGCCTCAACGGAGGGTCGGAGGAAAGGCTGGGAAATAAAAAGATCAGACACAGGAAGTGAGCCGGAGGTCTCGCACAAAGCTGTGGGGGTTTCCTGGGGCATTGGGAGGCAGGGGGGAGGTGGTGGGGGGAGCGAAGAGTTTCTGAAGTTGTTTCGAAATCCTCTTTCACAGCAAGGAGAAACACAGCTGAGCAATCTTTTAATGTGCAAATGTCAAGGATGCGACAAACGCACTGATAAAAGCAGCACAACATTAACAGACTCCACATGTCCCCTCACAGTGACTAGAAACATAGAAAACATGTGCAGGAGTAGGCCATTTGGCCCTTCGAACCAGCACCGGCATTCAATATGATCATGGCTAATCATCCAAAATCAGTACCCCGTTCCTGCTTTCTCCCCATATCCCTTGATTCCATTACCCCTAAGAGCTATGGTATATCAAACTCTCTCTTGTGAAACATCCAGTGAATTGGCCTCAACTGTCTTCTCCTACTGAAGCCTTTGAAGCCACTACACTAAACTACTACTAATAACTACTACGCCTAATACTAGGATATAAAGATCAGCACATCAGCAGTACTTTGGGCATTTTTGTTTGAGTTTAAGTTTAGTTTATTGCCAAGTGTAACAAGGTAGAGTGAAACATTTTTGCTGCATACTAATCAGTCAGGTGGAAAGACAATATATGATTACAATCGAGCCATCCACAGAATACAAAGACATGATAAAGGGAATAACGTGAATGACATTTAGTGCAAGATAAAGTCCAGTAAAATCGAATTAAAGATAGACCGAGTATTTCCAACGATGTAGAGAGTGGCTCAGGACTGCTCTCTAGTTGTTGGTCGGATCAGTTGCCTGATAACAGCTGGGTAGAAACCGACTCTGAATGTGCGTTTTCACACTTCTATACCTCTAGTCTGACGGGAGAGGGGAGAAGAGGGAGTGGCCAGGATGTGACACATCCTTGATTAAACTGGTGGTCTTGCGGAGGCATTGCAAGGTGTGTATGGAGTCAATGGAAGGGAGGTAGGTTTGTATGCTGCTCTGGGCTGCGTCCACAATTCTCTGCAATTTCCAATTTAACATTAACATGTTAACAGTGTCTCAGTGAAGATTGTGCTGTGTCTCTCATTCTCTCAACCACTTTTTGTTGCGCCCTCTCCATCTGTTGTTGTCTTTCCCTCTCCTCTCGGTATTGATTCTATGTTGTCACGTGTATCGAGATACAGCGATAAACTTAGTTTTGCGCGCTCTTCTGGCAAATCATGACATGCATGAGCACAACAGGCAGTGCTAAAGGGAAAAAAAAAACAGAGTGTGAAGTATAGCTGCAGAGAAAGTGCTGGGTTTTTTAAAAAGGCAATGGCTGCAATGAAGATGGTTGGACGATTGGGAATTCATCCCTCGCACATGACAGGTCTGTTCAAGATGAAAACGAAATTGTTCTTGTCTGGTGGAACGAGCTTTTGAAACAAGCCACCAGAGTTGTGAATTATCCCAGTGCTTGTCCTATCTGCAGTCTATGGGCCAGGAAGTCGAGCATACACTTATAGAGCGGGATGCCGAATCCTTGGTCCAGGAGTTTGGAGACGGAGCTTAGTTGGAATTATGGTGTTGAAGGTGGAGCTATAGCCAACAAATAATAGTATGATGTGGATGACCTTGTAATCCAGTTGTTCCAGAGATGAGTGTAGGGCCAGGGAGATGGGGTCTGCCATGGAACTGTTGTGACGGGAGGTTGAATTGCAGTGGAACAAGAGGGGCCAGCATTGCTATGCATCAAGGTCAGCCACTCGACACACTTCATGATGGTGGATGTCATTAAAGCACTCGACCTTCTTTGCCTTTGGCATCAGGAGAATGGTCTCCTTAATGTAGACAGGAGCCTCGGTTGGAATAGGATGAGGTCAAAGATGTCTCCTGCAAGCTGGTCCATGCAGTCCGCTGGACAGGGTCGGGGGCTCCAGTCTCTTCCCGCGGATTCATTCTCAGGAAGGCCAATCCGACCTACGCCGCAGTGACCATGGGTACGGATGCACCCGTGGCCAGAACCATCCCTGCCCCACTGGGACATCAGCCTGCACTTTATCTCATTTAGTTTCCAACATGAATCCTCTGCTAAAAGTCTGCCGCCTCAGCCAACATTTCCCCTCAAGAACATCACAAAGAAAAATGTTGTGGTTCGGGCAAATTGACTAAAATGGCTTTTCTACGTCAAAACAGTAAAGATGTTTTCAAAATACATTATTTTTGGAAAGCGCACTCTAACCACCCAAAGTTCCGAAAAACATTCCATGAATGCAAGTCTCCCTGTCTTCTTTATATTTCTTCCTGCATCCAGACATTCCATCTGCATCCATCTTCATTGGACATAGCAGTCACAACACAGAGACTACCCAGGCAACCCAAGAGTCACAAGAACATATGAACCAGAAATAGAAGGGGGTCAAATGGCCCACACAAACCTGGCCCATGATTTAATTGGTACATATAACAACACAGCACAGGAACAGGCCCTTCGGCTCACAATGTTTGTGCCAAACTTGATGCCAGGTTAAACCGATCTCATCAGCATGTACGTACATAATCCATATCCCTCCATTCCCTGTGCTTTCATGTGCCTTTCTCAAAGCCTCTTAAACACCACTGTCGTATCTGGCACACCAACACCCCTGGCAATGCATTCCGGTCCTCCACCACTCTCTGTGTAAAACAACTTGCTCCGCACATCTCCATAAACTTTTGTTTAAGAAGGAACTGCAGATGCTGGAAAATCGAAGGCAGACAAAAGTGCTGGAGAAACTCAGCGGGTGAGGCAGCATCAACGGAGCGAAGGAAATAGGCAACGTTTCAGGTCGAAGCCCTTCTTCAGAATTGAAAGTTCAATAAACTTTCCCCTCTCACGTTATAGCTATGCCCTCTAGTGTTGGACTTTTCCAACCTGACTGCTTTCCTATCTACGCCTCTCATTATTTAATACAGTTCTATCAAGTCTCCCCTGAACCTACCATGTTCCAGAAAAAAAATTGGATCATGACTAGATCTGCACTTGCCTACACATTTCTACACACCAGAACAGACAACAGAGGCTCCTCCTCCCTTCTCACCTCGTCCCCATCCCCCCCCCCCCCCCCCCCCATCCCCCCCATCCCCCCCTCTCCTCAATGCACACCTTTCTTTCCATCCCCGTCATCCATTACCCGACCATCCCCAAGGCCAGTTTATCCATGCTCGGGCAAGGAGCTCAAAACTGGACCATGTAGTCCATGTATGGTCTCATCAAAACCCTGGGCACCTTCAACCAGACTTCCCTCCTCTTGTTTTCCAACTCATTCAGTAACGGATGTATCATTTGCCACCCTAGCTACTTGCATTTACCAGTTTCTCTCTATTTTAAAATATTCTAAATGACTATTAGTCCTACCAAAATGAATGACCTCACATCGAGCCATCCACAGAATACAAGGACATGATAAAGGGAATAACGTGAATGACATTTTGTGCAGGATAAAGTCCAGTAAAATCTAATTAAAGATAGACCGAGTATTTCCAACGATGCAGAGAGTGGCTCAGGACTGCTCTCTAGTTGTTGGTCGGATCAGTTGCCTGATAACAGCTGGGTAGAAACCGCTCTGAATGTGCGTTTTCACACTTCTACACCTCTAGTCTGACGGGAGAGGGGAGAAGAGGGAGTGGCCAGGATGTGACACATCCTTGATTAAACTGGTGGTCTTGCGGAGGCATTGCAAGGTGTGTATGGAGTCAATGGAAGGGAGGTAGGTTTGTATGCTGGTCTGGGCTGCGTCCACAATTCTCTGCAATTTCCAATTTAACATTAACATGTTAACAGTGTCTCAGTGAAGATTGTGCTGTGTCTCTCAATCTCTCAACCACTTTTTGTTGCGCCCTCTCCATCTGTTGTTGTCTTTCCCTCTCCTCTCGGTATTGATTCTATGTTGTCACGTGTATCGAGATACAGCGATAAACTTAGTTTTGCGCGCTCTTCTGGCAAATCATGACATGCATGAGCACAACAGGCAGTGCAAAAGGGAAAAAAAAAACAGAGTGTGAAGTATAGCTGCAGAGAAAGTGCTGGGTTTTTTAAAAAGACAATGGCTGCAATGAAGATGGTTGGACGATTGGGAATTCATCCCTCGCACATGACAGGTCTGTTCAAGAGTCTGATAACAGTGGGGAAGAAATTGTTCTTGAATCTGGTGGAACGAGCTTTTGAACTTTTGTATCTCCTGCCCGATAGGAGAGGGGAGTATAGAGATTGACCAGGGTGCGAATGGTCCGTGATTACGTTGGATGCTTTGCCGAGCCAGTATGAAGTATAGATGGAGTCGATGGGTGAAGGCTGGTCTGCATGATGGACTGGCCTACATTCACAACTCTGTGCAATCTTTTGCTGTCTTGGATAGAGAGGTTGCCATATCAAGCTGTAATGCATCTGAATAAGATGCATTTTATGGTGCATCTTAGAGATTGGTAAGCAGCATTGGAGACATGCGGAATTTCCCTTACCTTCTGAAGAAGTAGAGGGTTTGGTGTGCTTTCTTGACTGTAGCATCAATATGGTCGCACCAAAACAAATTATTCGTGATATTTACACGACAGAACTTGAAGCTTTCAATCTTCTCTATTTCAGCATCATTGATGCAGACCGGGAAATGTACTCCACCCTACTTCCTGAAGCCAATGACTCACTTCTTCATTTTACTGACATTGAGGCAGAAGATGGTGCCTTCACACCATTCTACTCAGCTATCTCTCTCTCCTTCCTGTATTCCTTTTAATCATCATTTGTGATCCACCCACTACAGTGGTGCTATCTGCAAACTTCAAGTTAGACTTGAATTTGGCCGCACAGTATTGAGTGTATTGGGAGTATCATAAGGTGCTTGGATGCGGCTTTGCAAGCCACCAGAGTTGTGAATTATCCCAGTGCTTGTCCTATCTGCAGTCTATGGGCCAGGAAGTCGAGCATACACTTATAGAGCGGGATGCCGAATCCTTGGTCCAGGAGTTTGGAGACGGAGCTTAGTTGGAATTATGGTGTTGAAGGTGGAGCTATAGCCAACAAATAATAGTATGATGTGGATGACCTTGTAATCCAGTTGTTCCAGAGATGAGTGTAGGGCCAGGGAGATGGGGTCTGCCATGGAACTGTTGTGACGGGAGGTTGAATTGCAGTGGAACAAGAGGGGCCAGCATTGCTATGCATCAAGGTCAGCCACTCGACACACTTCATGATGGTGGATGTCATTAAAGCACTCGACCTTCTTTGCCTTTGGCATCAGGAGAATGGTCTCCTTAATGTAGACAGGAGCCTCGGTTGGAATAGGATGAGGTCAAAGATGTCTCCTGCAAGCTGGTCCATGCAGTCCGCTGGACAGGGTCGGGGGCTCCAGTCTCTTCCCGCGGATTCATTCTCAGGAAGGCCAATCCGACCTACGCCGCAGTGACCATGGGTACGGATGCACCCGTGGCCAGAACCATCCCTGCCCCACTGGGACATCAGCCTGCACTTTATCTCATTTAGTTTCCAACATGAATCCTCTGCTAAAAGTCTGCCGCCTCAGCCAACATTTCCCCTCAAGAACATCACAAAGAAAAATGTTGTGGTTCGGGCAAATTGACTAAAATGGCTTTCTACGTCAAAACAGTAAAGATGTTTTCAAAATACATTATTTTTTGGAAAGCGCACTCTAACCACCCAATGTTCCGAAAAACATTCCATGAATGCAAGTCTCCCTGTCTTCTTTATATTTCTTCCTGCATCCAGACATTCCATCTGCATCCATCTTCATTGGACATAGCAGTCACAACACAGAGACTACCCAGGCAACCCAAGAGTCACAAGAACATATGAACCAGAAATAGAAGGGGGTCAAATGGCCCACACAAACCTGGCCCATGATTTAATTGGTACATATAACAACACAGCACAGGAACAGGCCCTTCGGCTCACAATGTTTGTGCCAAACTTGATGCCAGGTTAAACCGATCTCATCTGCATGTACGTACATAATCTATATCCCTCCATTCACTGTGCTTTCATGTGCCTTTCTAAAAGCCTCTTAAACACCACTGTCGTATCTGGCACACCAACACCCCTGGCAATGCATTCCGGTCCTCCACCACTCTCTGTGTAAAACAACTTGCTCCGCACATCTCCATAAACTTTTGTTTAAGAAGGAACTGCAGATGCTGGAAAATCGAAGGCAGACAAAAGTGCTGGAGAAACTCAGCTGGTGAGGCAGCATCAACGGAGCGAAGGAAATAGGCAACGTTTCAGGTCGAAGCCCTTCTTCAGAATTGAAAGTTCAATAAACTTTCCCCTCTCACGTTATAGCTATGCCCTCTAGTGTTGGACTTTTCCAACCTGACTGCTTTCCTATCTACGCCTCTCATTATTTAATACAGTTCTATCAAGTCTCCCCTGAACCTACCATGTTCCAGAAAAAAATTGGATCATGACTAGATCTGCACTTGCCTACACATTTCTACACACCAGAACAGACAACAGAGGCTCCTCCTCCCTTCTCACCTCGTCCCATCCCCCCCCTCCCCCCCCCCCCCCCCCATCCCCCCCATCCCCCCCTCTCCTCAATGCACACCTTTCTTTCCATCCCCGTCATCCATTACCCGACCATCCCCAAGGCCAGTTTATCCATGCTCGGGCAAGGAGCTCAAAACTGGACCATGTAGTCCATGTATGGTCTCATCAAAACCCTGGGCACCTTCAACCAGACTTCCCTCCTCTTGTTTTCCAACTCATTCAGTAACGGATGTATCATTTGCCACCCTAGCTACTTGCATTTACCAGTTTCTCTCTATTTTAAAATATTCTAAATGACTATTAGTCCTACCAAAATGAATGACCTCACATCGAGCCATCCACAGAATACAAGGACATGATAAAGGGAATAACATGAATGACATTTAGTGCAAGATAAAGTCCAGTAAAATCTAATTAAAGATAGATCGAGTATTTCCAACGATGTAGAGAGTGGCTCAGGACTGCTCTCTAGTTGTTGGTCGGATCAGTTGCCTGATAACAGCTGGGTAGAAACCGCTCTGAATGTGCGTTTTCACACTTCTATACCTCTAGTCTGACGGGAGAGGGGAGAAGAGGGAGTGGCCAGGATGTGACACATCCTTGATTAAACTGGTGGTCTTGCGGAGGCATTGCAAGGTGTGTATGGAGTCAATGGAAGGGAGGTAGGTTTGTATGCTGGTCTGGGCTGCGTCCACAATTCTCTGCAATTTCCAATTTAACATTAACATGTTAACAGTGTCTCAGTGAAGATTGTGCTGTGTCTCTCATTCTCTCAACCACTTTTTGTTGCGCCCTCTCCATCTGTTGTTGTCTTTCCCTCTCCTCTCGGTATTGATTCTATGTTGTCACGTGTATCGAGATACAGCGATAAACTTAGTTTTGCGCGCTCTTCCGGCAAATCATGACATGCATGAGCACAACAGGCAGTGCAAAAGGGAAAAAAAAAACAGAGTGTGAAGTATAGCTGCAGAGAAAGTGCAGGGTTTTTTAAAAAGGCAATGGCTGCAATGAAGATGGTTGGACGATTGGGAATTCATCCCTCGCACATGACAGGTCTGTTCAAGAGTCTGATAACAGTGGGGAAGAAATTGTTCTTGAATCTGGTGGAACGAGCTTTTGAACTTTTGTATCTCCTGCCCGATAGGAGAGGGGAGTATAGAGATTGACCAGGGTGCGAATGGTCCGTGATTACGTTGGATTCTTTTGCCGAGCCAGTATGAAGTATAGATGGAGTCGATGGGTGAAGGCTGGTCTGCATGATGGACTGGCCTACATTCACAACTCTGTGCAATCTTTTGCTGTCTTGGATAGAGAGGTTGCCATATCAAGCTGTAATGCATCTGAATAAGATGCATTTTATGGTGCATCTTAGAGATTGGTAAGCAGCATTGGAGACATGCGGAATTTCCCTTAACTTCTGAAGAAGTAGAAGGTTTGGTGTGCTTTCTTGACTGTAGCATCAATATGGTCGCACCAAAACAAATTATTCGTGATATTTACACGACAGAACTTGAAGCTTTCAATCTTCTCTATTTCAGCATCATTGATGCAGACCGGGAAATGTACTCCACCCTACTTCCTGAAGCCAATGACTCACTTCTTCATTTTACTGACATTTTGGCAGAAGATGGTGCCTTCACACCATTCTACTCAGCTATCTCTCTCTCCTTCCTGTATTCCTTTTAATCATCATTTGTGATCCACCCACTACAGTGGTGCTATCTGCAAACTTCAAGTTAGACTTGAATTTGGCCGCCCAGTATTGAGTGTATTGGGAGTATCATAAGGTGCTTGGATGCGGCTTTGCAAGCCACCAGAGTTGAGAATTATCCCAGTGCAATGCATTCCGGTCCTCCACCACTCTCTGTGTAAAACAACTTGCTCCGCACATCTCCATAAACTTTTGTTTAAGAAGGAACTGCAGATGCTGGAAAATCGAAGGCAGACAAAAGTGCTGGAGAAACTCAGCGGGTGAGGCAGCATCAACGGAGCGAAGGAAATAGGCAACGTTTCGGGTCGAAGCCCTTCTTCAGAATTGAAAGTTCAATAAACTTTCCCCTCTCACGTTATAGCTATGCCCTCTAGTGTTGGACTTTTCCAACCTGACTGCTTTCCTATCTACGCCTCTCATTATTTAATATACTTCTATCAAGTCTCCCCTGAACCTCCCATGTTCCAGAAAAAAATTGGATCATGACTAGATCTGCACTTGCCTACACATTTCTACACACCAGAACAGACAACAGAGGCTCCTCCTCCCTTCTCACCTCGGCCCAACCCCCCCCCCCCCCCATCCCCCCATCCCCCCCTCTCCTCAATGCACACCTTTCTTTCCATCCCTGTCATCCATTACCCGACCATCCCCAAGGCCAGTTTATCCATGCTCGGGCATGGAGCTCAAAACTGGACCATGTAGTCCATGTATGGTCTCATCAAAACCCTGGGCACCTTCAACCAGACTTCCCTCCTCATGTTTTCCAACTCATTCAGTAACGGATGTATCATTTGCCACCCTAGCTACTTGCATTTACCAGTTTCTCTCTATTTTAAAATATTCTAAATGACTATTGTCCTACCAAAATGAATGACCTCACATCCTCCCACATTATATTTCATCTCACACCTTTCTCCCCACTTGCTTGCCTGTCTGCATTCCTTAGCTGGTTCTCTGTATCCTCACAGCTGATTTTCCCTATTAGCTTGCTGCAGGCAGAAAACTTCGCTCCATAACAATCTGTCTTTTCATCTGCAATAATTACTATGTAAAGTAAATAGCTGGTGGGGGCAACAGTGATTCCTGCAGCACCCCACTATGAAGTGCCTGCTGATGTGAAAATGACTTGTTTATTTCTTTCCTGCCCTCTGAACATTTTTCCATGTTAATATAACCCCACCAGTGGTCTTAACTCCATTTACACTGTGAGAACCCATGCATACATGGGTGAACGTAACACTCAGTGGAGCCAGAGCCAACAGCACAATGGCCAATTCATTTCACCCCTTCAAGGGGCCCATAGTGGTGGGTTTCCCTCGTGATATATTCTCATGCAACAGCCCACAGCCAAGACCCAGAAGGGGGCTGCTTCTCTTCCAATCCAAAAGTAAGTGTCACCTCGGCTCCTGACTTTGCTTCTATTCTGGGCTCCTGAGTAAACCTCTGCCCTGGAACATTATCTTCAACCTAAAAGGACAGTCTGTCACCTACTAAGCAACTTAATTGAACAATGGCAATGCCCAGAGTAGGAGCGATGTTATTCAACCACCTGGTGGTTGATGTACCATGTTAACCAATCCAACCCTCCATTTGAGTTTAGTTTGAGTTTACTTTATTGTCAGGTGTACCAGGGTACAGTGAAAAGCTTCTGTTGCGCTTACCAGCCAGCGGAAAGATACATGATGAAGGGAAAAACGTGAATACATTTGGTTCAAGATAAAGCCGGTAAACTCCGATCAAAAACAGTCTGAGGGTCTCCAATGAGGCAGATAGTAGTTCAGCACTGTTCTCTAGTTGTTGGTAGGATGATTCAGTTGCCTCATAACAGCTGGGAAGAAACTGACCCTCTAATGTTATTTTTCGGGGAAAAGTTTAATGTGGGGTCTTGCAAAATTGTAGGTGTTCTTGCAAAGGTTTTATGCGTGATTTATGTTTTTGTGTGTCCGTCTGAGTCTATACACCCGTGATGCTACAGCAAGCAAGGTTTTCATTGTACATGTACCGTCCTTGTGCAAGGGACAATAAACTCGACTTGACTTGAATCATTTAATTCCTCACAGAAGCTATTTATAGGCTTTAATTCAGGTACCAATTGTGGTTGAGAATTTTGCAATGTAACCTGCCCTTGGATTACTTCAGTAACCTATTATTCATCATTTGCAGTTGACAGTTTAATGGTTTGCTATGTTTCACCTCCGTCTGAGTGGTGGCAATTACACTGGGTGCTTTTTCAGGTTTTGACACTGCAGACAGCAAGGCTTTGAAATTAGCTATTAATCTCATTACAGCCGCTTGATTGTAATAATTAGTCATCCCAAAATCCACAGAGAGTCAGAAGGAAGGCACAAAAAAGCTGGAGTAACTCAGTGGGACAGGCAGCATCTCTGGAGTGAAGGAGTGGGCGACGTTTCGGGTCGAAAGGAAACAGACACCAAACACAGTCCAATGAGAGATTGACCAGAATGAAGGAGGAACCCAAAACTTAAAGGACGAGGAATCAAGAACTAAAGGGCATGGGTTTAAGGTGAGAGGTGAAAGATTGTTCATTACTGTTCTCCCCATGACCATGTGGGCTTTCTCCAGGTGCTCTGGTTTCCTCCCATGCTCCAAAGACGAACAGATTTGAAGGTTAATTGGCTTCAGTAAAAATTGTAAATTGTCCCTAGTATTTTCGATAGTGCTAATGTATGAGGATCGCTGGTCGGCACAGACTCAGTGGGCAGAAGGGCCTGTTTCCATGCTGTATCTCTAAACTAAACTAAATTTAATAGGTACCAGAGGGTGGATATCTGGTGATGGGTGTGAGAAAGGAACAGGCTGGGGAAGTAAATTAAGAGAGTGTTTTAGTTTAGTTTAGTTTAGAGGTACAGCATGGAAACAGGCCCTTTGTCCCACCATGTCCACGCCGACCATCGATTACCCATTCACACTAGTTCTATGTTAACCCACTTTTGCATCCACTCCCTACACATTAGGGGCAAACGGCACCTGAGGGCAGGTCTCTGCCACTGTCAGGCAGCAGCTCCACCAGCTGCACCACTGTGCCGGCTTTAAAGAGGTGGGGAAGCAAACAGTTACAACGAAAGTAAGGGATTCCCTGCCCTGCGTGTAAAACACTTACAATATCTACTGTCAATGTCAATGTCCCCCGAACAATTTCTGTTCTGCCCCATCTCCATTCTGCCCCTCTCCCCATTCTGCCCCCCTCCCCATTCCCCATTCTGCCCCTCTCCCCATTCTCCCCCTCTCCCATTCTGCCCCTCTCCCCATTCTGTCCCTCTCCCCATTCTGCCCCCTCTCCCCATTCTGCCCCTCTCCCCATTCTGCCCCTCTCCCCATTCTGCCCCTCTCCCCATTCTGCCCCTCTCCCCATTCTGCCCCTCTCCCCATTCTGCCCCCTCTCCCCATTCTGCCCTCTCCCCTCTCCCCATTCTGCCCCTCTCCCCATTCTGCCCCTCTCCCCATTCTGCCCCTCTCCCCATTCTGCCCCTCTCCCCCATTCTGCCCCCTCTCCCCATTCTGCCCCTCTCCCCATTCTGCCCCTCTCCCCATTCTGCCCCTCTCCCCATTCTGCCCATATCTCCATTCTGTCCCTCTCCCCATTCCTGCCCCTCTCCCCATTCTGCCCCTCTCCCCATTCTGCCCATATCTCCATTCTGCCCCTCTCCCCATTCTGCCCCTCTCCCCATTCTGCCCCTCTCCCCATTCTGCCCATATCTCCATTCTGTCCCTCTCCCCATTCTGCCCCTCTCCCCATTCTGCCCCTCTCCCCATTCTGCCCCTCTCCCCATTCTGCCCATATCTCCATTCTCTCCCCATTCTGCCCCTCTCCCCATTCTGCCCCTCTCCCCATTCTGCCCCTCTCCCCATTCTGCCCCTCTCCCCATTCTGCCCATATCTCCATTCTGCCCCTCTCCCCATTCGCCCCTCTCCCCATTCTGCCCCTCTCCCCATTCTGCCCCTCTCCCCATTCTGCCCATATCTCCCCATTCTGCCCCTCTCCCCATTCTGCCCCTCTCCCCATTCTGCCCCTCTCTCCACCTCTTCTCCGCACTGTGTGGATATCATTGGAAATTGCTGAGTACACACCTTCTCTGGTTCCCTCACTGGCACACAACGACCTCCATTGTGGTTCAGTCCACCTGTCAGACGGCACAGGTTCTATTCGTAGGGAAGGCACTGCTCTGAGGGAGCATCGCAGCAGAATTTCCTGCCCAGGAGATCACTGCTGCACTTTAAGAACGTCCGATATTTCTTTGGGTGGGATCAAATCTTGCTGGAAACAAGGTACACTAATGGTCGCAAAAACTGGCTGCACTGTCTTGGGAATCCGTGGCATAAACTGTGATCTCCAGCAACTACTGGGCACTCGTGGTGCTCTCTGCTATTACATCAGACAGGTAGGCTCACCCTTACACTTCACATTATCATTAGGCTTTGCTGAACTTGCACATTCATCACACATTAAACTCACTACGGGAGAAGTTTAAGCTGGTAATTATGCCTTAAATTATCTGTTCATTTTAATGCATCTTCGCCGATACAGAAAAGCAATAATTGAAAGTGTACAGCTTCACTTGTGCCAATAATACTTCAAATAGCTTTTGTGTTCCACCCCGTGCTAAACGTTACTGAAGGAACTGAGCAGGACAGGCGTCATTTGTGGAGGAAAACAAACAGGTGGCGCTTCGGGTCAGGACCATTCTTTAAAACTGGAATAGAGGAGAGAGCTGGTAAACAGAGGTGTGGGCAAGGGGTACGGGCAATAACTGGCAATGTGATAGGGGGCTCCACCTTAAAAGGGAATAATTGACCGATAAAATGTGTAGGAAGCAACTGCACATACCGAAGATCGACACGAAATGCTGGAGTAACTCAGTGGGACAGGCAGCATCTCTGGAGAGAAGGAATGGGTGACGTTTCGGGTCGAGACCCATCTTCAGACTGAGAATTGGCAGATGAGTCAGGTTGCGGAAAGAAGGGCGGAGATAGATTCACAGGCTGGAGGTGATAAGAAAGGAGAAGACAAAGGGCTGTAGATGGTGGAATCTGATGAGAAAGGGAGGTGGGTAGGGAAGTATAGACCCAGAGAGAGGGGTGGTGGTGGGAATAGGTGGTGGGGAGTTGCGAGAGGGGTGGGTAATGAGCAGATGAACTTGGGCAACTCAATTTAGTTGAGATTAGTTTTGTTTAGTTTAGAGATAGGCCCGCAGAGTCCGCGCCGACCAGCAACCCCACACATTAACACTATCCTACACACACTGGGGATTATATACATTCATAGAAAGCCAATTAACAGACAAACCTGTACATCTTTGGAGTGTGGGAGGAAACTGAAGATCTCGGAGAAAACCCGCGCCGTCATGGGAAGAATGTACAAACCGCGTGCGGACGTGGCGTCGAGCGGCGAGAAGTCGAAGCAATGCAGTCGAAGCCAAATGGCCGAATGGACACAAAACCGAAACGCCAACGAACCGAAAGCAAACGTAGCCGAAACGCCAACGAACCGAAAGGGCGGGATTCCGAAACGCCAAATAACCGAAAGGCTGCGTCGCCTACAAGCAAACTATCCGAATGCCCTGGCGAAAAGTCAAATAATGGCTTGTGTGGGTGAATGACCCCGACCCTCCCGTCTGCACTGGCCAGTGATGTGGTGGACACGGGGGTCTGGAACAATCGCTGACAAGTCCCACTCCCCGGCGACGTCATGTCTGTTATTTGACTTTTTGTCAGAGCGGCATTCGGTCAGTTGGTCTGTAGGCGACGTGGCCTTTCGGGTGGGTGACGCTTCGGCAGAGCGGCCATCCGGTGAGTTTGCGTTTAGGTGACGCAGCCTGTCGGTTCGTTCCCATTCGGCTATTTGGCATTGACTTCTTTGCTTCGACGCCACGTCCGGGTACCGTACAAACTCCATACAGACAGCACCCGTAGTCCGGATCGAACCCGGGTCTCTGGCTCTGAAAGAGCTGTAAGGCAGCAACTCTACCTCTGCGCCACCGTGCCGCCCATGTTCACGCCTTCGGGTTGTAGGCCACCCAGGTGGAATGTGAGGTTCAAGTTTTCTTTTGGCTTCACTCTGGCAGTGGAGGAGGCCATGGACAGATAGGTGGGTATGACTATGGGAAGGGGAATTGGAGCGGCCAGCAGGAGGAGCATCTCACTGGCCCTGGCTGATAGAAGCCAAGGGTTCGGCAAAATGGTCGCCTAGTCTATCTTTGGTCAAACTGATGTAAAGGAGGAGACATTGAGAGCACCAAATGTAGTGGATGAGGTGGGAGGAGGTGCAATTAAACCTTTGCCTCACCTGAGGGTGGTGGTTTAGGTCCCTGAACAGAGGCATAAGGACACGTGTTGCACCTTCTGTGGTGGCAGCGGGGAAGTGCCTGGGGACGGGGAAGGTTGGAGGGGCGGGATTAGCAAGTGTTCACATAGAGTGCTCTGTAGAAAGATGAAAGGGGTACACAGAAGGTAGTTGAGGCCAGTTTATTGGCTCTATTTAAAATGGAATTAGATGTGGCCCTTGTGGCTAAGGGGATCAGGCGGTATGGAGAGATGGCAAGTACAGGATGCTGAGTTGGATGATCAGCCATGAGCATATTGAATGGCGGTGCAGGCTCGAGGGGCCGAATGGCCTCCTCCTGCACCTATTTTTTATGTTTCTATGTTTCTATGTAGTGGGTATGTAGGAGATTTGACTGGAGATGTGACAACTGCAGAAAAGTCAGAGAATAATGTGTTGGCTGGAGTAGTGAAAGGTAAGGACTAGCGGGATTCTATACTTGTTAAGTGTGGAGAGAGGGAGGGGGGGGGGGAAGGGAAGGGAGGGAGGGAGGGAGGGAGGGAGGGGGGAGGGAGGGAGGAAGGAGGGAGGGAGAGAGGGACAGAGAACAGAACTACAGAAAGCGGAGGGCTCCTTGCTTAACTGTGTGGTATGGCTGGAGGGGAACAACGCAGCCTGAAAAAAGAGGGCATCGCTGATGTCCCAGAGTGGAATGCCTCATCCTGACAGCAGATGTGGCAGAGAAAGAGAAACTGCAAGATACAGGTGGTATCCTTGCAAGAGACACAGGGTGGGAGAAGGTGTAGTCTAGGTAGGACTGGGAGTCAGTAGGTTTGGAGCAGATGTCTTTGGATAGAGTCAGAGAGATTAAGAAAGGGAAGAGAGGTGTCAAAGATGGTCCAATTAAACTTTCTGGAAAGGGTGGAAATTGGTGATGAAATAGATGCAATTCACAAATTCAGCATGGATGCAGGAGGCAGCTCCAATGCATTTATGGATGAAGGGGAGAAAGAATTGGGGCGTGCTACCAGGGTATATTTGGAGCAAAGTGTTCAACTGAACCAATGTTCCACCAAACAGAGAATATTAGTTGAGAGGAATCCATTGTGTCTCTACTCGTGGATGGGAATGGAAGTGGAAAGAAACTGGACATCCATGGTAAAGATGAGGTGATGGGTTAGGGTTAGGGAACCCTACTTCCCTAACATCTACCATCACCTACCATCACCTAATTCTTTCCTGACCTCTTGCTTAATCAATTCTTTTTCCCCCTCTATCGCTCTCAATATCACTTCTCTTTCACCATCTTTACATCTGGTAAAGGAGGTTGGAGACCCAGGGCCTCTCTCCTCAACCTCTGGTTCCATCAGCTTTCCCTGGATGTTGGCTTGCATGGAGGGGAGAGGAGGGGGGGGAGGGGGGGGGGGGGGTTAGGGGAAAGGGAGAAGGGGAATAGGCAGTGAAGGGGGACAGGAGGGAGGAGAAAACACGAGAGGGGCAGAGAGAGACGCGGTCGGGAGAGGAGTGAGAGAGAGAGAGGAGAGGGAAGAGCACAAAAGGAAGAAGGGGGAGGGAAGAGGGTGAGATAGATGGATTCTTGATTAATACGGGTGTCAGGGTGTGGGGGAGAAGGCAAGGGAATGGGGTTAGGAAGAAGAGATAGATCAGCCATGATTGAATGGCGGAATAGACATGACGGGCCAAATGGCCTAATTCTCCTCCTATCATTCTTGACCTTATGAAAAGATGTGTGTCAGATAATAATCATATGAATCATATGGATCAGATGTATGTACATAAATGGAGGAGAGAATGTGAGCAGCAGGTGGGAAGGACAGAGGAAAAGGAGGAAAGACAGAAGGGAGAGGAGAGGGGGGCAGTAGAGAGAAGAGAGGGTGGAGTGGGCAACAGAGAAGGGGAAGGGGAGAGGAGCATGGACAGCATAGGGGACAGTAAAGGGGGGGGGAGGTTGGGGATGGAGGAGAGGACAAGAGGGGAGGGGTGAGACAGAGTGAAGGGGAGAGTGGGGAGGGCAAGAAAGAGGATGGTGTGCGGTGGGGAGTAGAGGGGGGTGGGAGGGGGGAGAGTGGATTGGGGAGAGGAGAGAGGGTTAGAAGAATGAGGGGAGAGGAGATGGAGGAGAGAGGGGAGAGGTGAGAAAGGGTTGGAGGGAGTGGCCGAGAGTTAATGAAGTGAGAGTTGAACGAGGGATAGAGAGAGAGAGGGTGGCGATAGCCAGTGGGGAAGGGGAACGAATTGTGGAGGCGAGGGAGGGGAGAATACGCTGGCAGACTTTAACTCATATTCCGTTCAGTGGGCATCAGTAAGCATTTCGGATTTCTGATGCAACAAAAAATGAGGGGAAATGCTAGAAACACTCATCGGGTCGGTCAGTGTGTGTGTGTGAGGAGAGAAGCGCTTTAACGTCTCGAATGTGGGACAGTCGTTAGAACTGACACCTGAACAGGGTTTTGCCTTCACAGATGTTGCCTGAGGCACTGGGAGTTTCCTACATGTTCTGATTTTAGTTCAGACTTTTTGATTATCTTTTTTTTTTTTGTTCTTCTAACGCTTATATTTCTAATTTTTTTATATTTCCCTCCTGTTGCAATCTTGGCAGCAGTTTGATCCGATCACCGCTGTCTGCTAAACAGGCGAGAAAAATCCGCTACAGATATATGTGCCCCGGGTCGGAATACAGTTTAGCAGCTCCGGGCATCGAGGCATCAGAGTTAGCAAGTTACGGAATTCAATCGTTTAGAAACACAGTAGATTAAAATTCTCTTCCGCGGCACTTAAATTTGGGGAATACTATGAAGGGTCTCGACCCGAAACATCGCCCATCCTTTCTACCCAGAGGAGCTGCCTGTCCCGCTGAGTGACTCCAGCATTTCGTGTCTATCTTCGAGGAATGTTATTTATTGGTCTCCTGGAAATTTGGTTCAACGGGTCAGTTTCTCTCCCCGACCCTCCTGCAATTCAGCCACGACCCGTCAAATATTAAATCAGGAAGCAGCCACTAATGTCCTCCATATTCCCGATAAGAATTTTTTTGGTTGTTGTTGAAAAGTTCAGTTCTAACGCGAGAAAACACAACACGCACTGCACATGTTGCGTCGAGAATCATAAACAGATTTTGACTCGTCCATTCAGATGTGAATCGGAGGATAATTCCAAGAAGTTGTGGGTTAAATGCACTTGGATAGTTCTGTAGCAAAATTAGAATCGTGATGTACTCACCTGCCCAGGAAGTATCTATCCCTTTAAATCAGTTGAAGCTGGTGAAAGGAGAGGTACCGGTTCCCTTGTGAAATGCGCTCGGCGAGAGTTGCCTGTGGAGGGAGCAGCGAGTGCTGAGAGTCCCGGTGTGCGGGCTGTCTCCTTTATAGCGAGGGGGCTCCTAGTCCAGCCTTGCCCCTGGGAAGAGGAGGTCTCACACACTGCCATTTTCTGGCAGCCTCCCCCCTCCCCGCCTCGTTAAATGTTTGGCCAGGATTTGCTCAAAGGCGAAGCTCCACCTACTGCCGAGTTGTTGGCTGCGATTTCTTCTCTTCCCCCAGAAGGATGTGAGAGGCGCAGAGGCAGACACCACAGCGTGTGAGGCAGTATTCCTGGCGGGGCCACCCGTCTCTGGGATTAAGTTGCAATCGTGCGCATTTAACTGCCACCCAGCCGACCTCAACACACACTGCTCCAAACCGAATGGTTGTCGAGATGGGGAAGGGACTTCTACCCGAGGCGTTCACTCTGTGTGTCTCTCTCCACAGACGCTGTCTGGTCCGCTGAACTTTTCCAGCATTTTCCGTGGTTATTTCAGATTTCCAACATCTGCAGTTTGTTTTAATCTTGGATTGTAAAGACTCTGTGCGTGATCTGTACCTGGCGGTGCCCCCTCTATCTCAAAAATACACAAAATGCTGGAGTAACTCAATGGGTCAGGCAGCATCTCTGGAGAACATGACCTGAGGAAGGCTCTCAATCTGTAACATAGCCTATCCATGTTCTCCACAGATGCTGCCTGACCCCAGCACTTTGTACCTTTCTTGATAAGTTCCTTGTATCTAAGTCCTTCCATCTTATCCAGCCCTCAGCTTTTCATTTCCCTTAAGGACAACGTTCCCAGCATGAAATTATTCACATTTAATTTTCCCGATATTCCCAGAAATGGAGGATGGACTCTTCCCCAAGGGCTTCAGACTCTCCATCAGTCTTTCTACCACCTCCGTTTCCTGCTGCACCCAACCTTCCTTACACCTGTCTACCAGGAATGCAAGGAATAGGAGTAAGGATGGACCACTCAGTCACTAAATCTGTTTTGCCTTTACATTCTCAAGAGGGCTAACGTTCCAGATCATCCACATATACCCACTGTGTTCAAAGCCCCCGATCTCAAAAAAATAATCTTGTCCTTGAATATACTCAACCTCTGTGCCTGCACAGAACTCTGGTCAACAGAATCCTATGAATTTTCAATCCCTCTATAAAGTGATTGCATCCCAGCTCTGTCTGAAATGGCTGTCTGTCTGTCCTGGGAGTGTGTCCCCTAATTAAGATCTGTCTCGGATTAGCCTTCATTTCCATACGCTTTCTTTGATGCTGAGAACGGGGGAAGCTGAATGTCAAGAACTTCCACTTCCTTCAATCTCCCCATTGCCAAGTTTGGTTTATGGTTTAGCGATACAGCGTGGAACACAGACCCTTCGGCACACCGACCAGCGATCCCCGCACATTAACACACACCAGGGACAATTTGACACTTATACCAAGCCAATTAACCTACAAACCTGTAGGTCTTTGGAGTGTGGGAGGAAACCGAAAATCCACGGAGAAAACCCACGTGGCCACGGGGAGAATTTACAAACTCCGTACATACACCTGTAGCCCAGATCGAACCCGGGTCTCTGGTGCTGTAAGCGTTGTAAGGCAACCACTCTACCGTTGTGCCATCGGGCTGCCACCGTATCCAACAGATCGAGCCCTTGCTCCATGCTTCCCAACATTGGAATTTGTGGCCACACAATGCCCTTGCCAATTTCCTGTGTACAGGAACTCTCCAGCTTACGACAGCATTCCTTTACTAAGAACTGTTCATAACCCGAACTGTTCGTAAATCGGAAATGTATCTGCCTGCCAATACATTTAAATCGAAACATAGACCAGCCTGCCTTTAACTCAACCATACAGTTTACCCTGTAAAATGCAATGATGTTCATAAGTTCATGCAGTAAGTCATTGGACCAGAATTAGGCCATTCGGCCCTTCAAGTCCACCCTGCCATTCAGTCATGGCTGATCTATCTTACCCTCTCAACCCCATTCTCCTGCCTTCCCTCCCTCCCCCCATAAACTTTGACATGCTTACTAATCAAGAACCTGTCGATCTCCGCTTTGAAATGACTCAATGACTTGTCCTCCACAGCCGTCTGTGGCACGTTGCCCCAGACCGAGTCCCCACATGGCAGAAGATGCCTGCAGCCCCATCGCATCAGTTCCATCCTGCCTGTCTCCTAAATAAATGCTCGATTGTGTGTCTATAAGTCGTACACTTGTAACTTGGGGAGAACCTGTACTGTGAGGTGAATATGTGAATAGGAACGAACACAGCACCATAACAATGCCTCGACACTTACTACTTCTAAGTGTGTTGACAATTGCAAGGCAGGAAACATCACAGCTTTACACACAGCACGCTTCCGCTATCAGATAATAACATTGTAATTGTGGTATGGTTTGAGGGCTAACTATTGCCTGGCACACTGGGAATAAAGCCACTACCTCACGTTCAAACTAACACCAGGTAATCGTGAACATCCAGCTGGGGGTGTTAATTGTTTCACATAACGCCTCATCCAAATGAAGGTACTTTGGATCAGTGGGTGACATTTCCTGCATCTTAGATTACTTACTCCAGTGAGTACTGAGTCACCACCGATCCCTGATCATTTTGCAACACAGCGTGGCTGCGATTGGGTGGCTCCCACTTCAGGAGCTGGTAAACGGCAGCCACAACCCCAGCTGTCAAGTCTGTGCACGCTGGCAAGTGAATCTGTGGTACGCCAATGTGTTTTTCGAATGACACAAAAACCCACACCCACTACTGAAATACTTGACTTCCAGCTCCACCACTTTGGTTTTCCATTCAAACCCACTCATTAGAAAGAGCAGGTGAGCGAGGAACTCACTCTCTTGAATGCGTTACCAAAGCGTTTACATTCAGATGGTTCTGTGCAAGGAACAGGCGTAATTGAAGCACAGAGACTTAGTTTGCCTCACTGACCACAAGGACACTACCATTGTGGTTTAGAAATGTAATTGGCACCTCAAGATGAAAGCTTCATTGCTTTCTAGCGTGGAGCCTTTGGGAAGGAAGATGACAATTGCATGTATTGCCAAACTGTCAAAGCCCTTTGATCTTCAATAAAATGCTGAGTATTCCAACAGCAACCAACCCTCTGGAAACTCTTGGGGTAAATATTTTTTTGTACATGTCAGACTGCCAATTGTGTCAGATCAGCAATGTTTCCCTGCGTCTATTTAAAGGGCCTGATGGAGACACCCATCGCGTGTGTCTGGGTGCCGCACCAGGGAGGGTGCTGGCAGTGCCAAGACTGAATGCTGCCAACACATGGATTGCCAGAACTAGCCAGGCAACTGGCCGAGGTCCTTCTGGTATCAGCTTTAGCCGGTCAATATAACTGCACCTCCCAAACAAAATGATCGTGTTTGGAATTCCAACATTCCCAAATACATCCACGTCTGAATAAAACCTCACATAAGGAAAAGATTAATGGCAAAGATTTAAAGACCGCATGGATGAACTCCAAAAATTGTTCATCCCTGTCTGGCGAATAAATAAAACGGGGAAGGTGGCTCAACCGTGGTTAACGAAGGAAATCAAGGATAGTGTTAAATCCAAGGAAAAGGCATAGAAATTGGCCAGAGGAAGTAGCAAACTGGAGGACTGGGGAAATTTAGAACTCAACAGAGGAGGACAAGGGGGGGGGGGGGGGGGGGGGGGGGGAGAGCATGAAAGAAAGCTTGCAGGAAGTAGCAAACTGGCTCTAAAAGCTTCTTTAGATATGTAAAAAGGAAAAGATTAGTGAAGACAACTGTAGATCCCTTACAATCAGAGACAGGTGAATTTATAATGGGAAAGAAAGAAATGGCAGAACAGTTACACAAGTACTTTGGTTCTGTCTTCACTAAGGAAGACACAAACAATCTCCTAGAAATACTAGGGGACCGAGGATCTAGTGGGAGGGAGTCCACATTAGTCAGGAAATGGTGTCTGGGAGTGGCGGCACTGCCCTGGCAGCAGCGGCTCGCCTGCAGTCCGTCTGTTTTTCTTTTTATTTGTTCTTTTCTTGTCTTGTTTTTAGCGTTAGTTTGAGTCATTATGTAGTGTATGTGTGTGGGAGGGGTGGGAGAAACGTTCTTAGTCTCTTCCTTTTGGGGGGACGCGACTTTTCTTGTCGTATCCCCCGTCTCCGTCTCCGTCTGCGCTGAGGCCTATCGCGGAGCTGGCGGCCTCCAACTTTAACTGCGACCGACCTGAGGCTCCGGAGGCAGAGCCAGCCAGGACTTACCAGCGCGGGGCTGGCCGACTTCGGGGCTGCGGCGGGTTCCGGCGTTCCGGCGGCCCGACTCGGAGCTGTGGCGGCTTTCCGGTGGCGGCGGCAGCAACTTCGGAGGCCCGGCCGCGGGCCCAGTGGACGACATCGTCGGGAGCTCGCAGGTCACAGATTGGTGACCTGTTTTTCCGGAGCTCCCGCGGCAACAGCTGCGTCCGCTGGACTGGAGGGCGGCAGCTTCGGCAGCTTCGACCGCCCCGGGCCGCGGAGTTGAACCGGCCCGCTCGCGGAGCGCGGCTCACCCGCAGGACTTATTTACATCACCCGGTGCGGTCACAACATCGGAGGCCCGGGTCGCCTCAGCGCAGAGGAAGAGGAAGAGGAAGAAGGGAAGAGACAAAGACAAGATTTTTGCCTTCCACCACAGTGAGGAGGTGTCTGGTGAACTCACTGTGGTGGATGTTAAATATGTGTTTATTGTGTGTTTTTGTTATTTACTATATGTATGACTGCAGGCAATGAAATTTCGTTCAGACCGCAAGGTCTGAATGACAATAAAGTTTTCCAAGAACCATCCAAGTGTTAGGTAAACTGTTGGGACTGAAGGCAGATAAATCCCCAGGACTTGATGGTCTGCATCCCAGAGTACTCAGTACTCAGATGGTCTGCATCCCAGAGCCCTAGAAATCGTGGATGCATTGGTAAAGATTTTCCAATGTTCTCTCATTTCTGGATCAGTTCCTGTGGACTGGAGGGTAGCCAATATAACCCCGCTTTTTAAGAGAGGAGGCAGAGAGAAAACGGGGAATTATAGACCAGATCGCCTTACATCGGTAATGGGGAAGATGCTTGAGTTGATTGTCCAAGATGTTATAGCAACAAATTTGGAAAGCAGTGAGAGGATTGGTCAAAGTCAGCATGGATTTATAAAGGGATAATCATGTTTGACTAATATTCTGGAATATTTTGAGGATGTAACAAGTAGAATGGATAAGGGAGAGCCAGTGGATGGGGTGTTTCTGGACTTTCAAAAAACCTTTGACAAGTTCCCATGCGAGATTGGTGTGCAAAATTAGACCACATGGTATTGGTGGTAGGGTATTGACGGATAGAGAACTAGTTGCCAGACAGGAAGCAAAGAGTAGGAATTAACGGGTCCTTTTCAGAATGGCAGGCAGTGACTAGTGGGGTGCCGCAAAGCTTGGTGCTGGGACCCCAGTTATTTACAATACATATTAGCGATTTAGACGAGGGAATTAAATGTGACATCTCCAAGATGGCGGATGACACAAGGCTGGGTGGCAGTGTGAACTGCGATGAGGATGCTCTGAGGCTGGATAGGTTGGGTAAGTGGGCAGGTGCATGGCAGATGCAGGATGTGGATAAATGTGAGGTTATCCACTTTGGTGGCAAGAATAGGAAGGCAGATTATTATCTGAATGGTGTCAGATTAGGAAAAGGGGAGATGAAACAAGACCTGGGTGTGCTTGTACATCAGTCACTGAACGTAAGCATGCAGGCAGTGAAGAAATGGCATGTTGGCCTTCATCGCGAGAGGATTTGAGTTTAGGAGTAAGGAAGTCCTACTGCAGTTGTACAGGGCCCTTGTGAGTCTGCACCTGGTATTGTGTGCAATTTTGGTATCCTAATTTGAGGAAGGACATTATTGCTATTGAGGGAGTGCAGCGTAGGTTCACCAGGTTAATTCCCGGGATGACGGGACTGACATATGGTGAAAGAATAGGTCGACTGGGCTTGTATTCACTGGAATTTTGAAGGATGAGAGGGGATCTTATAGAAAGATATAAAACTTTTAAAGGATTGGACAGGTTTAGATGCAGGAAAAAAGTTTCCCGATGTTGGGGGAGTTCAGTACCAGGGGTCACAGTTTAAGAATAAGGGGTAGGCCATTTAGGACTGAGATGAGGAAAAAACATCTTCATCCTGTGAGTTGTGAATCTGCGTGATTATTTGCCAGTGGAGGCCAATTCACTGGATGTTTTCAAGAGAGAGTTAGATTCAGTTCTTAGGGCTAAGAAATCAAGGGATATGGGGAAAAAATCAGGAACGGGGTACTGATTGTAGATGATAGGCCATGATCATATTGAATGGTGGTGCTGGCTTGAAGGGCTGAATGGCCTACCCCTGCACCTATTTTTCTGTTTCTATTAAAAAGTACAGCCCTTTTCCGACGTCACCTATACCCAACATTGTTACAGACTTAGCGTTCCCAGGTTCTGTTCAGATAGGTGCCACCCTGAATTAATTGTTCACCCTTCCCCCCATAAATACCATTTGGCATGCAAAATCATTTAACCTGACATGTTCAAGGAGTGTGCGCTAAGCTATATTACAATGTTATTGTCGGGGAGTGGGCGGGGGGGGGGAGGGGGGGGGAGGGGGGGGGGGGGGAGAGGGGTAGGTGGTGCCCGTTGGGGAATGTGTTGCGCTTAGGAACAATAAATATGTAAAACATTGTATGTTGACAATATTGTCCTGGAGATCAAATATTGATCATTATTTGCTAAACTGGCAACAATTTATGTACAAATGTTGATTTATAAGTGTTACTTTGCAGTAACCAAGTAAAATGGAACGAACCTTTGCCAAATTAATGTAATCTTCCCAACTACCACAGGCCCATTAGCCTATTAGTTCTTTTGCATTATCATCTTGCACATATCCTCAACCATCCAGCGACCGTGGTGAATCGGGGGTTGCTGGTAGCATGACTGTGCTGTTTTCATGAGAATTTACAAAATAAATCATTGTGCATCACACGCATTGTACATTCTACGCATACAACTTTATTAGAGTTGCTGGATTACATTGTATCTTTAAATTCACAAAGAACTCTTTAGGTTTTGCATTAACCTTTGACGAATCAGGGATGGATTCTATCATTGGAGCATTCTGATTTTTAACTTTTCTTTATCTTATAGATATATATTTTTTTTTTTTTTTTTATTTATTTTTTTATTTTTTTTTTTTTTATTTTTTTTTTACCCCGGTCTCCCGCGTGAAAAAAATAAAGGACAGAGGTGAGAAGTTAAAAGATTGAAAGAAAAGGAAAAAAGTAATAAGAAATGAAAGATTAGGAGAGATCTACCTATCTCATATTTTTGCCCATTCGTCACCCAGTTCTGAACCATTTAATTTCTAAGGTTATGTTATGTTGCACCATATGCTTGTATAAAGTTGATAAACGGAGACCAAATCTTTAAGAATTGGTCTACTTTGCCTAGTAAGAGGAATCTCATTTCTTCAAGATGTAGCGTTTCAGACATATTTGAGATCCACATTTTGAATGTTGGCGTAGGTGCGTTTTTTCCAAAATTTAAGTATAAGTTTTTTTTCGCTGTTATTAGACCATAATTAAGAAAGGCTTCTTGGAATATAGTTAGTTTACTTCCCTCTTCCATTGATCCAAAGATAATCAATTCAGTATTGGGGTTCAATTTTGTGTTAAATAGTTTTGTAAAAATTCCAAAAATTTCATTCCAAAATGTATACAGTTTTGTACAAGAGACAAAGGAATGTGCTATAGTGGCATTTTGAGTTAGACATTTGTCGCAGATGGGGAAACATTTGAAAATATTTTATTCAGTCTTGTTTTCGAAATAGATATATATTTTTTTAATTTCCTGTTTCAACATTGCGTTTCCGCTTCCTACCCTTGCCATAATCTGACAGAGTGCATAGATAAGCGCAACACAGAGCTGTTATGAAACACATCTGGAACCAACCACCACAGGTGTGGGGGACTGATGGAAGGCAATGAACTGATGGAAAACAGTGTACAAACCGAATCTCAACGGAACTTAACACTCTAAGTTCAAAGGTAGACAAAGGTTTTCCAGCATCTGCAGTTCCTTCTTAAACAAACTCTAAACTCAAAGTTATTTTTTTGAAAAAATCTTATGAATTGCTCAATATTTTGCTGGTGGCACGATAACTCCGATGCATAAATACCAACGGTGTTCTACTTAAGGAATTAATATTTTCATCAAGTGGTATAATATTAATATTTTTCCTTATCAATCTTTCCTGTGAATATCAACCCACAAACTGCCGTCAGTTTATGTATATTGGGCGTTTTGTAGAGATTGAATGTTCACATGCTTATGCAGAGATTGGAGGGATATGGTTCACATGCAGGCAGAGATGAACAGTTTAACCTGGCTTCATGTTCGTCGTGATCCAGTCAGCCTTGGCGGACCGACCCAAAGTGTTCGGCAAGTGATCTCTGAGTCTATGCTTGGTCTCACCGATGTATACGAGGCCATATTGGGAACACTCCTTTTCCAACTTTCTTCTCCCCCCTACAATCAGTCTGAAGAAGGGTCTCGGTCTGAAACATCATCCAGAGATGCTGCTGAGTGGTCCTTTTGGAATCACCGGATGCAGTAGATGAGGTTAGCGGAGGTGCACGTGAATCTCTGTCTTACCTGGAAGGACTGTGGGGGTCATAACAAGGATAAAGTTCCCCATGTCCTTACCTTTCATCCTACAAGCCTCCGTATCCAACACATCATTGTCCATCATTTCTATCACTTCCAATGTGATCCCACCACTAGTCACAACCTCTCATCTCCTTTCCATCCTCTGCGGAGACTGCTCCCTCCGCAACACCTTGGTTCACTCATCCCGTCCCACCCAAACCATCCCCCTCTCCCTATCGCTCTCTCCCTCCCCCTCTCTCTCTCTCCCCCCCTTTCCCTCTCGCTCTCTCGCTCTCTCACTCCCTTTCTCTCTCTCCCTCTCTCTCCCTCCCTGCCTCTCTCTCTCTCTCTCTCTCCCTCTCATTCTCTCTTTCTCTCTCTCCCTCTCCCTCCCCTTCTCACTCCCTTTCTCTCTCTCCCTCTCTCTCTCTCTCTCTCTTACTCTGTCTCTCTTTTAACCTCTCTCTTTCACTCTCTCTCTTTCAGATTTACATTACCTGTAGCTTTTTGAAATGTGGACATCTTACACAGTTGATTTCTGTCTTAATTCCCTTTTTACCCATTGAGCCCATTTCCATTTTTTTATTTTCTAAAATATACAAGCAAAAGTCTAATATTTATCTACTTTTGAATTGAATCTGTACCTTCAGTGCAATCTGTCTTCGAGATTCTAGTAATACTTTGGTGTCATTCCCTGAATCATTCCTAAGTGAATGTTGAGCTGTGGACAACCAGCGTCTGCAGTGCAATCAGGGCACAGTCCCAGCGGCTCGGGCTCCATCCTGACTTCCAGTGTCGTCTATGTGGAGACTGTATGTTCCCCCTGTGACTGCATGATTTTCTCCGGGTGCTTAGGTTTCCCCCCACATTCCAAAGACATGTACATCCATAGGTTAATTGACCATTGAAATTTGCAGCTGGTGGGGGGGGTGGGGGTCTGGTAGAATCTGGGGCGAGTTTTTGGAAATGGAGGGGGGGGGGGAGAGAATAGAATGAGATTTGTGTAACATTGGTGTAAGTGGTAGGCACAGACTCAATGGACTCAAGGATTTGGTTCCATGCTGAAGAACATGACAATCCCTGCAAGGAAAGCAGAAGAAAAACACCAATTAATGGGTCGGGCAGCATCTCTGGAGAAAACGAATAGGTGACGTTTTGGGTCGAGACCCTTCTCCAGACTTAGGAGTCTGAAGAAAGGTCTCAGCCCGAATCGTCACCTATCCCTTTTCTACAGAGATGCTGCCCGACCCGCTGAGTTACTCCAGCATTTTGTGTCTATCTTCGGTGTAAACCATCAACTGCAGTTCCTTCCTACACAATATAGCAATGTTGCAAAATTTTGAGATTTTCAAAATCAAGTCTGCAATTTATCCCATCAGATAAAGCATAAAAATAAGTTTAATTTGACACCTAATTCACTTTCATATCTTCAGTATTAAAAAAGTTATGGCCATTTTCATACTCGGAAATTAGCATCTTGTTCCCCATTGCCTTTCCATTGACTTAACTCAAAAGCTGTGATCGATGACAGTCAAAAGCCCATAATTTTCTTAAAAATTGAGAGAACTCAATGAAATTTTCAGTTATTATAGATTGAGGCATTCTTAAACAAATATGAAACAATCTTACTTGGATGACCTGAAATTAAAGTATATAATTAGTTAGTTACCTAATTGTAGCTAATTATAAAATTCAATTACTAGATCTAAACATCTATCCATTTTTTAAGAATATAGATAAACATTTTTTAATTGCCTAAGTGTCCAAATAGCATTCACACAATAATTCACAATATAAAATGATTTTTAAATCTCATTTTCATGAATTTATAGGCCAAATGGAAGAAATTTAGTGTTTAATTCCCGTAAATTAATGGCCATTTAAATCAACTTGCGAGTGGGTTTTAGTGGAACGCGGTGGATTGGAACGTTGCGGTTTGCAGTGAATTTAACCCACAGTCGGCAGGAAAAACACTGCCGGTTCGTATATATTTTTTGTCCCCTTTTCGCAACATGAAAATTTGATTAAATGCTTCCTAAGCACCACGTTTTTATGTAAAAATAAACTGTGTACTTTCTTTTCTCCGCTACGTAAAATCCTTCCCGTTGTCGGCGCTGACAGCTTTAGAAGATGATTTTTAAATTACTCTTGCTAATAAATGATCTAGCGAGGTTTAAAAATACCTTCATGAATCAAATGCCAGAGCGATTTCTCTTTAGCGACGAAATCCCCTGAGATGGATCGACTTGAACTGTCTGGTGAAAAACGGCATTTTAAACACCCCCCCCCCTCTGAAAGGCACCAAAGTCGCGCACATGGGGAGTGGCAGAACTGCATCGCCACTCAAGGTAAGTATTGTAACATACCTACACAATACCAATTAATGGCTGGTTACGGAATGCCAACATCATGGCCCTCAGGGCATGGTACTGTGCAAGGGGAGTGGATCATGTGGAGAATGGTCACATGTACTGAGGATTTCCGCCTCCCCTGCATTTCCCTCGTCTCGGCAGCAGCCATTCACCTGGCTGGGTTGTGGCTGGCACGGGAATGCCTCCTTTATGGTCTGCGAATATTCAAGGTCCTTAGCGCGCGTGTGAAGCGTCTCCACTGAGTCAGCAAGGCAACATAAAGATCCTGTTCTATTCATCGGACAGGATGTAAACCATCCTAACACTGCTTGAGACTTTTGTCCAATTGCACAATTATTTTCCTTTGGGCAAGTGAGTGGACATTAGCACGAAACACAACAGCGGCTCCGTTTTCAGACTGCTGAAAATGATATAGCCTTCTTCTTGGTGGGTGGCAGTGACTCTCCAGGTGAAAGAACCAAGCTTGGCATTAAGATGGTCAATAATACCAGCTCGAGTTCCAATATTAACTGTGCAGCTAAATTGGACCTCATGCAGTCTGGCTATCAAGTATTTCCTAAACACAATCTGGCCATCCACAGCAGTCAAGTGAATGAATATGACTGAATGGGAAGTGAACATTAAAAATTGCTGTTTATTTACCCTGTCCATGAGAATGTTCCTGTTACTGCTTACTCAATTTGCCATGGAGAGGAAATAATTAAAAAAGTATATGTTAGCAGAACCCCAAACGAGTAGCTTGGACGGCTAACCCAAGTGGGGCTGGCTTGGGGGACTGAGCTCTATTGACCTTGGAGCAAGCTAACAATCCTCTGTGGGCTCAAGAAGCTTAAGAAAACATCAGTGTGAATCAAAATTGGCTCCACGCTCTGTCATCCTCACTTCCATTGCAACAATATTTAACCTGCTTGGAATCCAATGGATGAGTAATCAGGTCAGCATTTTTCCTTTGGAGCAAGTTTTATGTACTTTTGCCATGAAATATATTTATGTAATATGGTGTAAGGGCGCCTCTTTGTACATTGAGTATTCTCAATGATTTCTGAGTTCTGGTCTTTGTTGTCTTTGACAGATGACCTATTCAGGACATTTAGATCTCATGCCTCGGAGTGCTGTCTGGTCACTCACTGTTCCTGAGTATCAGTGATCGCACAGAGTTCAAAGCCATCTGTAGTTGATAATGGTAATACTACAAGTAAGACTAAAGCATTGGGGACTTTGGCCCCCTCTCCCTCCCATCCTACTGGCCAACATACAGTCACTAGAAAACAAAGTGGAGGACTTAAGGCGCAAGACTGCTTTACCAAAGGAAGCTGAGGGAATGCTCTGTGTTCTGTTTCACAGAGATATGGCTCACCACCAGCTCCCCAGACTCAGCGGTCCAGCCTGAAGGGTTCTCCATCCACCGTATGGACCATATGCAGACATCTGGAAAAGGGAGAGGAGGGGGCGTCTGCCTCATGGTCAACTCTGCGTGGTGCTCAGACATGGCAGTCCTGTCCAACTCCTGCTCTCCACACCTCAAACATCTGGCGGTGAAGTGCCGTCCCTTCTACCTACCGAGGGAATTCTTCACTCATCTCTCCACTGCCATTAGGTAGAAGGTACAGGAGCCTGAAATCTGCAACATCCAGGTTCAGGAACAGTTTCTTCCCCACAGCCATCAGACTATTAAACACAACTTCAAACAAACTCTGAACTATAACAGCCTATTGCACTTTATCTGTTTATTTATGTGTGTATTTATATATATTCTATGGTCTATGGACATGCTGATCTGATCTGTATTTATGCCTACAATATTCTGTTGTGCTGCAGCAAGCAAGAATTTCATTGTCCTATCTGGGACACATGACATTAAACTTTCTTGACTTGACTTGACCCGACCCTCTGGGGACACTGCTCTCCTCTCGAAAATGATGACAATGTATTTTGCAATAAGACTTGCCATGGCCCATGACAATAACTGCTCAACATTACTCAACAATAAACATAATAATGTACATTGGACAAACAAGCTTACACCCAAATTCCATACTCCTTTTCTCCAAGGGGCAACAGGCAGAAATGGAATGATATATCCTTCTTCAACTATGAAAATCTTTGGAGGTAGTTGAGGCAGGGACTATCGCAATGTTTAAGAAGCAATTAGGCAAATACATAGATAGGGCAGGTTTAGAGGGATATGGGCCAAACGCAGGCAGGTGGGACTAGTGGGGCATCTAGTTTAGATGGGACATGTAGGTCGGTGTGGGCAAGTTGGGCCGAAAGGCCTGTTTCCATACTGTATGACTGTGACTCTATGGGTAATTCTTCCTTAGCTGCACCATCTAAAACCAGCTATAATAGAGCACACTGTCAGAAAGGCCTGCAAACTGCCTTCTCTGTGGTTTAGTGGGCAATGCATGGATAGAGTGTGAGAATGTTGTTTCAAAGCACAATAAGTATGTTATATATACGTATACCAAGGTTCCTGCGACAGTAACCTCCCACCTCTCTCTGAGCTGCAAGCCTATGTGTTGAATACCCTCTTTGGGTCTTGAGCACATAGAAATATAGAAACATAGAAAATAGGTGCAGCAGTAGGCCATTCGGCCCTTCGAGCCTGCACCGCCATTCAATATGATCATGGCTGATCATCCAACTCAGTATCCTGTACCTGCCTTCTCTCCATACCCCCTGATCCCTCTAGCCACAAGGGTCACATCTAACTCCCTCTTAAATATAGTCAATGAACTGACCTCAACTACCTTCTGTGGCAGAGAATTCCAGAGACTCGCCACTCTGTGTGAAAAATGTTTTTCTCATCTCGGTCCTAAAAGATTTCCCCGTTATCCTTTTTAAACTGTGACCCCTTGTTCTGGACTTCCCCAACATCGGGAACAATCTTCCTGCATCTAGTCTGTCCAACCCCTTAAGAATTTTGTACGTTTCTATAAGATCCCCCCTCAATCTTCTAAATTCTAGTGAGTACAAGCCGAGTCTATCCAACCTTTCTTCATATGAAAGTCCTGGCATCCCAGGAATCAGTCTGGTGAACCTTCTCTGTACTCCCGCACAAACCTGTCTATCACTTCAGTGCAGGGTTCGTGCTGTTAGAGTGCTGCACTCACAGAAGTGTCGTTGATAAAGCCAGAACTTAAGCATAAATGAAGGATTCTACTATTTGAAGACCTGTAGAGTTGTCCCCGATATCCAAGTCAATAATTATCTGACTACCTAATGAACTTGAACCAGAAGGTTTTGTCATGTGTAGGAAGGAACTGCAGATGTTGGTTTACACTGAAGATCGACACAAAATGTTGGACAGGCAGCATCTCTGGAGAGAAGGAAAAGGGTGAGACCCTTCTTTAGATTGGTTTTCCATGGTTTCTTCAGACTGAATTGTCATTTGCTGGTAGCTGCAACATGTTGTCTACCTATCAACTTCTATTTTGATATACCTTAAAATGAATGTGGATTGATGGAATTTCCAACATGATTACTTTGATTTTACTCTTGGAGGTGCAATAATATTCACAGCAACTTTTGTCCAATTCCACGGACAGGTTGACAGGTATCAGTGAGATCTCAGCCAAATAGTGCTGCGGGAGTCCTCTAGACAACATTCAGTCTTCATGCCGGCAACACTTATGAAGATGTTAAAGTGCACCAGGATTGCCTTTCAATGATAGTAACTCTGTGCTAGTGCAGGGTCTGGACTTGAGACATCAACCATTCCCCTGTCTCCACAGACACTGTCTCACCCACCGAGTTCCCCCAGTTAAGATAGTTACAGAAAGCTGGAGTAACTCACTGGTCAGGCAGCATCTCTCGAGAAAAAGAATAGGTGATGTTTTGGGTTGAGACCCTTCTTCAAACCTTGAGTTCCTCCAGCAATTGGCTTGTCTGCACCAGATGACAGCATCTACGGTCTCTTGTGTCTTTGCTTAATTGATGGTGAAGCATTTCAGAATATCCGAAAAGGCATGATGTAATTCATTCTTTCAAACTAATGGCCACTGGTTAACAAAGGCACTTCACCCTCCCAATGTCCCTTACCTGCATCCTCTACCCCCCAACTCCCAGTTTCACTTCTGTACCAAAAAGCATCACAGGGTTGCGCTTGGACTTAAATTAATTGCCCTATTCTTGGTCAATTGCTTGCCTCGTTCATGACCTCCTGCCCACTGGCCCTCTTTAACACCCCACTGTTCACACCAAGGACCTCATGATGTCTGGTGCCACCCAATTCTTCAGATGCACTCCACCCAGGTCCCATACAATTGCAGAAAGACTTCAAATCATCTCACAACAAAGGCAAACATACCAATCACCTTCCCATTTGTTTGTTCCACCTGCATATTGGCCTTCAGCAACTTGTGTACAAGCACACATAGCATACGTTCTTCCAAAATTTACATTGGCTGTGCTACTAAATCACCTTAATTTGTTTTTCCAATGCTTTTTAAAACACTTACCTGAAACCAAGGAAACTCTTCTATTCCTCACGTCCTCTCTCTCTCTCTCTCTCTACCTTGTGTCAATTAGAGAGTATGTGGAAACAAAGAACTGCAGATGTTGGTTTATACTGAAGATAGTCACAAAGTGCTGGAGCAATTCAACGGGTCACACAGCATCTCAGGATATTGAGGATGGGTGATGTCTTGGGTTGTGACCTTTCTTCAGACTGAAAGTGGGGGGGGGGGGAGGTGGTTGAAAGGTTCAAAGGATCAAAGGTTCAAAGGTCAGTTTATTGTCACGTGTACCAATTAAGGTACGGTGAAACCCGAATTACCATACAGCCATATTAAAAAAAAGAAATGTTTTTAAAAGCAACAAGACACACAACTACATGAAAGTTAACATAGACATCCACGACAGAAGATTCCCCACATTCCTCACTGTGATGGAAGGCAATAAAGTCTAATCTTCTTCCTCTTTATTCTCCCACGGTCGGGGCAGTCGAACCATCCACAGTCGGGGTGATTGAAGCTCCAGCAGCCGGCCATCGAAGCACCTGCGGCAGGGCGATCAAAGACCCCGCGTCAGGGCGATCGAAGACCCAGCGTCGCGATGCCAAATCTTCTCAATCTTCTAAGGAAGTAGAGGTATCAATAAGCTTTCTTTACGATTGCATTAATGTGCTGGGTCCAGAAGAGATCTTGAGAGGAATCCATGTCCCGGAACTTGTAGCTGCTGAATCGCCCCACCTCCACCCGTTGATGAAGGCAGGTTTGTGGATCCTTGACTTTGCTCTTCTAAAGGCAACAATCGGTTCCTTGGTGCTACTGATGTTGAGCACCAGGTTGTTGTTCTGGTAGCATTCAATCAGGTGATCGATCTCCCTCCTGCACTCTGACTCATCATAATCCGTAATTCGTTCAACAACGGTTGTGTCATCAGCGAATTGAAAGATGGAATTAGAACTGTCTCCAGCTATACATTTGTGGGGATAGAGTGAGTAGAGCAGTGGGAGGAGCACTTAGCCTTGAGGGCCCCCTTGAGCTCATGCTTATTGACGAGAAAGTGTTGTTGGCAATTCATACCAATTGTGTTCTGTTATAAGGGGGGTCATGGTGTGATACAGGCGCAGAGGAGGAGAAGCTGCATTTTTGATTAGGGAGAAGATCACAGCAATACTCAGAGAGGATATTCCTAGGTGAATGTCCAATGAGTCTATATGAGTAGAACATAGAAATAAGAAGAGGATGATCACTTTGATAGGATTATAATAAAGGACACCCCACCCCAGCCCAGTCAACAGGATCATATATATAGGGAGGTCACAGATAGCTGAAGGAATAATGGGATTGTAATAGTCGGTGATTTTAACTTCCCAAATATTAACTGGGACTGCCGTAGTTCAAGAGATTAGATGATTAGATGGGGCAGCATTTGTTCTCGGTAATGTTTTGTCAAGCAATATGTCCTTCTACGGGTCTGAAGAAAGGTCTTGACCTGAAATGTTACCTATTCATTTTCTCCAAAGATGTTGCTTGACCCACAGAGTATCTCCAGCATTTTGTGTCCATCTTTGGTCCTTCTACAGGGGGGACAATGCTCGACCTTCACTTGGAAAATGAGGCTGGATAAGTGGCTGCATTGTCAGTGAGAGAGGAGTTTGGGAAGACTAACTCTATGTATGGAAAGATGTTGGGCAGTTCCACAAGTTAAAGCCATTAATTGGGACAGAACTAATTTAGATGGCGTTACATCAGAACTTGCAAAGGTTGATTCCGAGAGGTTGTTGGCAGGTATAGGGACATCAGGCAAATGGGAGGCTTTAAAAAGTGATGTCAGAAGAGTTCAGAGCAAACATGTTCCTGTTGGAGTAAAGGGCATGTCTGGCCGGATTGGGTAACCCAACTTGAAGAGATAAAGATAGACTCTAGTCTGTGAAAAGGAGGCACAAGTTAGGAATAGGCAGCTGGGATCAAGTGAATTCCTTGAAGATAGTAAGATATGTAAGAATAAACTTAAGAAGGAAATCAGGAGAGCAAAACAGGGACATGTGAAATCCTTGGCTGCTCAAGTGTGGAGATTCTATTAAAACATCAGGATCATAACGGGTAGAGGTTGGATGCTTTTTATGATCCCTTTAGTGGTCATTTATGAGTGCATCCATGGAAGATGATTGAGGTGTAAAATGAATACTTATTGCCTGCATTTACTGTGGAGAAGGTCATGGAAGCTTGGGAATTCAGGGAAGAGAACATTGATCTCCTGAAATATATCTATATAACTAAAAGTCCCATCTTGACCACTTCCTGTCTGCACTGTATATTGATTTTAGAATGATTTTTGGCCATCTTACTTACAGTCCTCCTCCGCTGAGGCAGCCCCGAGGATTTTTCCAATAGATGAAAAAAAAAGGTATGAGTGTTTAAAAAATCTTGAGATCAGCTGATTGGTCTTCTCGCCTGTCAATCATCATGATGAAGGTAACGCCCCTTCCGTGGAGGGGGGGGGGGGCAGGACTATAAAACCCCGGATGCCTGGACATGACTTAGTCACTCTGGAAGATCGCAAGGGAGAGGCCACGACTGTCATACTAAGCTGTGAATCAACTGAACTGTGTCTGCAATATACTTGCACTAAATGACTTGTTAGGAGATTGAAATGCTATGAAATTGAATTTGCTGGACTGCACTCGGCTTGAAATGCTATGAAATTGAATTTGCTGACCTGCACTTGGCTTGAAATAAAATTGAATTTGCTGGCCTGCACTCGGCTTGAAATGCTATGAAATTGAATTTGCTGGCCTGCGCTTGGCTTCAAATGCTATGAAATTGAATTTGCTGGCCTGCACTTGCTTTAAATGCTATCAAATTGAATTTGCTGGCCTGCACTCGTCTTGAAATGCTGTGAAATTGAATTTGCTGGCCTGCACACTGCTTGAAATTCTATGAAATTGAATTTGCTGGCCTGCACTCTGCTTGAAATTCTATGAAATTGAATTTGCTGGCCTGCACTCGGCTTGAAATTCTATGAAATTGAATTAGCTGGCCGGCACTCGACATGAAATGCTATGAATTTGAATTTGCTGGCCTGCACTTGGGCTGAATGCTATGAAATTGAACTTGCTGGTCTGAACTCGGCTTGAAAGGCTACGAAATTGAATTTGCTAGGCTGCACTCAGCTTGAAATGCTATGAAATTGAATTTGATGGCCTGCACTCGGCTTGAAATGCTATGAAATTAAATTTGCTGGCCGGCACTCAGCGTGAAATGCTATGAAATTGAATTTGCTGGCCTGCACTCAGCTTGAAATGCTATGAAATTGAATTTGCTGGCCTGCACGTGACTTGAAATGCAAATAAATTGAATTTGCTGGCCTGCATTCGGCTTGAAATGCTATGAAATTGAATTTGCTGGCCTGCACTTGACTTGAAATGCAATGAAATTGAATTTGCTGGCCTGCACAAGGCTTGAAATGCTATAAATTGAATTTGCTGGACTGCAGTCGGCTAGAAATGCTATGAAATTGAATTTGCTGGCCTGTATGCGGCTTGAAATGCTATGAAATTAAATTTGCTGGCCTGCACTCGTCTTGAAATGCTATGAAATTGAATTTGCTGGCCTGTACGCGGCTTGAAATGCTATGAAATTAAATTTGCTGGCCGGCACTCGGTGTGAAATGCTATGAAATTGAATTTGCTGGCCTGCACTCTGCTTGAAATCCTATGAAATTGAATTTGGTGCCCTGCACTCTGCTTGAAACACAATTTCAAGGAATAGCCGTGAGTGAACTGCCAACCCACCAGCCCTGAGCGACTGAACTGCCAGCCCACCAGCCCTGAGTGACTGAGCTGCCAGCCCACCAGGCCTGAGTGACTGAGCTGCCAGCCCAATAATCCATTCGGCTCACAATGTCCATGCTAGCACTTTGAAAACTAGTCCCTTTGGCCCACAACACCCATACAAGCGCTCCAGAAAGCCCCCCTCCCCCTCAACTGGTCAACAATATTGGAATTGGTGGAGAGGTGGAATATTGTGTCGGGGGACCAGGACTCCTGTGTGAACATGGGACCCAAATGGGTCCCACTTAGTCTAGTTGGCATTACAAAATAGGAGGTATTGACATTCATGAGGTACGTAAATGTGGATATGACCAAGTGTATTCAAGGGCATTTTCCAGGAAGCAAGAAGATATTGCTGAGGCAATTTTTGTATCCTCGTCCAATCTCCGGTACCTTACTGGAAGGGAATCTGAAGGACAGAATCTATCTGTATTTGGAAAGGCAAAAGCTGATTTGGAAAGCATGACTTTTTTTTTGTGGGAAATCGTATAATCACACAAAGTTATTGGGTTTTTTTGAAGAGGTGGCCATGCAGATTGGTGAGAGCAGGGCAGTAGATTTTAGCAAAGCTTTGGACAAGGTTTGTAGTCATCTTGGCCTTGGTGATGGTCTACATACTTAAACATTGTGAGAGTCTTTGCTTCCACATCCATTCAGGCGGTGCATTCATGATTCCAACCGTAACTCTGGGTGAAAATGTTCTTCCTCAGATCCCTTTGAAATCTCTCATCCCTCACCATTACCCAGTACCTGTTTGTTTGTGTTATGGAATTACTGAGGGCAGGCAGTTTTGGCCGGCTAGTGCACAAATGACACTCAGCATTTAGTTTTGTTTAGTTTAGAGATATATAAGAGCATTATACTGAGTAGTCGGAGAGATTTTTGCGCTCAAGTTCTCCAGAGCGGGATTTGAACCCACAAACTAAGTCAGAGGTGAATCAACCCCCTCATAGCCACCATTATAACATGAGCCTGCTAATTCATTCCATTGTTATTTTCATTTACCATTAATCAGTAAACTGAGCAACATTTCTTATTCACAGCAGCCAAATTTTCATCAAACACTTTAGTTGAGTGCTGAATACAATTGAATGGTCTCTTTCCAAACTTTTTGGGAGGTGATTGAATAGAAATCTGACGTGGGGTTTTCCAGATGGTTGGCAGGCTCTGCCACACCAGTGGCAGGTGAAAAACTCCACCTGAATGCCAGAGATGTAACAACACCTTTAAACTTTCACGTCTCAGGCATTTCATCCTGCTTCCAAACAGCCGTCCCCACCAGTTCATTTCCCCTCTCTCTTCCTGGCGGGCCACACTCCATTCACAGCTGAGCTGGGCCTCTGCTCTTCCAAAGTGTGTCCGTCACAGGCCAAGAGGAGTGAAACCACCCCTTTTGGCCTGCAGGTTCACCTTTTGGTGGGTTGACGGTACAATTGAGAGCCTGGGCTCATTTCCACTCAGCAGTGCTGCCAACATGAATCCTCCTTCATGTTCTGCAGAAGTTCATTCAGTGAAGTAACAGCGTCGACTGGGCCAAACATCGCTCACACAAGCAATAAGTCTTGAGGTCTTGAAGTCTTGAGTCTTAAGTAGTTGAGGCCAGTTCATTGGCTATATTTAAGAGGGAGTTAGATGTGGCCCTTGTGGCTAAAGGGATCGGTGGGTATGGAGAGCAGGCAGGTACAGGATACTGAGTTGGATGATCAGCCATGAGCATATTGAATGGCGGTGCAGGCTCGAAGGGCCGAAGGGCCTACTCCTGCACCTATTTTCTATGATTCTATGATTCTTAAAAAATGCAAATGAACTCTTTCTCACTCTCGCTGTTGTGATCTGTATCGCATGAGCGCAGAAATAGGAGGATCCAGTTAGAATCCTAGTCATAGAGGGATACAGTGTGGAAACAGGCCTTCGGCCCAACTTGCCCATGCCGCCCAACATGTCCCAGCTACATTAGTCCCACCTGCCTGTGCTTGGTCCATATCCCTCCAAACCTGTCGTATCTATGTACCTGTCTAACTGGTTCTTAAATGTTAGGATAGTCTAAGCCTCAACTACCTCATCTGGCAACTTGTTCGATACACCCACCACCCTTTGTGTGAAAAAGCGACCCCCCGAGGTTCCTATTAAACCTTTTCCCCTTCACCTTGAACCTGTCCTCTGGTCCTCGATTCCCCTACTAGGGAATTACTAGACCTACACATCAGGTCAGGCATCTACCGGAAATGACTCTGCCAGTGGCTTGGGTAAAAGGTGGGGAAAATGGTGAGACCACAACTGGAATGCTTGGCAGGTCCCGTTTCCCTACCTAATGAAGGATATATTTGCAATGGAGAGTCCAGCAAACACTTGCTGGAGATTATGGGCATGTTGCATGAGGCAAAGTTAAAGAGACAGGGCTCTTTGAAGTTTGGAAGAATGAGAGATGGTATCTGCCCACCTTTTATACTAATCCTACACTAACTACATTTTTATCCTTGCCATCTTCCTATCGATTCACTCCAGATTCTACCACTCACCTACACACTGGAGGCAAATTACAGTGGCCAATTAACCCACAAATTTGCACTTCTTTTCAATTGTGGGAGGAAACCGGAGCACCCAAGGGAAACAACACACAGCCACAGGTGAACTTGCAAACTCCTCACAGACAGTGTGGGGCAATTGGGATTGAACGCGGGTCGCCGGAGTTGTGTGTCAATAACTCTTGTACATGTGCCACTGTGGGGCTGGTGTAAGAATGAGGCACCAAGTAATACATCAGTTGTGAACATATTGCACTTCATGTGCAAGTGACGAATAAAACTTGACTTGACTTGACTTGATATTGAATGGTGGAGCAGGCATCCGGGACCCAATTACCCAATGGTGCCTTTAATTCTTGTCCCTATCAATCCATGGCCGAGAATTACCTCGTTTTTAAAAGTTAGCCTGAAGATGGAACAATATTCGATGCAAAGACATCTCTTGCAGACATCAACAAAGAGCAAAGAGACTATTTACATTTCAGAAACTGTTGTTATCAAAAGCACATCAAGATTATAACTTGAACATGCTCCGAGCTACAATTTCTGTAAATTTGCACAGTGCCTTCTTATTAATGAATGTTTCCACAGCACAGCATTGGGGAGAATTTGTACAGTGCACAATGTTCTCAAATGCTAACTTAAGAAATTAACAGTTTAAGAAAAGAAGTATGCAAGACCTATAGGGAAAATGGGGGGTCTTCAGAGGGATCATTGGTGCCATTAATTCATTTTTCGTGTTGCAAAATATGTAGCAAATGTTCCGACATGGCTTTCCAGGAAATACTCAAAAGTCCCTCGAAACATGGAGATTGGTTTCACAAGATAGGGATCCACCGCAACTCTCGTCCAAGCCCTAAGGAATTTCAGAAGATGTAGCAATCTAATAATTGGGCTACACAGGAGTTTCTGCTGAAGTGTCCAAAGTAGTCAGAGAAGATTTACAAGGATGTTGCCAGACTCGAGGGGCTGAGCTACAGGGAGAGGTTAAGTTGGCTGGGACTCTATTCCTTAGAGCGCAGGGGGATGAGGGTTGATCTTATAGAGGTGGATAAAATCTTGAGAGGGGAAGATCGGGTAGATGCACAGAGTATCTTGCCCTGAGTAGGGGAATTGAAAACCAGGGGACATAGGTTTAAGATGTAAGGGGAAAGATTTAATAGGAATCTGAGGGGGAACATTTTGACACAAAGGGTGCAAGATGTATGGAATCAGTAGCCAGAGGCAGGGACTATTGCAATGTTTAAGAAACCATTACACAGGTACATGGACAGCACAGGCTTAGAGAGATATGGGCCAAACACAGGCAGGTGGGACTACTGTAGATGGGACGTTGGATGGTGTGGGCAAGTTGGGCGGAAGGGTCTGCCTCCACGTGGTATGACTCTATGAAGCTATGACTCTGAGGAACTGAGCAACTGAGGAAAGTGGAGGCTGGTGCAATGACTGTTCTTCCTAAAGATCTATTTCACCTAAAGAGGGGGTTGAAGAGGGTTCCGGCAGGGGAGGAGTTGAAGAAGCAACAATGAAGGCAATGATGTGGACGGTGTGACAGGTTGGGCATAATGTCAAATTCGCCCAAGCATGGTGCTGCATGGCGGAGGTTGCAGCTTCTGCCGCAATGTTGGCTGAATGCAGCGCGATGTATGAAGTTGCAATGGGCTCTCTGACCTCTGGCATGGGAGCTCAGAGAATTGCGGACAGCTCTGGATGAAGGGAGGGAGGGTGGGGGGGGGGGGGGGGGGGGGGAGAGGGGTGGCCATGCACTTCAGCAACTTGGCCCCACAACAGGTGTCCAACAATGTGTGTAGGAAGGAACTGCAGATGTTTGTTTACACCAACAATAGACACAAATAGTTGGAGTAACTCAGCGGGTCAGGCAGCATCTCTGGACAAAAGGAATAGGTGACATTTCGGGTCGAGACCCTTCTTCAGACTGAGAGTCAAGGGGTGAGGGAAAGGAGGGATATGGAAAGGTACAGCGAACCAAATGAATGAAAGGGATGCAAAAGTACAAACCAAAGCCAGCAGCGATAGGCAAGGAAAGGTGGACCTCACGATGGTCCTCTGTTGCCTGTGGAGAAGGAGAGAATGAGTGATACAAACAGTGAAATTTGCACTACCCTGCACACTAGGGACAATTCACAATGCTTATTGAAGACAATTAACCTACAAATCTGTATGTCTTTAGAATGTGGGAGGAAACCAGAGCACCTGGGGAAAACCCACGTGGTCACGAGGAGAACGTACAAACTCCATACAGACAGTACCCGTAGTCACGATCTCTGACGCTGTAAGGCAGCAACTCTACCGCTACACCACCGTGCAGCCCCATGGACTGACTACAAAGGGTAGAAATTGTAGATGGTTGGACAGGGAACCTTGTAGAACGTTACTGGTCTTCCAGCTGGAATTATTGTCATGTTAAATTAAACTTTAAGAAGACAAGAAACTGGAGATGCTGGGATCTTGCGTAGAACGTAAAATCCTGCAGTAAATCAGTGGGTACAGGCAACATCTCTGGAGAACGTGGATAATCCTACCCATGTCCTCCAGAGATGTTGCCTGACCCACTGAGTTACTCCAGCACTTTGTGTTCGTAAACTTTTTGAAGTTTTAAATTCACCGTCAACCAGCTGTAAACCCTCAGATAAAATATGTCTGATTTATTCTTGGAATGTGGGCCTAATGTCAGAAGATCTCCTGGGAGTGGGAAGAAAGTTCATGGAAGTAGCTTTTAAACTGCCACTTACAAAAGGTGATAGATGGATTCAAACGGCAAGTAGGATGAATTAATTACGTTGGCTGATGGTTAAAGACTTCCAAAGATACTGAATATCCGTTCCTTCTGGGGACCCAATTGTTTTGAATTATCAATCTACTTACAAACTGGAGTACTAAAACACACAGGGTACACAATTTTTGATCTGTTGGGCAGTGCTGGCTTTAGAGGTGTGTGCAAAGTTTCAGTGGGACCTTAATCCGTACTAGAAGGAATTGAGGAAAAAACAGGGTCGATGAACCCAACAGCCAGCGATTGTAGTCAATTAATTGCCTGCCTATGCTGCTGAAATGTCTCAGCCTCAGTGTGGCTGAATTTACAGTGACCTGGGCATATTTCAGGGGAAGAGAGAAGAAGGCATGAAGAGCCTCTAATTTCTTTGTCCACAGATCTTCAAACCCTACATATCGCCATTTAATTCCACTCTTCACTTTAACTCACCATCCCATTGTAATCGGAGCATCACAAAGCATCGTGCATAGGTCTGCAACGCTGCTGCAAGTAAGAATGTCATTGCTCCATTGTCGGTACCTATGACAATGAAAAATTCTTGACTCTTGACTAATTTTAGTTCCCACACGGAAGCATTCTACCATGTAGCCAACCGAACTGTCACTGTTCTCCGGGAAAAAGGTGGCAAAAGTGTAAAGTGCGCACCTCCAGGTTCCGGGACAGTTTCATTCTGGCTGTTATCAGGCAACTGAACCATCCCACCAACGACCTGAGAGTAGTCTTGAGCTACTATCTCCCTCATTGGAGACCCTCAGACTATCTTCGATCAGACCTTACTGGACTTTACAAAAGGAGGAAGATTGACCGAACTTTATTGCCTTCCATCACAGTGAGAAATGTTGATTTCACTGTGGTGGATGTTTATGTTAAATTCGATTGTGCATTGTGTTCTTTTTATTCGTATGGCTGTCTAGTAACTCAAATATCACTGTACCAATTGGTGCACGTGACAATACATGTGAACTTGAACTTTATCGTGCATTAAACATCATTCACATTGTTCCCTTTATCATGTATCTGTACACTGTGGAAGGCTCGATTGTAATCATGAATTGTTTTCCCGCTGACTGGTAAGCACGCACAGGGAGGGAAATAATTCATGAAAGGCTAAAATCTAAGATGTTAAAAATGAATGTGTTATATTGTCAAGAAAAGTTGTAGCAAACACCAATGAATGCCCACAAGGGGAGAAGGTAGAACCTGGAAGGAAACTTGGATGAAATACACATCTACAGTATGTTGAAAGGAAGGGAGTTGATAAATGAACTTGAGCAGTGACAGGAGAGATTGTAATGAAGAATTAATAAAGGCTCAGGAATACTTTTATCTAAGGCTTTGCTAGCACAACACGTGAAGCACTGAGAATAGTTCTGTCCTCCTGACCAAAAAAGGATATTCTTATTAAAAACGTATCCAACATAGATTGAGTAGACAGATTCTTGTGACACCAAGACTGCTGTATGAGGAGAGATTAGGTGTGCTGGATTTGTATTCACTGGAGTTCAGAAGAATGAGGGGGAGTTTATTTGAAAGTTACCATATTTCACTCAGGCTGAAAGCGAGGAGGATCTTGGGGTGTGTAGAATGAAGGGACGCAGTCACAGGTTACAGAGTAAGAGACTTAGGACTGTGATGAGGTATAATTACTTCACTCAGGTGCTCGTAAACCTGTGGAACCCACTGGCGCCGAGGCCTATAGTGGCCAGGTTGTCGGATTTCTTTAGGAGATGAATATACTTGTAATGTAAAAGGCATCGAGGGGGCGTTGAGGGAGAGCAGGAAGATGATATGGAGATGAATGATCAAACTAAATGGTGGACAAGGCTTGAAGGGTCACATGGATATTTTTAAGGCAGAGATGGACAAATTCTTGAACTAGAATGGGTGTCAAGGGTTATGGGGATAAGGCAGGAAAATGGGATTAGGAGGCAGAGATCAGCCATGATTGAATGGCGGAGTGGACTCGATGGACCGAATGGCCTAACTCTACTCCTATAACTTGTGAACTTGTGAACTTATGGTTTGCTCTTCCCACGTAGCATATTTCCATCAAATTGTTCCTCACTGGAAGATAGCAGAATTGGAGGGAAGTCAGGGATCCAATGGTGGTGAGGAAACTGAAGTCATTCAGTTCCGTTACGAAAGTGCCAGAGAATCTAGGGATAAAAACTGATAAACCCCCTGGACTTGACAGGCCACATCCCAAAGTTCTTAAAGAGTTGGCCGCAGAGGTAGTGGGTGCTGAGCTTCCAAACGTCCCTATTGTCCCAGCTGATGAGAAGGTAGGACATTCAACACCACTATTTAAGAAAAAATGGACAGAAAAACAGACAGCTACAGGTCAGAATATTAAACTATCATGTGCTGGCAGATGAGGTTAGCTTAGCTTGGCATTATGTTTGCCAAAGACATTGTGGACTCGAGGGGCCTGTTTCTATGTTGTATTGTTCTATGTTCTATGTTCTAAAATACAAAACAAAATGGACATCAGAAATAAGTAGAAGAAATGATTTAGTAAATCAAATAATACCTGTGCAGAGGCTAATCACAGGTGTTGATAGGGGATTCCTGGAATCTATTATTCAGGATATGCTAATTGGACACTTAAAACTTCTCACAATAGGATTTAGCTGAGTCAATATGATTTTTATAAAAGAGAGACTATTTGACAACTCTGTGCCTTCAATACAATTTAGGCTGCAGCGCCAGAGACCCGGGTTCAATCCTGACTATGGGTGCTGTTTGTATGGAGTTTGCACGTTCTCCCTGTGACCGCGTGGGCTTTCTCTGGGTGCTCTGGTTTCCTCCCACACCCCAAAGAGGTACAGGTTTGTAGGTTAATTAGCTTTGCTAAATTGTACAAATTGGCCCTAGTGTGTAGGATAGTGCTGGTACACGGGGTGGTTGCTGGTCGGAGCCGACCCGGTGGGCCAAAGGGCCTGTTTCTATGCTGTATCTCTAACGTCTAAAGTCTGTCTGAAGCCTCATCTCCTTTTCTGTTCATAACCCCAAATTCCCTGATTTCCCAAAGTATCTGTTTCCGTGCTGTACGACCCTCTGACTCTCCACTCATTTCACACATGTTGCAAGTAGGCATGGAAGCAGTTGAAATTCCTGTGTAAATGGCGTATGACAGGCAAGCGTGGGCTGACGAGGAGGAGGATAGTGGTGAGAGGAGAAGGCTGCAAAAGATATCTTAACAATTTTGTGCCCATTTAAAGGCACAGCCGATCTGAGGAGTAGATTACTTCCATGACGAGTTTCTGAGAGGGTTTTAAGGTATCACACCATGGTCGTACCATGAACAATAAGAGAGCAATTTCTGAGTTTTTTGAAAGGTAAAAGAACAATTTTCTTGTCTGTGTTTTTCAATGGCATCTCAAATGTGTTGCAGAAACTGCGTTGCCATCAAGCCTACAGCCAGAGGCAAAAAGCAGCCATTTGATGCAAAGAGAGATCCTGCAAAAAATAATGTTATTTTACTTTGGGTGATATTGTTGAGTAAGGAGCATTAGCTAGAGTACAAGAACTTCCTCGGGGTAATACCACGGGATCCTTAACTCCCAAATGAATCACAGAGACAGGTACCCAAATCCTCACTAAGATTGTAAGAGCCCTTTGAGGCGGCCTGCCATAGGATCTGAACACATTTCTCTGGAAGAATTTTTTGGAAGCTTGTCTCCAAAGCACAAAGGTAATATTTAGTACAAGGGATTGCAGGTGCTGGCTTTCAACAAAAAAAAAGACACAAAGCGCTGGAGTACCTCAGCGAGTCTGACAGTATCTCTGGAGAACATGGATAAGTGTTGTTTTGGGTCAGGACCTACTCCAGGTTGAATGTTTGGTGTTTCTATTACTCTGGAGAAAGTTAGAAGCTTACAACACAAAGGAAAGCTCTTACAACACAAAGCTTACAACACAAAGGAAAGGGTGCCCAATTTCTCCGCGCCCTGGCCAAAGTTGATGGGACGGGACCGCACTTTTGAGAGTGGGAATATGGTGACACAAGCCATTTAGAGTCATACAGCACAGAAACAAGCCTTTCAGCCCAGCTTGACAGCATCTTGCCAAAAACGGGGTAACCAAAACTGAACACAATACTCCAACTGCGACCTCGCCAGTGCCTTGTACTGCTGTAACATACCGTAACATCCCAACTTCTGTACTCAAAACCCTAACCAATGTGCCGAGAGCCTTCTTGACCGCCTTATCTTCCTGTGAAACCATTTTCAAGGAGCTATGTATCCGTACTCCAAGATCCCTCTGCTCCACCACACTGCCCAGAGCTCTGCCATTTACTATGAAGGTCCTGCCCTGGATAGACTTCCCAAAAAGCAACACCACGCACTTATCTGCACTTATCTGCATTCCACCAGGGGCGCCGCTAGATTGGCAGCCTCGCCAGCAGTCTTTCTGTTTTTTCTCTTTTTTTTGTTATTTTTTGTGTGTTTTAAAAGTTGGTGTTAATGTTCTCTGGTTTGTTTGATGTGAGGGGAGGGGGCGGGGTGGGGGGGGGGGGGGTGGGGGCGGGGGAAACTTTTTTTTCTTTTTTTTCCACTTTAGTTTTTATTGCTTTTATGTATACACAAAAAAAACACAAATATAACAACAAAACATACAACATTACAATGAAACGTACAACAGTGTAGCGGGGGATTCAGTTTACAATTAATGATGCAGCATACAGAACTATTTTCATATTAAAACATTTTCCAATAACTTACATTATTGTCTATAAAATTATACAGTGTTGATGTCTTAATTTCTATACCTAATCCATTTTTCCCATTTTCTGTTAAACTTGTTTTCTTTCACTCTTAGAGAATATGTCATTTTCTCCATGACAAATATTTCCTGTACTATGTCTAACCATTGTCTAAGTCTGGGTGTGTCCGCTGCAAGCCAGTTTCTTGTAATGACCTTTCTGCCAGCTGTGAGTAGGATTTTAACCAAGTAATGGTGTTCCTTCAGCACCACTGTAGTTGTATTCCCCAGGTATAAAATTGAACACTTCTTGGAGACTATATATCCTAATACCTCCATTAATTCTGAATTCACTCTGTCCCAAAATGGTTCTATTTTTGGGCAACTCCAGAAGATATGTGCATGGTTTGCGTCTGATTGACCACATTGCCTCCAGCATGTTTGCTGCCTTAGAATTTGCTTGCTTTTTATGTTAGGCGTAATAAAGAAACAAATCAAATTTTTCCAATTAAATTCTCTCCAATTTTGTGAATTGGTGGATGTCTGTAGTGTTACACACATATGATGCCATTCTTCTTCTGAGAATGTGATGTTCAATTCCTTTTCCCACTTAAATATTACATAAAATGTAGTTTTAGCTTGACATTCCATTAAACTATGATAAAGTTTAGAAATAATCCTTAATGTTTTTAGATGATACGCACTAACTATCACTTCTATCACTGGATTCTTTTCTTCTAGTGCCTCCCTTTTTACCTTTTTATTGTAATAATCTTTCAGTTGGAGGTATCTAAACAAGTCTTGGTTCCGAAGTGCAAATCTATCCTTCAAATCTTGAAAACCTCTTAGGTCTCCATTTTCAATAACAGTACAAAATGCAGTCATTCCTTTCTTCATCCACTCTTTAAATGTTGAGTCATACATCCCTGGTTTAAATTCATTATCCAAAGCTATCCATCTTAAAACTTTTTGTTGTTTATTCAGTTTAAGTTGTCTGGTAAGAGTGAACCAGGTTTCTAAAGTAAATATCGTTATTGGATCGATTATACTCCTGATATGTCCAGGAAGCGCTTTTTCTCCCAAAAGTGGTTGGATGTGGAAGTCAGGGATATATGTCCAAATCTCTTTCCACCTAGCTATATAGCTGCCCTCACACCAATTAATTAGTGGTCGAAGTTGGGCTGCATAGAAATATATCCTAAAATTTGGAAGTGCCATTCCACCTTTGTCCTTTGGCAAATGTAGTGTAGTGTATCGAATTCTGGCCTTCTTTCCTCCCCAAATAAATCTAGATATTAATTTATCCCATTCCGTGAATTGTTTTAATGGTACCTCTATTGGCAGAGATTGAAACAAGTACAATAGCCTTGACAAAATATTCATTTTCACCACATTTATCTTACTACTAAAATCCATTGGGTAGGTGGACCATCTTTCTATATCCTTTCTTATGTTTTGGTGTTTTTTCAATCTCTTATCCTGCCGGAGAAGCAATTGTTTTCCGGGTCATATCTCCGGTCGTTCTGCGGCCTAACCGCGTGGAACTGGAGGCCTGCTCGGACTGACTTTGAGTCCCACCGCAGACCGTGGACTTAACATTGGAGCCGATCCCTTGCCTGGCATCGCTCCAACTGCGGCCTGCAGACTGTACCATCGTGAGCTCGCAATCTCGGGAGAGGCCGTAGATGTCTGGAGCTCCAACGACGCAGAAGGTTTGACCCGCCACGACCCAGGGCCCGATCGCTCGATGCGGGGAGCTGACATCCTCCCAATGCGGGAGCTTGATCGCCCCGACGAGGAGGCCACCGGCCACGGGATTCAAGATCGTCCCATCAACGGAAGGATCGAGGCCCCCGACTGCGGGAGAACAAAGAAGGCGGGAGATTGAACTTTTTTCGTCCTTCCATCACAGTGAGGAATATGGAGGAGTCACTGTGGTGGATGTTTATGTTAAATGTATTTTGTGTGTTCCGTTGCTATTTATTTGTATGACTGACTTGGCAAATGAAATTCCTCGTACGTTGCAAAACACACTTGGCTAATAAAGTATTATTGTATTGTACTGTAAACTCCAATAATTATTCCTCAGCACACTTGCCCAACTGATCAAGATCCTGCTGTAACCTTGATAATTATCTTCAGTATCTACACTACCACTCACTCTAGTGTCGTCTGCAAATTTACTAATCATACCTTGTATGTTCTCGACTAATAGCAATGAGCCCAACACCAAACTCTGAGGCACACCAATAATCACAGGCCTCCAGTCCAAAAAACAGTCTTCCGCTATCACCATCTACTTCCTTCCACAGTCAATTTTCTATCCAGTCGGCTAGCTCTCCTTGGATCCCATGCATTCTAACCCTCGAGGGCAGCCAATCAAGCAGAATGTAACATTTTTCAGGATCAAATTTTGTTTAGTTTAGAGATACAGCGCGAAAACAGGCCCTTCAGACAACCGAGTCTATGGCGACCAGTGATCCCCGCACATTAACACTATTCTACACACACTAGGGACAATTTACATTTAAACCAGCCTACATTGCAGGTGATACACTCCTGACCGACATCCACTACAAACCAACTGACTCCCACGGCTACCTGGACTACTCTTCCTCCCACCCTGCTTCCTGTAAGGACTCCATCCCCTATTCCCAATTCCTCCGTCTACGCCGCATCTTCTCCCAGGATGAGGTGTTCCACTCCGGGTCATCACAAATGGCCTCATTCTTCAGAGAACGGGGATTCCCCTCCCCCACTGTAGATGAGGCTCGCACCAGGGTCTCCTCCATACCCCGCAACACTGCCCTCTCTCCCCATTCCCCCACTCGCAACAAGGGCAGAGTCCCCCTGGTCCTCACCTTTTACCCCACCAGCCGGCAAATACAACACATAGTCCTCTGCCAATTTTGCCACCTCCAACGTGACCCCTCCACTCGCCACATCTTCCCATCTCCCCCCGCTGTCTGCCTTCCGCAAAGACCGCTCCCTCCGCAACTCCCTTGTCAATTCTTCCCTTCCCTCCCGCTCTACCCCTTCCCCGGGCACTTTCCCTTGCAACCGCAAGAAATGCTACACTTGTCCCTTCACCTCCCCCCTCCACTCCTTTCAGGGACCCAAGCAGTCCTTCCAGGTCCGACAGAGGTTCACCTGCACCTCCTCCAACCTCATCTACTGCATCCGCTGCTCCAGATGCCATATGATCTATATCGGTGAGACCAAGCGGAGGCTTGGCGATCGTTTCGCCGAACACCTCCGTTCGGTCCGCAATAACCAACCCAACCTCCGGGTGGCTCAGCACTTCAACTCCCCCTCCCATTCCGTATCCGACCTCTCGGTCCTGGGCCTCCTCCACGGCCAGAGTGAGCAACACCGCAAGTTGGAGGAACAGCACCTCATATTCCGCTTGGGGAGTCTGCATCCTCTGGGCTTGAACATTGAATGTTCTCAATTCTGTTAACCCTTGCTGTCTCCTCCCCTTCCCACCTCTCCCTCAGCCCTCGGGCCCTGGCATTCCCTCTCTCTCAATCTCCCTCCCCCACCCTAGTCGCACTAGCTTCTCATTTACACACCACAAACAGCTTACAATGGCTTGTTCCCTTTATCACCGATACTTTTTTGCATATCTTTCACTCATTGTTCTTTATCTCTCCACATCACCGTCTCTATCTCTCGTTTCCCTGATCCCTGACCAGTCTGAAGAAGGGTCTCGACCCGAAACGTCGCCCATCTCCTTTGCTCCTTAGATGCTGCTGCACCCGCTGAGTTTCTCCAGCCTTTTGTGTACCTACAAACCTGTACGTCCTTGGAATGTGAGAGGAAGATCTCGGAGAACACCCACGCGGTCACGGGGAGAACGTACAAACTCCAGACAGACAGCACCCGTAGTCGGGATCAAACCCGGGTCTGTGGCGCTGCAAGTGCTGTAAGGCAGCAACTCTACCGCTGCGCCACCGTGCCGCCCTCCGTAATTGTCTGCGACAGTGCCACCCTCTGAAATTGTCTGCCACTGTGCCACTGTGCCATGCCAGTACCATGCCAAGGAAATTAGTCCTTTGCTGGTACCGTACTGGTATCGCCACGTTCTTCTCTGATTCCCGCGACATGGCGCATGACTAACCACCAGTGAATTTCCAGACAAGATTGTCAAGAGCACCACAAACATTTGTGTACAGTACGACAGTAACCACGTCACAATCTCCCACAAAACATCCTTCAGCCAATAGTTCTCATCCCTGTTTCAACATCAGTCACAAATACATTTTATCTGTTGTTATATCGTGAAACCTGAGGAAGGATGTGGCGCGTAGATATGTATGAAAAACATGTTCTTGTTAAACGGGGACATCATGTGAGGACACAAAGTAACAGGCTTAGAAGCAGCAGAAGGGTTTGATTGTGGACCAGCGCAAGGTGTATGCCACACAAATATACATCTGAGGGCCTTTGCAAGCATGTGGTGTAATGAACAGTGTTTTCCGTTAATTCACGTAAAATAAATTATCTTTTAAAACATATACACAGCTGTGTATATTGATACGTACTGGGCCTTGCCAAGAGCTCTAATCACTTTATTTTGAAAGTGCAGTGATTTTGGCAAATGTCTAAACCTGTCGATAGATGTGCATGTTGAGGATGGAACTGCCAATGGCAAGTTCGGAGCTGGGTGTGGAGAAGTCAAGTGTGGAGTTCCAGCACTGGAGCACGATTGTTTGACAGTCCCTAAGATGTGGATCCTCGGCCTGGCCAAGCTGGCCATCGCGAGTCATGGCGCCAGGCGGAAGAGGGCTCAGCCCGAGCAAGCTGCCTGCTCCTTTTTCGGGGTTAGGTCCGTGCCCGGGTGGTGTTAGGGAGGGCCTTCGCGCTGTCTACGGGCACACTGGGGGGGTTTCCAGGACCGCTGGGCACCGTGGGGGGTTGAATGCATCCTTGACAAGGATTGTAACATAGTGGTACAGTAGTTTATTTAGTATATTTGTTTGTCTTGTATTATGGTGGTGGGCTCTGTTTTGGTTTTATTGTATTGTATGTAATGTTTTAATATTTGAATAAATATTTTTGATTTTAAAAAATGGTTTAAAGATGTGGACCCTAGTCACGGTGCCAGGCAGATGAGGGCTCCACCCAAGCCGGCTGCCTGCCCATTTTCCAGGGTTATGTCTGCGCCCACGTGTGTTTAGAGAGGGAACACGCGCTGTCCACAGGCACCCTGGGGTATTTCCGGGACCGCTGGACACCGCGAATGTATCCTTAATAAGGATTGTGTAATAGTTACTTTATTTTCAGTGTTTAAAGGGCCAGTCCCACTTACGTGTTCTTGGCATGCAAATTACGCGACCTCGTGGTCGCGTTGAGCCGCGATGGTCCTGCGAAGGTCGAGCACGATTACATGCGTACGCACAGCCGTCTGGAGCGCATGACGTCATTTGAAGATGGACACAAGGCTGGAGTAACTCAGCGAGACCAGCAACATCTCTGGAGAGAAGCAATGGGTGACATTTCGTGTCAAGACTCTTCTTCAGTCTGAAAAGATGGGTCTTGACCCGAAACATTACCATTGCTTCTCTCCAGAGATGCTGCCGGTCCCGCTGAGTTACTCCTGCATTTTGTGTCTATCTTCAATTTTCTTGACCCCGCTCTGGGAGTAGAAGTGGGGGCGGATCTGGACCGCACCGGTCGTGAGCCCCAGGCCGAGTTCGGCGATCGTTTGCCTGCTTCTGCTGCTGATGAAGGTGAGATGTTGCGTCGCGCCAGGGTCTTGGGCTGTCCCACTTTGACCATCAGTTCCGCGACAGGCCGTTGGCATGCGAAGAATTTGTTCATTACAAAAATTTAGGAGCCCCGCGCGATGTCGCGCACAATTACACACCCCTCCGCGCTTCTAAGTGGGACCGGCCACGCGCGGCCATACGATGCTCATGCGCCTCAACGCAACCACAAAGGCGCGTAATTTGCGTGCCAAGGACACGTAAGTGGGACAGGCCCTTAAGAATGTTTGCTTTACTTGGATTATGTTGGTGGGTTTATTGGTATTGTTTTGTATAGTTCATATTATTGCAAATAATTGATCACATTTTTTAAATATTAAAAGAAAAGATGCGGATCCCCGTGGGCAGTGTGTGATTGTGCAAGTTAGCACACAGTTCTCAGTCAAACAAGGATTATGTGGCCTTAAGGAACTGCAGATGCTGGATTCCTGAGAAAAGCACAAAGGGTTGTTGCAACCCAATGGGTCAAGCACTATCCCGGGACGACATGAGCAGGCAGCATTTCGGGATGGGACCCTACTTGAGACTGATTGTAGCAGCGGGAAATCTCTTGTTCCAGCCAGAGATGGAAAAGATGAGTAAGGTGGGACAAATTTGGTGAGTGATAGGTGGATGCGGGTGAGGGGGTTTGATTGCCAGATGGTGCTGTTTAATAGGCTTTTAGATAGGAATATGATTACGCAGGGAACGGAAGGATATGGAGCATGTGCAGGCGGTTAGGTGTTTGTGTTGGCCTCATGTTCGGCACGTACATTGTGGGCCGAATGGCCTATTCTCGTGCTGTACTCTTCCATGTTCTATGTAAGCATCAATGCAGAAATTACGGTTCATCTCTCTTCGAGTGAGAGATAAACCTTCAGCTGCAAATTCTGTAGTGTAACGGATACCACTGAGCCAAAGGGTTACTGGACCACTGCCAATTCCAGCTAAGGTGCTACAAGTGTAACTGTGAAACCAACAGCCCCACAACACTGGGCCATTCAGCCAGGTTAACCAAGCCCATTAACTGTAGCCACACTCCTCTCATCAGCCATCCAATTGTTCAGCAATCTGATTTTGTCATTTGGTTCACTCAGCACTCCAAGTGTGAGCTAGTATGGCTCTACTTATACTTATCATATAGTATAGTACAGTATAATATATTATAGTACAGTATAGTATAGTATAGATAGTGTAGTATAGTGTAGTACAGTATAATATAGTGTAGTATATTATAGTACAGTATAGTATAGTGTAGTACAGTATAGTATATTATAGTACAGTATAATATAGTGTAGAAGGGTGGAGTACAGTATAGTACAGTATAGTATACAAATATACTTGGGCTTGAGAGTTTCTGGTTAAACTATGGGCAGAGGTGCCTCCAAAATAGTACTATTCACTGAGGGGCGCAGCCCCGAAGTGAATAGTACTATTTGGAGGCACCGAGGCCCATAGTTTAAACCAGAAACTCGAAATAAGGCCAAGGATATTTGTTTTATATTTGGGATCAAACATTTACAAGAATAATTGCTTACCTTAAGTTGAGTTTCTGGTTAAACTATTGCCCGGGCAGGTGAAATTATACGCAAGCGGGAGAGCGGGAGATTTTCCGAAAATGCCCTTTCAGCGGGCGATCTCCCGACGAAAGCGGCAGAGTTGGAGTCACTGCACTTGTCGAGACGAGAGGTGGCGCTGTAGCCGTGGCAGCGCGAGAGTTTCCCGTTACATGCACGCGGAGCTGTGACATGATTTCCCGACATAGTAAATGCTATTTACAAAATGTCGTCATAAAAGTGATGTCATTTTGTAAATAGTACATCGTTGGAGTGTCAGCGTGCCAACATTCTAAAATAGTTGAAATTATATCAAATCACGTGACGCTCTCTCGACCAATCGCTGGAGGATAAATGTTTGATCCCGAATATAATATATTATAGTATATTATAGTACAGTATAGTACATTTATTTGTCATATTTACAGTGACATTTATTTTTGTATAATTCAGTTCAAGTATCACTTTACATAAGCACTTAGATACATATTAGATAAGCATCTTGGCTGCAGTGCAAGTGTATAACAGTAGTGCACTGAGACAGTACGTAGAGTCACCAGTTTGGCGCCATCTTCAATGCTCGCCGTCCCGAGTGCAAACAGGATGTGGCACCAGACCCAGAGCGACTGGAGCCTGGGGTCAGGAATATGGGTAGGTTTTCCAGGAGGAACTGGGATCAAAATCCTTGCTCTGTTTCCAGCTCGCTTTAAACGCACCGGGCTTGTTGGAAAATATATTATGCTATGATGTGCTCAGTTAACACAAAAAGTAAAAGTGACGTTGGGGATTATTTGGGGTAATATCCAAGAGTCTGGAAAATCAGGTAGTGTGATGCTATCGGAGTCTGGGGCACTGGATTAGTGACATTATATTTTCCACCATCAGATTGAACTTTGTTGCTGGCACCCACGTGCTCAGATGGTTACAGCTGACTCTCTGCCACTTATGGCAACAGGTGCCCTCAGTCTAGTTTAGTGTCACGTGTACAGTGAAAGGCTTTTGTTGCGCGCTAACCATCCAGTGGAAAGACAATACATGATTACAATCGAGCCTGGCCTGGCCAGTACCTACTGTACCTCTCACGTGACAGTTTTACAGGCAATTTGGTCGTTGTCACTATTGTCTGCGGGTACTGACACCAACCTGCTGCATTTTACTCTTGTTTCAACGGAGATTGCACTTCCTACATTGCCTGAACGTGGTCCCAAGATGTCAATGATCATGAACCAGGTGTAAATGCTAACCTTTCTCTGCCACTGGGAACCACAATTTGCAGTACATTCCCCCAGAATTGTTAGCAACACCAGCAGGGACTTTGCCTTTTGGCTGTTAACACAGCAGGTAGAGATGTGTGTGTTTGTGTGCATTTAGTTCCCCTCCGGTTTTACCTCTGCACTGTACAGACCAGTAAATCCAACCCATTCCAGGTGTACAGACCAAACACTGAATTTCTCAGCGCCTGCCAACGTGAAGCTAAACAAAAAAACAAAAAAGCCCGTACTTACTGTACCATATCTGTGCGTGTGTTTGTTGGAGGCAATTTATAAAAGAGCACACACAAGAAGCTTCCTGCTGGTGGAGACATAATGAAGTGGCTGTGTGTGTGCAGCGGCAGAGTCTGGGGTGCTGCTCAGACCTGCTGTCGCTGCTGCCTTTCTTGGTTTGGTGGAGTCTGCGTTTATTTTGAAGCCTGTTGGTGTTGGAAGGCAGACACCACACAACACGTTTACATCTGCTGAGAAAGCCAGCACTCGCTGGCCCTGTCTGTTTGCTCAGCCGCTCCCAGCAGTCTGCCCGGTGGTTTACCCACGGCTGTGCAGATCTCACCGCCATCCGCCACCTCGGGGACTTTGGTGGTGGCGGACCAACTGGGTTTTGACGGACCATTGGATGCCTCTTGGTTAATACCCAAGCACATTTTTTTAAATTTTTATTTTTAAACATGTCACACAATAGTATTGTAAATCTGCGACGTTTCGCAGATTTCAGAGTGCAGGAAAATTGTTCCCGATGTTGGGGAATCCAGAACCAAGGGTCACAGTTTAAAAATAAGGGGTAGGCCATTTTGGATTGAGTTGAGGAAAAACTTTTTCACCCAGAGAGTTGTGAATCTGTGAAATTTTCTGCCACAGAAGGCAGTGGAGGGCAATTCACTGGATGTATTCAAGAGAGAGTTAGATATAGCTAACAGAATCAAGGGATATGGGGAGAAAGCAGGAGCGGGGTACTGATTCTGGATGATCAGCCATGAATGGCAGTGCTGGCTCGAAGGGCTGAATGGCCTACTGCTGCAACTATTTTCTGTTGCTATGACCCGAAACGTCACCCATTCCTCCTCTCCTGCGATGCCGCTGGTCCCGCTGAGTTACTCCAGCATTTTGTGTCTACCTTTGGTTTAAATCAGCATCTGCAGTTCCTTCAAAGACGGTATTGTAAATCTTTTGCTGAACCCAGTGAGTTTAAAGGGTGTAGGAAATATATTGGCACTCCCAATCTCAGCTCCATTTGCAAACCTTCCCCAGTTTGCTAATCCTTGGTGTTCCAGGATTAGCAACCCCAGCATACACAGTCTGGACCCTGCCCCAACCACACTCCAGAACCCCAGTACCAGCTCCACCCCTTCCCTGTACTCTGCACCCCAGGCTCACGTTCCAGGCTAACGAGTGAGTCAGATCAATGGGATTTCCTGGCATGCCGACATGCCAGGGCCTTTAGAAGGAAGCCACCGAGCCGGACCCTGCCCGCTCCCCAGGACTGGAGAGGAGGATGGAGGGAGCTGGAAAATGGCGGATGCAAGATCAAGGATCAGGGTTTCTACCTTCCGTACCCTCTAGGTCGGTTGCGGGAGGCGCCCCTGGGGCACAAAGGCTGAAGATTGGCCGCCAGAGGAGTCTACGTTCCACGTGTACATGGAGTGTGTGAGGTTGCAGCCCCTGTTCCTATGTCTAAAGGGGCTGCTCCTTGCCTTCTGGCTGCACTTCACACCCACCACCCTCATCTTCGGACACACTGAACGTAGGGGAGAGGATAGGGCTGCAGATGTCCTGGATGGGTTTTTCCTGGCTAAGCTGGCCGTCCGCGAGTCGCGGTGCCAGGCAGTAGAGGGCTCTGCCCGAGCCGGCTGCCTGCCCCTTTACCGGTGTTACGTCCGTGCCCGGGTGGTACATGAGAGGGACAATGCGCTGTCCACGGGCACCCTGGGGGATATCCGGGAACGCTGGGCACCGCAGGGGGTGGAATACATCCTTGACAAAGATTGGAATGTAGTTGTTTACGAATGTAACATTTAAGAATATTTGTTAATTGGGTGATTTTGTATTTTGGTGGTGGGTTTGTTTCGTATTGTGCGGTATTGTACATATTATTGCAATAATTGATTACATTTATTTTATTTAATACATAAAAAGGCTGAAGGTGGCTGGACGAGGAGAGGGGACAAAGGTTCGCTGGCTGATCGGGACGGAGCCACGGCTGGAGCCCATACAACAGCCTGGGGCATCACCTGCATCGGGCGTTGTTCCTGATGATTGTGCAGGCGGACTGGACTGGAAACATGGCAACACTTGCCTGTGGTTTCAGTGGACTGGTTCCATGCACCTTGTACTGGTCAGGGATTGTGCTTGGGTTCGGCAATACTCGAATTATCGAATTTTATGCATAAAAGGTAATTCACTGTAAGACTGTGCACGTGATAATAAAGAACCATTGAACCATTTCCGAACAATCGGATGCCGGACCATCAGAGTTTCACTGTACGTTATCAGTGCTGCTGCTTCAGGCGGGTGGAGTCGCAGGGGGTTTTCACTGAAGCAAGACTGAAGATCTGGGATCATTGTCCCCTCAACCTCTGGCGTTCTAGAGAAAGTAATCCAGCATTGTCCAACCTCACCTTGGAGCTAATGCCAGGTCAGCTTTTCTCTATTTGGCCCTCATTTGAACACCAATATTGAAAGACTAACCAGTAGTTGATGTCCAATGTTGCAAACTAGTTGAAGGCAACAGGGCACATGATGACACCACAAGCTGCAGGTTCCTCTCCCTATCAAGTGCTTCCCTCTCCTGGAGGTACGTTTCCGGTCCTTCATGTCATTTGGCCATTTTCAAAGCCCAGTCTAGTCCGCACGCTCAGTCTTCTTGAGCGGTGCCCAAACCAGGCGAGTCCCAGGCTGCTGCAGGGCCTTCAGCCATCGCCTCTGTCTGGATCAGCCAGTTAACCACTGTCCCCTCTCCTGAAAGTGCCTGGCAGATTGCAATGCAGAACTTCCTTCGCCAGAGAACCACAGGGGTTCAAGAAGGCAACTCACTACCTTTGTTTAGAAGGCCAAATGTTGAAGGCAAAGGAATACTGGCCTTGCCCGATCCTACAAAATACATTAATAAAAATAACTAAAGGGAAACTACATCCCTTAGCAGAGTGGGCGGTAACCAGGAGGAGTGGATTTAAATGAATTGGGAGAATGTTATGTTTAATTTAGTTTATTTTAGAGATACAGAGCGGAAACAGACCCTACGGCCCACCGAGTCCGCGCCGACCAGCGATCCCCGCACACTAACACTATCCTACACACCAGGGACAATTTACCATTCTTACCGAAGCCAATTAACCTACAAACCTGTAGGAAAGAACTGCAGATGCTGGTTTACACCGAAGACAGACAGAAAATGCTGGAGTAACTCAGCAGGACAGGCAGCATCTCTGGAGAGAAGGAATGGGTGACTTTTCGGGTCGAGACCCTTCTTCAGACTCATTCGACCCGAAACGTCACCCATTTGTTCTCTCCGGAGATGCTGCCTAACCTACAAACGTCTTTGGAATGTGGGGGGAAACTGGAGCACGCAGAGAAAACCCAAGCGGTCACGGGGAGAACGTATGAGTGGAAGGCAGCTGAGAAATAAAACTTTCGAAGGGCAGTGAGCGTCAAGGCAGATAGAGACAGAAAATAATGTCACTCTTGTCGGACCATGGACCAAGAGCTTTTGTGGTGCACTAACCAGCCAGTGGAAGATAATACATGATTACAATCGAGCCTGGCCTGGCCAATACCTACCTCTCAAGTAACAGTTTTACAGACAATTTGGTCGTTGTCTATGATGTGGAATAATAATACTGACACAATATTTACAGGTTACACTGCTTTGTCTCTGTTTATTATCTCCATCGAACATGGCCTCCTGCCTTGACATACCGAGCGCACATGCGATCTGACCTCCAAGTCAGCTGATACAAAGCTCAAGATATTTGCATATCATTATCATGACTTATCGTCATGACATCCCGCCTTTACCAGAATTAAACTTCAAATTAATATGTGTTCTTTCTAATATACTTTCCATTTAAATTCTTACAGAGCATATTTGTGCTTCTTTGTGTTTTCATTTGTGATACAATAACTCACAAAACAAATGCATTACAACTGTGGTTGTTTTTCCAAACCCTATTTCATCCTATTTCTTTAAAGGCAAAAAGGCAACTTTGGACACTGGTAAAATTAATACTCCTTTATCATAATAAACAGTAATATAATAAACGGTGTGCTATTGAGTAATGAATGTTGTCACCTCTCTTGACTCTGGGTGTAATTCCAATCGGTGATATCCCCACTTGAGATCAATTTTGGAGAACACTTAACTGGTTGATAACTCTTGTAGCTCATCGACCGTAGGAATTTGGTATCTGTAGATGGTTTATATGCAACCAATAATATAGTTACCTCACTCCCATTAACCCCGCCCAGTTAACATCAATCATAACGCCTTCCCCTCAGTAGGAAAATGTAGCCGGTGCTTGAAGGTGTGTGTAATACCCAGTGCTATCATTAAAAGATGTTGTACACTTAAGAGCTTGTAAAGTTTTTCATTTACATGGTGTCAGAAGTGGGATACGTCGACAGTCTATGGTGCATGTAGTTACAGTTCGGGCACCTTTTTCGGGGCACATCGCCAGGTCCAGGGCGGGCACGCGGCAGAAAAACATTGTTTCCCACCCGAGGCTGTGGGCTCCTAAACCCAGCCAGGTTGACAGAGTTATTGCCCAAATCCCGGTGGTCCTCTTGCAAAACAACGACCTCAGACAATCTGCAGGCATGCATAGCTTTGTCCAACGTTAGATCCGGATCCCTCAAAAGCTCACATCGCAGCTTCTGGTCACGCATGCCAGTTACTAAAATGTCTCTAGTGAGCTGGTCGGTCATGTCGCCAAAAACGGCACCGCTGGGCGAGATGACGCAAATCAGCAATAAAACATTCAACAGGTTCATCCGGCAACTGTCTCCTCGTAAAGAACCGTGCCCTCTCTAGAATGCGGTTCGAGGGCAGGTCACAAATCTCCCTGAACTTACGTAGCAGGCAAGCGGGGTCGTCAGGTCAGAAGACGCTTTGTCCAACGGGACCTGCCAAAACGAGTTCTTAGCGTCTAGGACCGAAAAGATGGTGGCTTGCCCGACCTTTGCCACACCGTTCGGCAGATTCAAGTTCCTGCGAATGCCATTCGGCATCAATTCTGCTAGCGGGGTCGTCAGCAGACTCTGCAGGAGTAATCACCGCACCATCGTCTGCTGGAACACTCGTTCTTCGACGTGGGTCGCCCCCATCACCGTCACCTGTGACGCTTCCAAGTTCGGTCTGGGTGCGGCCTGCCTTCAGTCTGTCGATGGATCGCTGCATCCCGTCTCCTATGCCTACCGCACCATGACGGACACCGAGCAGCGGTACGCTCAGATCGAGAAAGAGCTGCTCGCGGTGGTGTTCGCCTGCTCCAAGTTCAGAGACTTCCTGTTCGGCAGCAGATTTACGGTCGAAAACCGACCACCAGCCACTGGTGACAATCCTGAACAAGCCGATTCACGCTGCCCCTGCCAGGCTGCAGCGTTATGATGCTGCAGCTCCAGCGCTTCGACTTTGACATAATCTACAAGAAGGGCACCGAGATGCACATTGCGGACACCCTATCGCGCGCCCCGCGGACCTCCTGCGCTCGCCACCCCTACGAAAACAGAGGACTTGCTCATACTGGGCGTTAACTTTATTCCCACCAAGCAGCTACAGGTTTTGGCCGAGCACACCGCTGCCGATCCGGCCTTGCAGCAGCTTGCATCGGTGATTAAAGCAGGGTGGCCAACAAAGCGCTCCGCCGCGCCATCTGAAGCACAGCCTTTCTTCCTGGTCCGCGACGAACTGGTGCTCCAGGATGGCGTTATCGTCAAGGGACATAAAGTTGTGGTCCCGTCCTCCCTGTTTGACTTTTACTTTTGTGCAGCCCACAGCGGACACCCTGGGGTCGATGCAACGCTTGCCCACGCTCAGTGCCAATTCTATTGGCCTGGAATGGCCAAATATATCCGAGACCGAGTTTCTGCCTGCTCCACGTGCAACAGTCTTGCGCCGCACCAGCAGCGACAGCCCCTGCTGCAACAGCCCGCCCTGCTTTGGCCTGGTCCTCGCTGGCTGCCGACATATTCGAGTGGCGTGGTAACCACTACCTTGTCCTGGTCGACTCGTACTCCAACTGGTTCGAAGTGGATTTGCTGACATCCCTCACGTCGGAGATGGTGATCCGCAAGCTGCGGAAACACTTCTCCACTTTTGGGACCCCGGTCAGGCTGCAGACTGACAACGGCAGGCAGTTTACAAGCCGAGAATTCAAAAGCTTTGCCGACAAGTGGAACTTCGTGCATTTCACCAGCAGCCCAGAGTACCCACAGAGCAACGGCCTAGCAGAACGGGCCGTCCGCAGCGCCAAGCTTCTGATGGAACAGGCGCGACTATCCAATTCTGATTTGTATTTGGATCTCCTGAACCTCAGAATGTTTCCAGGGATCCGGCCATGGGTCCCCTGCTCAGCGTCTGATGTCCAGAACTACCAGATCCACCGTCCCGATTGCCCAGCGCCAGCTGAAAACCTCGGGTGCTGGAGCCCGCCTCCGTGCAGAGGCGAATTCAAGAGAAACATGACAGCCAGCGGCGTTCCCACGATCGTCGTGCAGACCACTCGATCCTCTGTTGCCCCGGACAGGTTGTTCGATTGCAGACCGCCAGTGGGCACTACCGTCTGGCCACCGTGGTTGGGGTGGCCGACTCTCCTCGTTCGTATCTGGTCGACTGTGAGGGTTCCATCTACCGAAGAAGCCGACAACACCTGCTTGCGGTTAATGAGCCACAGCCGCAGCCCCTGGGCCCTATGCCCCTCCACTCTCCTATCAGCAGCCGGCTGCCGCCCCGGCTGGTGTTCCCTGCATGCCTCGGTCCCCGTCGCGGGCGCCTGGTTCCCCTCTGCGCGGGTCCCCTGTTGCCGATCGCGGTTCTCCCTCTCCTGTTTCTCCCACCCAATGCCCTTTCCCTGGTTCCCCGGCTGCCTTGCGTCCTCCTGCTTCTTCTGCTCTTTCGGGGGGGGGGAGACATCCGTACGCGCTCGGGCAGGATCAGTAAGCCGCCTGTTCGCTACGGCGATTTCGTTTAATTCTGCTGTTTAATTCGGTTGTCGTGACAACAATCTGTTTTTTTTTTATTTCTAAGGGGAAGGATGTAGATGGTTTATATGCAACCAATAATATAGTTACCTCACTCCCATTAACCCCGCCCAGTTAACATCAATCATAACGCCTTCCCCTCAGTAGAAAAATGTAGCCGGTGCTTGAAGGTGTGTGTAAATACCCAGTGCTATCATTAAAAGATGTTGTACACTTAAGAGCTTGTAAAGTTTTCATTTACAGGTATCTTTCTCTGATTATTGCCTCATTGGCTCTGCTCAACGCACAGTCTGTTGTCATCACTGGCTTACGGCACAATCCTAACTGGACTAGCCCATGGTGTCGCGCGTTCAACTGGTTCAATAATGTCCAGGACCCTGAGGAGCAACTCCTTTTCAGAGTGAAAACGGTGGATATATGGACCAAGCTGCCAAAGGAGGTAGTTGGGGCAGGTACGAAAATAGAATTTTAAAGATATTTGCTGAGGTACATAGGAAAGGAAAGGTTTAGGAATGGATAGGGTTAAGAGGGGCATGGGCCAAACACAGGCAAATGGGACTTCCTTAGATGGGGCATCTTGGTCGGCATGGACGAGTTACTCCGAAGGGCCTGTTTCAATTCCATTTGATGCTAATCAGGAGTTCAGGGAGCATCACCAACATTTTCTCAGGGTAGCTTAGAACAGAAAGAAATTCCAGCCTTGGTCATAATACCTATGACCTGCGAATGAACTTAGCATTGGACTGAGTGTGCTGCTCTGAATGCAAGTGGTTCTGAGAAACAGGGTGGCACGGCGGCACAGCAGTAGAGTTGCTGCCTTACAGCGCTTACAGACCCGGTTCGATCCTGACTACAGGTGCTTGACTGTACGGATTTTGCACGTCCTCCCCGTGACCTGCGTGGGTTTTCTCCGAGAACTTCGGTTTCCTCCCACACTCCAAAGAGGTGCGGTTTGAAGGTTAATTGGCTTGGTATAAATGTACAAATTGTCCCTAGTGCAGGACGGTGTTAATGAGTGGGAAGCGCTGGTCGGTGAGGACTCGATGGGCCGAAGGGCCTGTTTCCACGGAGTATCTCTAAAAAAAAAATCAAAGAATATATGCAGTGCAGTGGAGAAGCAAGAAATTAGAGAAAGCCAGATCTGCGAAATGAAATAACGGATCTGAGGGGTGACCTGATGTGCAAAAGCAATGAGAAAGACTAACACGACGTCAGATGTTCCCAGCAGTAATTGCATAATGTTAGTACTAACTTCGCCAGAGTCTCCTTCTTACAGAGGCTCCTGAATGGGGAATAAAACTGGGCAGATCATGGAGCCATTAATGAAACAAGGTGAGTTGAATTACCACCCACATCCGAAAATATTTTGTGATTCCCATAAAACTGCCATTGAGCGCGATGTGGATTCCGAGAAGGGTCATTGACCTGAAACCTGAATTTTGTTCCTGTCTCTTGAGATGCTACCTGATCCGCTGAGTGTTTCCAGCATTTTCTGTTTATACTTAAACGTTCCAGCAGCATTTTGCTTTGCTCTTTCCCTTCAATCAGGTCTGACGAGGGTAGAATACGCTAAACATATAAACAGTGAGATTTTGAGGACAGCCGCTTTTACATGCTGTTATTTACCTACACACAGTCCCTGCTTCTGGATGCCAAAAGTCCAAGTAAACTGTGTAGAACTAATCCAAAGAAACCCGTGATAGTGAACTCTGGATATAATTCACTGGAAGGACTGTTCAAAAGCGGGTTAACAGAGGGGAAGAAGCTGTTCCTGATTCTGGTGGGGCATGCTTTCAAACTTCTGTACCTTCTGTCGGACGGGATCAAAAAGAAGGAATGATCAGGATGGGACAAGTCTTTGATTATCTTGGTTGCTTTTCCATGGCCTCGTGAAGAGTAGATGGAGTGAATGGAGGTGTTGTCTGCGTGATGGACTGGACTACATCTTCAACTCATTGCAACTTCTTGCAGTCCTGGGCAGAGCTTTTCCCAAACTAAGCTGTGAAGGGCCAAAGGAAGCAATCTGACAGTATGCTTTCCATGACTCATCTGTAGAAGATTGTAAGAGTCACTGGAGACATGGCAAATTTACTGAGTGGAGGAGGTGTTATCACCTATCCTCACTAATTGACGTCTGTGAGTCAGTAAGTCGAGGATCCAGTGACAGACCAGGGAGCAGATTCCGAGATACTGGAGTTTGGGGTTGAGTTTGGATAAAGTAATGGTGTTGAAGGCAGAGCTATTGTTGATATAGCCAATAATCCTTTTTTTTCCTCCACTCTCTACACAATAGGGGCAATTTATCATGGCCAATTAACCCACTAATCAGCACATGTTTAAGATGTGGGGGGGGGGGGTGGGGGGGGGGGGGGGGGGGGAGTGAAACTGGAGCATCCAGAGGAAGCCCACGTTGTCACAGGGAGAACATGCAAACTCCACACAGACAGCAACCGAGGTCAGGTTCAAACTTGGGTCTCTGGTGCTGTGATGCCGCAGCTCTATCAACTGCCCAACTGTGCTGCCCAACCTTTCCAATCTCCCCCTCCCCCCCCCCCCCCCCACTTCCCCATCTCACCCACAGCTCTCTCTGTGCCTTTCCCACAACAGCATGCTACAAGACCACACAACTCCCCCAACGTCCCAAATCTATCAGCAATCGCTGGCCAAAAGCTTTGCAAATCTACTTTCTATGCCCGAAGAATACTGTGAAGGGCTGGGCATCACTTTGCAAAGAGCTATGTCTCTGTGCACAATGCCAAGGGATTCATTCCAAGCTGATCACCAAATAGAATCAGTTCTTTTCTGCACAGGTTAGCGGAACTTGTTTGGGAATGCTATACTCCATCCTCCGCTGGTGCACTAACACGGTTTGAGTTTGAGTTTGGGTTTGAGTTTAGTTTATTGTCACATGCACTGAGGTACAGTGAAAAGCTTTTGTTGTGTGCTAACCAGTCAGCGGAAAGACAACGTATGATTACAATCGGGCCATCCACAGTGCACAGATACACGATAAAGGGAATCGTGTGAATAACGGGTTCAGTGCAAGATAAAGCCGGTAAAGTCCGATCAAAGATAGTCCGATGGTCTCCATTGAGGTGGATAGTAGTTCAGGGCTGTTCCCTGGTTGTTTTTTAGGTTGGTTCAGTTGCCTGATAGCAGCTGGGAAGAAACTGTCCCTGAATCTGGATGTGTGCATTTTCACACTTCTATACTTGTTGCCCGATGGGAGAGGGGGAGTGACCAGGCCGAGTCTTGTCCTGGATTATGCTGGTGGTCTTGCAGAGGCAGCATGAGGAGTAAATGGAGTGAGGTGTAAATGGAGTCAATGGAGGGGAGGCTGGTTTGTGTGGTGGCATCTACAAGGATGCACCATCTCCTTCCTAACCCTCAACCTCAGCCAACAAGGACAGGAGCATAGCAATACTACCAGCTCCATATTCTCTGTCACATCGCACACCACACGTGACTTGAAAACACATTTCAGACCATTGCGAATCTACACCATGGGAGCTCCTTCACTGGAATTATTGCTGTGGTTCAAGAACCATCACTATGCTTCTGGATCCTCAAAAGTAAGTAAAAATTAAAATCAAACCCATGAGGTGAGTTGGTACATTGGTAACCATAGTATGATAAAATAGAATGCAGTACTGGATTATTCATTAGCGCATCCTAGGCCTCTATGTGCCATGGAACGAGTTGGAACCAGCTATGATGTCACTTAAGAGAGGTCTGGTCCATTGTCATCGAGTTCAAGGCAGTCTTGGGTAAGAAGTTCCCCAGTCTTTGATGTCTGCATCACCCTCCCTTCACCCACCAGTGGTCCAACCAGTAACCCTTTTGAATCTCTGACGTTTGGACCAGGTAGACCTCCCTATACCAGGTTTGGGGACCAAGAATTTTTCTCCTTCCATCTGCAGATCCTGTGGCTTCTAACCTCTTCATAAGGAATATGCTGCCCTTGGGCAAGGCTGGCTTCAGGCTCATGGACCAAATGTGATGTTTCAACTGAGGGGAATATATTGTGTGTGAGAAGGAACTGCTGATGCTGGTTTACACTGAAGAAAGATGCAAATCCTGGAGTAACTCAATGGGTCAGGCAGCTTCTCTGGAGAAAAGGGAAAGGTCATTGATATTTGATATTGATGCTACTCCAGAAATTTGTGTCCATCTTCAGAACCATATTTTGATCAGGACAACCAAAATGTCCGCTGCTCTTCTTCATTGATTCAATTCAATGTTTCAATTATTCAAAATAGTATCTTGGGATCTTCTCCATCCACATGCCAGAGCAGGGAGAATGATTGTTCACAGCGCCATCTGAAATTTGGCACATCCAGCAGTACAGTGTCACTCTACTATTCCAGCCCAGCTTTGGAAGTGAAGCCTCCAGAGGGAATTTAAACCCAGACGTTCTGATTCAGAGCTGAAAGTGAGTAACAGATGACAGGCGACTGAATCAAGCACCTGGTGTGGCCTCTGAGTGAGGTTCACTGGTGCTGGAAGTGGTCTGGAAAACTGACCTTCCTCCCCGCTCCTGTCTGTACATCTAACCTACTCCATCCCTAGTCACGCACCTTAGCTGGTATCAGGAGACTGGTGGTGAAGTGGTCTGGAAAACTGACTTTCCATCCAGCTGGTACCTTGGATCAAACCCCATCTCAGACGACCAGGATGAAAGTCTCCTCTCTTCCTCCAGCTGTGAGGGTCCTGACTGAGGTACGTCTGAGACAGGCGTGACTGCGCTGTGGGGAACGCTCCACCATTCGATAACATATTCTCAGAAAAAATAATATTTACAAGTTCACAAGTTATAGGAGTAGAATTAGGCCATTCGGCCCATCGAGTCTACTCTGCAATTCAGTCATGGCTGATCTCTGCTTCCCATATAACCCTTGACACCCATTCCAATCAAGAAATTTAATTTAAGGTCAATTTTTTAATTGCCCGGAGCATTAGCAATGTTTGGAGATTCGAAGAGACCTCGGCTAATCTGCAGTCGTCGGGTTGGTGTTGACGCTTCCTTCCAGGTGTTTGCTTTCAAAATATCCTGGCCTGCCGTGGAATCAACGTGCGCCCAACAAAATGTTCTGTTTGCAAACTTTATGCAGCGATAATAGCCAGCCCTTACCAGCAGCGATGTGGGGACCTCTATTAATAGGTGGTGTTGCAACACTGATTCCCACCAAAGCCAAACAGGGTTATCTGTTCACTCACCTATTCCTGTGACTGCTAACACCACCAGCTAAGATTTCTATATATTTGTAAAGTGGACTGTAGACCCTGGCATGTGATAGTGACCAAATCCCCAGAAGGCATCAGAAAATATAAATCTCAAGATTAAATATTTTGAAATACAAATACATCGCTCCATGCTGTGACTGGACACTTCGATGAAGCAACTGATTTAGAATATTTGTTTGTGTTTATAGTTAGTCAAATACCAAAAAATATTCAACTTTCCAGAAACAGAATGTTTAAATAAACAGCACTCTCACAGAGGTGGCTGTGATTTGTACATTGCTGACATTGTTGAAGACCTTCGCTCCTGTTTGTACGTCTCACTTACTCCATCGCTAGTCACACGCCTTAGCTGGTGTGCACAGGGAGACTGGTGGTGAAGTGGTCTGGAAAACTGACCTTCCATCCCGGATCGAATCCCATCTCAGACGACCAGGATGAAAGTCTCCTCTCTTCCTCCTGCTGTAAGGGTCCCGACTGAGGTACGACTGAGACAGTCTGGACACTACAGGCGTGGCTGCACTGTGGGGAACTCTCCACCGTTCAATAACATCTTGCAGCCACTCCCAGCTAATTTAACCATCCCATTTAAACTCTCTGTGGCCTAACGGGAACATTGGTTACTGCCACATGTGAGGGTCTAAAGCTCCCTTTGCAAATATACGATGGGTACGATAAGTTGCTGTGAATGCGTCTGATGATTTTTCACAGCGGTTGCTAGATTTTCCAGTTATTTATATCCAGTTTTTCAGCAGTGTACAGATTTGAATCCAGCTTGTTCTTCTCCATAACGCAGTGGTACTAGTATCAAGCTTACAGCTTGCAAAATGTGAGGTTAAATCCTACCAGAAAATGGCTAGGAAGGTTGCTAGAAAACCAAACTGGGTTTTTTTAATCTCCTCCAATGTCCACCCGCTGAGTTTCTCCAGCCTTTTGTGTTCCCTCCAGTATATGGTCGACTCTTACTCAAACATATAAGTAAATATTAGCTTGCATGTGATTCCACATCCCTAGAACAAATAATAAAAAAACACTCACTGATCCCAACAACACTGATGCTGTCCGATGCTACAATGACTCTGGATTCACAATCTGAGGAAAAGGAGGAATATCTGCAGTGTCCCTGCACCCTTGACTTTACATTCCAACGTATCTCTGAGTCTGTCTGTCTCTCTCTCTCTCTGTTCTCTCTCTCACACACACTCTGTCCGTCCGTCTGTCTATGTATGTGTCTGTCTCTCTCTCTTTCTATTACTCTCCCTGTCTGTCTCTCTGTATGTCTCTCTCTCATTCATTCTCTCTCTCTCTCTCTCTATCTCTATCTTACTCTCTATCTCTCTGTTTCTCTCTGTCTCTCTGTATGCTTCTCTTCCAGTCGCTCTCTTTCTGTCCCTCTCACTCTCTCTCTTTCCCTCTCTCTCTCTGTCTCTCTCTCAGTCACTGCGCCGGTCCATGCCTCAGGTCATGTTGACTCATATTTTGCAGTTGAGAATGTTATGGCTGAGCTCAGCAAGTGCCACCTCTTCAGACAGCTCACACACATGTCCTGGGCATTATTGGAAGATGAGCAGGTGATTGACCCAGACAACCATTCACTTCAAAATTAAATTTGTCTGCTCATTTAGTCATTTACATTCTAAAAGTATGCAGTATGACCATAGATAGACCAAAATGCTGGAGAAACTCAGCGGGTGAGGCAGCATCTAGGGGCAAAGGGAAAGGTGACGTTTTGGGTCGAGACCCTTCTTCTGACCTTCCTCACCAACTGTGTTTCTCCAGCATTTTTGTCTACCTTCGATTTTTCCAGCATCTGCAGTTCTTTCTTTAGCAATATGACCATACCTCAGCAGTGCCCTGAAGATGGGATAAGATGCTAGATGTGAATGCAGGTAGTCCACTCCCTTCCGGTGTCACTCCTCCTCACCGCACGTTCCATGAACTTGCACATGAAGTGAACACAGCAAATGTTTAATTGTGTTGCATCTCATGGTTAATTAGTTTACGTTCACAGCCATGTCTGAGGAGAGGAAGTTGTCTTTTATATTTCGTTATCATCTCATCCTGCACACGGCATTTCTTTTTCTCTGCCTTATGCTCAGCAGCCTAGCACCATCCTTCCTGATGAATGGCGCGTGGTCTCAGGTCCTCTGTACTCCTCCTCCTCTCTTCCACCTACCCATCCTTTACCCTTTATCACAGAGGGTGGTGGAGGCAGATACAAAGTGATGTTAAACAGACTTTCAGATAGACATGTGGATATGCAGGGAATGGAGAGATATGGATCAAGTGCAGGCAGATGACCCATCTTGGCATGATGTTCAGGGCTGACTTTGTTGGCTGTAGGACCTGTTCCTGTGCTGTACTTTTCTATGTTCTATATGAACTACAGTGGTTCAGCTGATAGAGCTCTTGCCTCTCAGCAGCAGAGACTTGGGTTCAGTTCTGCCCTTGGATGTGTGTGGAGTTTGCATGTTCTCCCTTTGACCGTGTGGGTTTCACCCAGGTACTCCGGTTTCCTCCCACATCCCAAAGACGTAGTTAATTGGCCTATGTTAAATTGTCCCTAGTACGTAGGGAGTGGATGCGTGTGTGGGGTAATATAGAACGAATGTGAACAGGTAATCGATGGCCAGCGTTGACTCAGTGGGCCGAATGGCCTGTTTCCATGCTGCATCTCTGAAACTAAAACTAGTAGAAACAATAGAAACTCTTTGAACCTGTAACACCATCGCATAGGATAATGGTTGCATCATTATCAATGCAATTCCATTTACTTAACTTTTGTCCATTTTCCTTCCAACAGTCCCGCATTTCCTCTGTGATGCAGTCCGCTCACAATATGTGTCTAAGTAGCCGGAATAGAATTTGAAACCACACGTTCTTAAGTAGAGGTGAGGGCTGATGAAAGAAGGGGCTGGATGTTGCATTACCACCTCTTAATAGTGCTGAAACTTTAAGTAAAAGACGCAGACAGCGAGGACACACAGGGTGGTATTGTTGGCTTTCCCTGGTTAATGTTGCACTGAGATCGTCATGGTATTTTTTAGCACACAATTCATCATTGATGTGTTACAAGCCCGGCAGGTGCAGACACTGCAGCCAGTTTTCAGCAGGATGCACAATAATACAAATAACTCTTCCAACTATCGGGCAGAGTGCTACTAAATGTGTGCTTTAAATGCTGGGAAGGGTGTGGGTAGAATCCTCCACAGGGACATCTTCTCCATGCCAGATCATGGAGATGCTCCAGGGATACAGCCAGGTGCTTCTGATGGGAGACTGCCCGGGAAATCGCTGCACTGACATGAAATGCAAACACACCTGGAGACTTGGGGAAGACCTGGTCAACTCAAGACACGTGTATTTCACAGTAGACCTAACTGCAATACTGTTTCTGATCCTCCTGTTCGCCTGTGCAGAAGGTAAGATTACATAATGATGTGGTTAAGCTGGAAAGGGTGAAGAGAAGATTTCCGTGGATGTTGCCATGACTCGAGGGCCTGAGCTACAGGGAGAGGTTGAGCAGACGAGGACTTTATTCATTGGAGGGCAGGGGGATGGGGAGTGATCTTATTGAGGTGTATAAGATCATAGGTAAATGCATGGAGTCTTTTACCCAGAGTAGGGGAATCAAGAGCCAGAGGATATAGGTTTAGGGTGAGGGGAAAAGATTTACTAGGAACCTGAGGGGCAACTTTTTTACACAAAGTATGGTAGGGATATGGAACAAGCTGCTGGAGGAGGTATTTGAGGCAGGTACTATCACAATGTTTAAAAAACAATTGGACAGGTACATGGATAGGATAGGTTTATAGAGATATGGGCCAAATGCAGGCAGGTGGGACTAGTGTAGATGGGGCAAGTTGGTCGGTGTGGGCATGTTGGGCATTGGGCCTGTTTCCACACTGTATGACTCTTATGACTCAATAACTCTATAAGATGACCTCTCACTGAGTGTAGGGGTTGGGTGACCTCTCCAATGGACCAAACTGAGATGTGACAGAGATCAACAGCCTAGAATGGTCCTGAGTAACGCAGGCCCCTGGGCTCCATGGATAAAACAGGTCCAGTGCGAGAGCTGGTTTGAGATTACAGGAGGATTCTGTATGGGAGTTGGCCCTTTAGATAAAACTGTTTCAGAGAAATGAGGTGGGAACTGCCTGGTTGTTTGTTGAATAAATATGAAGCACCCGCTTTCAGACGAACAAATTTGAAAATCTCACTGCAAACAAATTTTGTGTGTTGCGCGATTGTTGATGTCCTTTGAGGGAATTCCAATCTGGGAAATGGTGCCAGGGTAAATGAAGGGCTCACCAAAACATCAGGAGTGGAATTTCCCAATTGACGTTAAGACACCCAAAAATGGTGCCCTATGACCCCACTTAAGGTTAAACCAATTTTCAATCCATAGCGCTGCTTTTAGGGATGCATTTTTAGGTGAAGGCATCCATTTAGAGATTAGAGACCAACTCTCTGTTGAATGTGAAAACTAAATGAAATCCATTCAGATCATTTAACATTTGGATGGCCCTGTAAATAATGATTCCCCATTGAAAAACGTTTATTGAGGATCTACAGTGGAAATCTGTGCCAATAGTTTCTGCAACTGACCCATGGCTCTTGTATCACTTGGATTCCATAGAGTCAAAGGGCCTTACAGCATGGGAACAGACTCTTTAGCCCGACTTGACCATGCCAACCAAGACGCCCCATCTACACTGGTCCCACCTGCCCGCATTTGGCCCATCTCCCTCTAAACCTTTCCTATCCATGTACCTGTCCAAATGTCTTTTAAATATTGTTACAGCACCTGCCTCGACTCTCCCATCTGACAGCTCGTGACATATACACACAACCCTCCATGTGAAAACCTGCCCCTCAATTTCCATTTCATTTATTAATATCCCTATTAACAAGCCTTTATGTCCAGCTGCGGCTGGGACTTTGATAATGGTGCCAATACTTTGTGACTCTTGCGTATGGAGTCAGTGGGCTGTTTCTATATATTCTGTATTTAATCATGGATTGTACTAATTCTTACTGAACTGTATACAAAATAAGGAATTTCACGGTGCCTTGGTACATGTGGTATTAAAGAACCATTGACTCATTGAACCATTGAATTCTTTCCCCTCTCACCTCAAACCTATGCCCTCCGGTTCTTGATTCCTCTACTCTGGGTAAAAGACTGCGCATCCACCCTATCTATTCATATCTATGGATTTAATCCATGCAATCCTGTAAATTCGAGCTGACGTCACTTACAAATTATAAAACAAAATATTCTAAGTTGAGGATTCAAGCCCCTCATATGCATGTATAGTCCAGACAGTCTAACACTATAGTATAGACACTACACTAGAGTTCTGGTGGAGCATTGCACTATCAGAGATGCCGACATTCAGATGGGACTTTAAAGCAAGGTCTCATATTGGAGTCCAGAACCAAGGGCCACAGTTTAAGAATAAGGGGTAAGCCATTTAGATGAGGAAATACTTTTTCACAGAGAGTTGTGAGTCTGTGGAATTCTCTGCCTCAGGGGGCGGTGGAGGCCGGTTCTCTGGATATTTTCAAGAGAGAGCTAGATAGGGTTCTTAAAGGTAACAGAGCCAGGGGATATGGGGAGAAGGCAGGAACGGGGTACTGATTGTGGATGATCACATTGAATGGCGGTGCTGGCTCGAAGGGTCGAATGGCCTACTCCTGCACCTATTGTCTATTCTCCTTCAGGTAAAAGCCAAAGATATCTTAGCACAACTCAATCAGAAGCTGCCCTGACCAATTCCACACGATCAGGCTCGGGGAGATTGCTGTGCACAAACTCTCTGTCCCTTCACAGCGTTAAAATAGTAGCTTCACTTCGCAAGTCCTCGTCTCATGGTAAGGACGCTGTGGGCGTGAATGATGCCTTGTGAATGCACGTCTGTCTTCCTTGGCCCAGGTATAGTTGTGGGAAAGCAGTGGAGGACTGACTTACGGTGTGGCGGGTGAGAGCCCACGCCCTTTAGAACGAACCAAGATAGCCGTTATATAATTCTGTTGAGTCTGCCCCGGAGCTGGTGACTGCAAGGAACGTGAGAGGCCAGGGGAGGAAAAGCAAACCATCAGCTCCAACCACAAAGAAAAGACTGTGTGGGAGTGTGGCCTCGCTGGGTCTACTCAACTACCTCGGGCAAACTGTGGCTCTTCGGCAATACCTTGCATGATTGGTAAATTTTTTAAAGTATTCCAAGTAATCCCTGGAAAATGAAATCATTGGACTACTGATACCGGCTGTTCAAAATTGAAATGCATTGCCTAATGTAACGGCATCTAATCATTTTACAGAGCTAACGTTAAGCTGCAAGTTTAGAGATACAGCATGGAAACAGGCCTTTCCGCCCACCGTGTCCGCACCAACCAACAATCACCCGTACACTTTATTCCATTTTATCCCAGTTTCACATCCAACACACAAGGGACAATTTACAGAGGCCAATGAACCTACAAACCTGCATGTCTTTGGAATGTGGGTAGAAGCCAGAGTATCCGGAGAAAACCTTCATGGTCACAGGGAAATCATACAAACTCCGTACTCGCGGTCCGGATCGACCCTGGGTCCCTGGCGCTGTAAGGCAGCAACTATACCACTGCGCCACTGTGCCACCCTAAAAAGCTAACGATTAAGGTGCAGCTCCATTTTTAAATCTTCACAAATCCAGCAATATGCACCGTCATTTCTCATTTATCCTTGGCATACTGTCAATGTTGTTGATTACTCTCTGGTACAGCATTTTGAGATGTTTCATCATGCTAAGTTTGTTTTATGACTGACACCAAATTGTAGGTTAGGTGGAAGGATGGGGTGGTGGAAGTGAGAAGAAGCACAGAGGACATGTTTGAATGGGATATAATCGTTTCCTTGTGGTGTGAGCAACTATGGGCGAATGCAGTACAGGGGCTGGGTTTGCAGGTATTGGATTTGGGTGAATTCTCCAGGAACATCGTGTCAAATACAACTCTCTAAATCACTTCCTTCTTCTTGAATTGTTTTCTTTGGATTGTCGGGAGGTTGAAAGGAGATCTGATAGAAGTTCATGAAATTACGAGAGGCACAGACAAGCTGGAGTGGCTTGGGCACTCTCTACAGCATGCTGGCATCAATTCTATTAAAAATGGCAAATTGCTCATGTTGAATTGTGTAAGAAGGAACTGCAGATGCTGGTTTAAACCGAAGATAGGGCCAAAAGCTGGAGTAACTCAGCGGGACAGGCAGCATCTCTGGAGGTAAGGAATGGGTGACATTTCGGGTCGAGACCCTTCTTCAGACTGGTTCAAAATGCTTGTTGCCCATAAAGTGATTGGAATGAACACTGGAGTCATCAGCCCATTGCTCTTGTTTCCCCGTAGCTACACTGCAGTGGCCTTGTGGAGTTAGACACAGCGTAGACTCTGTGGCCATTCATAAAACAGGACGTGGAGGGGGTGGCTCTCTCTCAGCTTACTATGGGGTGCAGTGAACAACGTTTAGAGATACAGTGTGGAAACAGGCCCTGAGGAAACGATCCAGAGCTTTCCCTCTTTTCTTTTCCTATCACCATTTTCTTGTGCCGCATCTCCCCAACAACACTCTTGGCAATGTAAAACTTTTTCAATGTTAAAATTTTGCATCTCTGGCTATTGGCCTGAAATGTGAGCTCTCCTCAGATGCTGCCTGACCAAATGAAATGTGTGTTTCTGCCATTTTCTATTTCCATTTCAGTTGAAAAATAAACAAGAACTGATTTTGTACTGTAGCACATTGCACCAGCAAATGACCCCACACCAGAGAAAAATCTGGATCCTTCTTTGTCTTGTTCAGGGTTGTGAGCACATCATTAGTCATGGTGTTTGTAGACAAGGGGGCATCTCTTTACCAAAATCCTCTTCTGTAATCAAGGTAGACAATGTGCAAACACATTGGAGGTAATAATTAACTGTCTCGGTCGATGCTGTGAGGCCTCCAGTCTTGTTGCTTGTTGCTGCATGAGTTGCAGTTGGACTGTTTGGTTTTTCTTTGTCTTGTAAAGAATCTGGCAAACGTCATGGAGTCAGAGAATTTAAAAGTGTTTCTGATTCGTTTAAATTCTGAAAAAACACTCAACGGGTCAGACAGCATCCACGGTGAGAGAAACACAGTCAATGTTCAGGTGTTTGGCCTTCCTTCATAGTCCCAGTTTTTTTTTTCTCTCTTTGGCTTTTGCAGATCTTTTGAGACCAATTCCTCTACGTAAAAGCTTAAAGGGCGTGTCCCACTTGCCGATTTTTCCAGCGACTGCCGGCACCATATCAGTGTCGCCATTAGTTTTTTGCATAGCTTTCATTCATTTGTTCTATATCTCTCTACATCACCGTCTATATCTCTTGTTTCCCATTACCCTGACTCTCAATCTGAAGAAGGGTCTCAACCCGAAACGTCACCTATTCCTTTTCTCCAGAGATGCTGCTGCCTGACCCATTGAGTTACTCCAGCTTTTTGTATCTATTTTCGAGATACTATGCCATGATCCTAATGCATGGCAGACCAACGTAAGTAGTCAAGTGGCCCAACCTTTTATGATTCTACAAGTTTCCGTATCAAAACCGAATCATGTATTAACGTTGAGTTTTCAGCATAGTAAATGGTCTCACGACATTCACAAGCAGTGTTTGACTTTTAGTCACAAGGCAGATGACCATATGACTTAGTCGAAGATTAAGGTTCTGAAGAAGAGTCCGAAGAAATGTCATCTGTCCATTCCCTCCCTAGCAGCTGCCTGACCCGCTGAGTTCCTCCAGCATCTGCAGCCTCTCATGTTTTCAGCTTGATGGAAGAGTTAGATTCAAAGGAGCAGCGTAACAAAGGAGGGAGAGGAGAAAGAGTGAAGATTTCCAACATTTGGAAGCAAGACAGCTGATAGCCAATCCAGCACTGGCCTGGGTGACAGGAGCAAGGAGATACCTTGGGAATGGATGTAGGAGGTTCCAGTGAAGGGGGAGGACAGCCCACAGAGAGAGATAAAGACAAGTGATTGAAAATCAACGTTTCAAGGTTTCAAGATCAAGGTTTCACGGTCAGTTTATTGTCACGTACCAGTTAAGGTACAGTGTAATTTGATTTACCAGACAGCCATTCTAAAAAAAGAAACAAGACACACAACAACATAAAAGTAAACATCAACATCCACCACAGCAGATTCCCCACGTTCCTCACTGTGATGGAAGGCAATAAAGTCCAATCTTCTTCCTCTTTATTCTCACAGTCGCGGCAGTCGAACCTTCCGCAGTCGGGGCGATTGAAGCTCCTGCAGCCGGCGATCACAGCCCCCGCGTCAGGGCGATCAGAGCCCCCGCGTCAGGGCGATCAAAGCCCCCGCACCAGGGCGATCAGAGCCCCCGCACCAGGGCGATCAGAGCCCCCGCGTCAGGGCGATCAAAGCCCCCGCGTCAGGGCGATCACAGCCCCCGCGTCGGGGCGGTCGAAGCTCCTGCGGCTTGGAGCTCCCGAAGTCGGTCTCTAAACAGAGCGCCACGATGTTAAAATCCGCAGGCTCCGGCGGTTGGAGCTCCAAAGTCTATCCCCAACAGGGATTGCGAGCTCCACGAAGGCACCCGTGGTTGGAGCTCCCGAAGTCAGTCTCCTGCAAAGGCAAAGTTCCTCGATGTTAGGTGCGGATGGAGATATGATACGGGAAAAAATTTGCATCTCCGTCGAGGTAAGAGATTAAAAAGGTTCCCCCCAACCCCGCCCCCCCCCCCCCCCCCCCCACCCCCCCCCCCCCCCCCCCCCCCCCCCCCCCCCCCCCACACACATAAAACAAGCTAGAGAACACTAAAACATATTTAACACATACTATCAAACAACAAAGAAGGAAGGGACAGACAGACTTTTGGTGAGGCAGCCATTGCTGACGCCACCCATCATCAAGACATGAAACAAGATTCATAGTTACTAAGATAGACTATAAACCCACTTGTCTTTTTTTTCAGGTTCCTCAAATATCTTGCACGAACATCCACTTCATCAACACAATGACACTTTGACCTTTCTGAATTTGATGAAAATTCAACATGGCCGTTTAAAAGCAATAATCCCAAAGCAAAATACCGCAGATGCTGGGAATCTGAAATTACTACAAGTTAGACAGGACAGGACATTCTGACTTAGATCGGGTGCTGTGTTTCTACAGTAACTTGCCAGTGCAGAGCAGGCTTTACTTTGTTACCAGTGCAAACACTGCCATCTACTGGCCTTTCTCATGGCACATGGTGGACAGGCTCAGATTATTTGGTCCTCCGTTAAGTGAAGTACAGGGGCAACATCCCAATTTCGTTAGCCCTTGCTGTCTCCTCCCCTTCCTAGCACTCCCTCAGCCCTCGGGCTCCTCCTCTTCCTTTTTCCTTACTTCTCTCCCCCCCCCCCCCAACCCTGCATCAGTCTGAAGAAGGGTTTCAGCCCGAAACATTGCCTATTTTCCTCACTCCACAGATGCTGCTGCACCCGCTGAGTTTCTCCAGCACTTTTGTCTACCTTCGATTTTCCAGCATCTGCAGTTCCTTCGTAAACAAAATACAGGGACAACATCATCAAGAGTGAGACGTGGAATCATACTCTCACGGGGAGATATCAGGAATGTGCGGTGATTGGGGTCCCCTGAAAGCCATACTCCTCTGCAGACTCCAACCACCCTCCCAACCCTCCTGTGGAGTTCGATGGACACAAGGAGCAGTCTCCGCTGTCCTGAGGCTCACTGTGTTCATCCACTGAGTTCTAAATACTCAGGTAGACATCAGAATGAGGGCTAGAGGGGTTGAATGGTCAACTGGTACTGGTGACCAGGTTATATCAGTGGACTCTCTCTTTAAATGCTTAGCCCATACATTATTCCAGGCTTGTCCTGGACATTTCTAGGATTACCATCCCTTGTTTATTTTATGGGTTGCATAATTGTCACGTGTACCGAGGTACAGTGAAAAGCTTTTGCTGCGTGCTAACCAGTCAGCGGAAAGATAATACATGATTACAATCGAGCCATTTACAGTGTATAGATACATGATAAGGGAATAACGTTTAGTGCAAGGTAAAGCCAGCAAAGTCCGATCAAAAATAGCCTGAGGGTCACCAATGAGGTAGATTTGCATTCATGACTGCTCTCTAGTTGTGGTAGGATGATTCAGTTGCCTGATAACAGCTGGTAACAGCTGTGCTGAGTGTCAGAAGAAGAGTTCCAACCCGAAACATCATCTAACCATGTTCTCCAGGGATGCTGCCTGTTGAGTCACTCCAGCACTTTGTGATGTTTTTTTTGTAAACCAGCATCTGCAGTTCCTTGTTTCAACCTTTTTCCTGCACCAGTTGCCCGCTCTAAGAAACACCTTTGTGTTCTCGTGTGACCAGAACTCAAGCTGTCGTTTGATGACTCCTTATATTTTCAGGACCTTCTGGTCCACACATCAGATGAGATTGGGAGCACTAAACAGGAAATCGTTCACCTCATAGAATCATAGAACAATACAATAAAAATGGCAGCCAAACAGCCCATCATGTTGATGGGTGTCATGGAGGTGAAGGAGAAGATTGATGAAGGTAAGTCGGCGTATGTTGTATACATGGATTTCGGGAAGGCTTTTGATAAGGTCACTCATGGAAGGCTTATCCAGAACATTAAGATGCAAAGGATTCACGATGACTGCAGAAGACTTCTTCTTCTTGCGTTTGAGGTAAAAAAAGTCTGCAGCAGGGTGATGCCATCCGATTCGACATCCATAGGTGCTCGCCCTAAGAAGAGCGCATGCTCCGGGTTGGCGCCAATCTGCGGCGCTGCTGCTGCTGTCTCTATTTGTTGTCGTTCACCTGACTGAGGTCAGTTGACAGGGATCACCATGGGTGGGTCGGCAACATGAGCCCCTTCACAGAAGACAGAGGGTAGCGATGGAAAGTAGATATTCTGTCTGGAGATCTGTGACCAGCGGTGGGCTGCAGTGATCTCTGCTGTCTGTGATACATCTAAATGACCCAGACATAAATGTAGATGGGTCGGTGAGTAAGTTTGCTGATGACCCCAAAATAGGAGAAGTTGCAGACTGTGGGAAATGCTGTCAGAGGATTCCGCGGTATATGGATCTGTTGCAGTAATGGGCGGAGAAATGGCAGATGGAGTTTAACACGAGCAAGTGTGAGGTGTTGCACTTTGGGAGGTTGAATATAAGGCTGGAATATAAAGTTAATGGCAAGACCCTAAACAGCATTGATGTGCAGAAGGATCTTGGAGTAAATTCGTAGCTCACAGAAGGTGGCAACACAACGAAATTTGATGGTAAAGAAGACGCATGTTATGTGTAGGAAGGAACTGCAGATGCTGGGTTTAAACCGAATATAGACACAAAAAGCTGGAGTAACTCAGCAGGACAGGCAGCATCTCTGGAGAGAAGGAATGGGTGACGCTTCTTCAAACGTATGTTTGCTTGCTTCATTGCTAGGGGCATTGAATATAAGAGTCGGGAAGTCACGATGCAGCACCATAGGACTTTGGTGGCCACATTTGGAGTATAGAGTCCAGTTCTGGTCGCCCCCATTACAGGAAAATGTAGGTTTTGGAGAGTGTGCAGAGAGGGTTTACCAGAACGCTGCCTGGATTAGAGGGTTTCAGCTACTAGGAGAGTTTGGAGAAACTTGAATAGCTTTCTCTAGAACGTCGGTGGTTGAGGAGAGACTAGATAGAAGGATACAAAGTTATGTGAGGGTAATTATAGAGTAGGCAGTCAAATATAACCTTTTTCCCAGGGTAGAAATGTATAACAGTAGCGGGCATAGGAGCAAAGAGGTCCTTCTGCAATTGTACAGAGCCCTAGTGAGACCACACCTGGAGTATTGTGTGCAATTTTGGTCCCCTAATTTGAGGAAGGACATTCTTACTATTGAGGGAGCGCAGCGTAGGTTTACAAGGTTAATTCCCGGGATGGCGGGACTGTCATATGCTGAGAGAATGGAGCGGCTGGCTTGTATACGCTGGAGTTTAGAAGGATGAGAGGATATCTTGTTGAAACATATAAGATTATTAAGGGTTTGGGCATGCTAGAGGCAGGAAACATGTTCCCGATGTTGGGGGAGTCCAGAACCAGGGGTCATAGTTTAAGAATAAGGGGTAAGCCATTTAGAACGGAGACGAGGAAACACTTTTTCTCACAGAGAGTTGTGAGTCTGTGGAATTCTCTGCCTCAGAGGGCGGTGGCAGCCAGTTCTCTGGATACTTTCACGAGAGAGCTAGATAGGGCTCTTGATGATAGCGGAGTCAGGGGATATGGGGAGAAAGCAGGAATGGGGTACTGATTGGAGATGATGAGCCATGATCACATTGAATGGCAGTGCTGGCTCGAAGGGCCGAATGGCCTACTCATATTGTCTATTGTCTATAACTATAAGGTGCGAGGGGGAAAGATTAATGGAGATGTGCAGGGCAAGGCTTTTTAAACAGAGTGGTGGGAGCTTGGAACACATTGGCAGGGATGGTGGTGGAGGCCGATACGAGAGCGGTGTATAAGAGGCTTTTGGATTGGCACATGGAAGTGCAGGGAACAGTGGGGTATAGATCATGAACAAGCAGATGAGATCAGTTTAACTTGGCATTATGTTCAGCACCAACATTGTGAGCTGAAGGGCCTGTTCCTGTACTGTACTGTTCTATGTTGTATTTTTATGTCAGTTCACTGGTGTTGACATCATAAGAGTCAGCTCGTTGCTCTTCCCCCTCAAATGCTTTTAAAATCTCCTTTTAATTGTGTTGTTTAACCGGCGTTACTATAAAACAATAAACCAACCTGTAGACACAAGGAACTGTAGATGCTGGTTTACCAAAAAAAAAGACACAAAATGCTGGAGTACCTCAACGGGTCAGGAGATGGCATCCGTCCGTCAGCATCTCTGGAGAACGTGGACGGGTGACGTTATGGGCGGGGACCCTTCTTCACCATTGTGGAGGGGGGAGGGGGAAGAAAGCTGGAGGAGAGGAGGAGCAGGATAAAGCCTGGTGAGTGAGAGGTGGATATGGGTGAGGGGAGGGGGGTACGACAAGCAGATGGTTGGACAACGGCCAGGGATGAAATGACGAAAAGTGTGAGATAAGGATAGAAGTGAAATTTATGAAGCCAGAGAGGGAATATAGGTGGAATTGGAGGATGAGAAGGGGACAAATGGGTGCACAGAGGAGAGAGCGGGATAGGGGGGAAAAAGGATCTTTTTTGTAGGTTAATCACCTAAAATTGGACATTCATACCATTAGGTTGTAAGCTTCCCAAGCGGAAATGTATCAGTTACTTTTGTTTCAGTTTGGTTCAGTATATTGTCACCTGTACTGAGGTACAGTGAAAAGCTTTTTGTTACTATCAAGTCATCAGAAAGACAATACATAATAACAATCGATTATTTTGCAGTGTATCAATACATAATACATTTCGTGCAAGGTAAAGCCAGCAAATTCCGATCAAGGATAGTCCGAGGGTCATCAAAGAGGTAGATAGTAGTTCAGCTGCTCGCTGGCTGTGGTTGGATGATTCAGTTCCCTGACAACAGCTGGGAAGAAACTGTCCCTGAATCTTGTGGTGTGCGTTTTCACACTTCGATACCTTTTGCCTCACATCCCTCTCCACTCTCAGCTTGTCAGCTTGTAGATTTCCTAATCGATAATTTACCTCAGACTGCAGTGCGTCTTAACCAATGAAACATTGAAACTATTTAATTTCAAAATAACCATTCGCTGATGAGTTAATTTCCCTCGCAGGCTGCATGAACTCGTCAAAACGGGTGACACAGTTACAAATGTGCATGATTACATTTGTCAGAGTAGGGCTTGGTTCGTTGTGTTACAACTGACATTGTTCCTTTGAGGTTACTGTGAGGAATGTTCCGACCGGCATCGTTTCACTTATAAATTGCAACGTTAGTTAGTGGCTGTGGTGACTGTCAGTGGGACAGGGGCAAGAGGGAGGACGTGTGGGCTTTGGACAAGCGGGTCGGGAGCGCGGCAGTCCTGCATCGAGCCACCGGGAGTCGCTACAGGTCGCACCTCACCCGCCCTCTGAAACCGACAGAGGACCAGCCAGGTCCGGCAACAGGTGGAGACTGTCCATGCAATTCAACTGTTTTCCACCCGTCTCAGCAAACATTGAAGATCCAGTGGATAATATTTGCAAACCATGGCTTTACCTGGATTGCAGCTCCCACCCGCGGGTCCCAGCTGTGACAGGACACGCCAGCTGTAACAGGAAGAATAACATCTTTACCATGAACGTGGCTTTACACAACCTGGAGACCACGGTAGGGTGACGCGCTTACTTTATTTCGAACGACGTTGTTTGTCTTTAGACGCCGCCTGGTGCGAGGTTTTGCAAAAACCGTGCCAAGGTTGCGAAAGAATACAGATGCAGAGGTAGAGATGCTGCTTTCTTCACGTGTGGAAGAGTTGAGGGGGAGCGAGGGAGGGAAGAGGAAGGGAGGGATGGTGTGGGAGCGAGCGAGGGATGGAGAGAGGGGAGGGGAGGGAGGGATGGGGAGAGAGAGGGATGGAGAGTGGGAGAGAGCGACAGAGGGGAGGGGAGGGAGAGATGGAGAGGGGGGCAGGGATGAGGGGAGGGAGATTGTGAGGGATGGGAGAGAGGGGAGTGGGAGTATTGGAGAGATAGGAGGGGATTAAGGGATGGAGGGGGGGAGCAGGGGATGGAGAGAGGTTGGGCTGGAGAGGTACAACAAGCAAACTCCATCTCACCCTTTTGGGTTGGAGAAATGTGAACTATCTGTACATGTGACAATAATAAACCTAAACCTAACTCGCAACCGAATACTGTTAATAAAAGTGTTTTGCAGCAGGAGAAGGCTCAGAGCTAGGCTGGGCGATGTTTAAATGAGTGTGGTCACCAGGGAGAGAGATATTTGCCAGGCTGGGTGCGAGGGAGCAGGTGCAGGAATGTTGTGCAGAGGGGTGAACACGAGCAGGAAGGTTGTGCTCTGAACACGAGCAGGAATATTGAATAACAAAATGAATCCAAGAATGGAAGGTTATTGCGATCGCGAGAAATTATGAAAAGATAATTAAGGTTTCGGTTGAGAGATGCAGCTTGGATTTACCAAGGGTGTATTTTTCGACATCTGACTTTTCCTGATAACACCATTAACTCTTCCCTCACTACAGAACAATCTTAATCATAATCATACTATATTAGCCAAGTATGATTTGCAACACAGTCATGCCAATAAAAAGCAACAAAATTCACAAAATACATTTTAACATAAACATCCACCACAGTGACTCCTCCACATTCTTCACTGTGATGGAGGGCGGGAAAAAAAGCTCAATCTCTTCCCTTCTTTGTTCTCCCGCAGTCGGGGGCCTCAAGGCTTCCGTTGACGGGATGATCTCGGCTCCTGTAGCCGGCGGACGGCCCCCCCCGCATCGGGGTGATCAAGCTCCTGCATTGGGGGGACTTTGAAGTTTCCCGACATCAGTCTCTACCCGAGACTGCGAGCTCCTCGATGGTGAAATCCGCAGGCCACGGTTGGAGCGTCGATCCCAGGCAAGGGATCACAGGCTCTGGTGGTAAGTCCACGGCCCCACGGTGGGACTCAGTCAGTCTCGAGCAAGGCCGCCAGCTCCATGATGTTAGGCCGCAGAGCGACCGGAGAAACGATCTGGAAAACAATCGCATCTCCGGCAAGGTAAGAGTTTGAAAAAACATTTCTCCCGACCCCCCCCCCCCACAGAAAACAAACCAGAGAACATTAACACAAACTTTCAAAAACACACTAAAAATAACAAAAAAGCCAAAAAGACAGACAGACCGTTGGCGAGGCTGCCATTGCTGACGGCGCCACCCGGTGGTAGATCAGGACAGAAGTCTGTATGAATTATTAATAAATTATTGGACACTTTCCATGTAAATTGATTGGCAATTAAGACATCGTATGCTGAACATAACTATGATTTTGAAATTAATTAATGTTGCACAGACTGCATTTAATTTAGTCACCATAACTGCGCTCGGAATGATGTTAATACAGCTGAGGAAGGAGCCACACTAATTGTATCACATCAGCAGTAATTAGTTTTATGCATAACAATATGTTTCCCCTTTCCATGTAAAATATGAGGGGAGAAAACATCCATTGAGGTCACAGTTCACCTACTGTAACGAAACAGGCTAATTTATTTTCCCCGTGATTTAATATCTACAGCCTCCGTGCTTGCATAGTTAGCAATACTTTGCCTTCTATTGATCGAAAGGTGCAGGATGGAAACAAAGACCCTTCAGCCCACCGTCCATGCCGACCATCGATCACCCATTCACACTAGTTCTGTGTTATCCCAATTTCGCATCCATTCCTGACACGTGACCAAGGGGCAATCTACAGAAGGCAATTGACCAACAAACCCACAGTCTTCTCTCAAATACCTTGCACGAACATCCACCTCATCAACACTATTAAAGATGTTACACATACTGTGTGATTCTACCAATTTGATTTGAAAAAATCCACTCCACTTTGAGATTACAGTGGTTTGAGTTAAAGTTTTAATTAGTGCTCTTCACGTCCTCGAATGTCCAGAAATTTGACAAAATTGAAGTTAATTGTCAAACCTGATCTGCGTTGTGAAGTGGGAACCAGGCAGGCAGTTTGTGTACGACAAGTGCAGTCTGTTGGACGATCGGTACTCTTCCAAGACGGAGTCCAACCCAAGCAACTGTTTGCATGCTCGCCACAGAAGCAAATCTACAATTATATAGTACAATTGCTCTACACTTTAAAATCTCTCTGCACAGTGTGAATGGCTCGATTGTAATCATGTATTGTCTTTCTACTGGCTGGTTAGCACACAACAAAAGCTTTTCACTGTACCTCGGTACATGTGACAATAAACTATACTATACTGAAACCTGGTCTTTGAATAGCATGATGCAACCTAGTGCATCTGAGAGGTCAGCTGGGAAAGGGTGCAAGAACATAGGCACAAAGTGCTGGAGTAACTCAGCGGGTCAGGCAGCATCTCTGGAGAAAAAGGATGGGTGACATTTAGCGGCAAGACCCTTCTTCAGACTGAAAGTGTTCCAACCCGAAATGTCACCCATCCTTTTTGCTCCAGAGATGCTGCCTGACCTGCTAAGTTACTCCAGCATTTTGTTTCTATCTTCGGTATATACCAGCATCTGCAGTTCCTTCCTACACAAGGTCTTGTTGCAATTTTACTTTTAACATTCAATTAATTGGTCCCTCAGAGCAGTACAAAGCTTTTTGTCAGAATATTTGTCAGAGTATTGTGTAAATCCAACTCGTGTAGCTTCATCACTGCACAATGATTCAACGATACTTTGTAGTCAAATGTACCAAGATACACAGAAATGCTTTGTTTTGCGTACAATCCAGTAAATTCATTATCCACCAAGACAGCACACAGAAGTCCCCACCTCGACAAAGTTACAAAAGTTCACCGAACAGTCCTATCTTCTGCCTGCCGCCACACATAGCATCAAGCAGCTTCCGCACGTCCCCCTTCATCCATTGAACTACGGGTGATTTAAAATGTGACAGAAGGTTGTCATGTCGTTTGTGATTTCATAAATTATAGGAGCAGGATTAGGCTATTCGGTCCCATCAAGTCTACTCTGCCATTCAATCGTGGCTGGTTTATCTTTCCCTCTCCACCTCATTCTTCAGTCTTCTCCCCATAACCCTTGACACCCGTACAAATCAAGAATCTATCAATCTCCGCCTTAGACGGCCTCCACAGCCTTCTGTGGCAATTAATTCCACAGATTCAACGCACTCTGACTAAAGAAATTCCTCCTCGTCTCCTTTTATGAAGATACAACCTTTTATTATGAGGCTATGGCCTCTGATCCTAGACTCTTCCTCTGGTGGAATCATCCTTAATTATGATATGTGAGGAAAGTTCCGTGCGTAGAATTACGAAAGCATTTGGTTAGTTAGAGGAGAGGAAGAAAGCGGAGGCAATCCCTGTTCTCCAACAAATTTCACAATAGCCCATTTGTTCTATTGCGGGCCTCAATGATCGCGGAGTGAAACTGCAGCTGTAAGCGCCCGCAGTTGTCATTGCCAGCATTTGACGCTATTAGTTGAGAATTGACTTCACTGATGTAGTTCACCAACCCTGGCAGAAGTGAAGCCCGCATTGTACCGAGGGCCAGGCATGAATGATGCTCATTAAACAGCAGCTCCCTGGCCAGACCAGCAAGCTGCAACAGCAACAGACACGTATTTGTACAAAGCTGGCAAACGTTCAACGAGCCCTCACTGTGTTAATGCATCAGCCTGCAGTGCATCTCCATTGTGTGCCGCCTAACTGGCGGCTCGCCCATTTAATTTGAAGATGGACCCAAAATGCTGGAGTAACTCCGCGGGACAGGCAGCGAAGGAATGGGTGACGTTTCAAATCAAGACCCTTCTTATTTTCCTTCTTACACATTTAATAGAACACTTCGTAGATCGGATTTCCCATCTGATGATAGGCAGCCAAAGAGTCATTTGATCCTTCAAAACTTGGTCTACGATCAAGATGAGGCCCAATACCCTTTCCTGGTGCAGTTAATATCCTTACTTAAGAGTCCAGAATTTTTTGTTGAAATGTATGTTAGGGATGTTTCATACAACATGGAATCAGGTGTATTTAGTTATTTTTAAAAAGTGGGATAGAACATGGAATCATTGACGGGACTTGAAGATGGCGCCAAACTGGACCCAGTGTACTACTGCTACACACTTGTGCTCTTTTAGATGCTTATCTAATATGTATCTAAGAGCTCATGTATAGTAAAACTTGTACTGAACTGTATACAAAAATAGATTTCACTGTACCTTGGTACAGGTGACAAATAAAGTACTATATCATACAATCGGAGCCATACAGCACAGCACAAGCACATTGAGTATGTACCGACCATCAAGCGGCCATTTATACTAACCCCTATTTATTCCCCCCACATCCCATCAACTTCCTTCAGTTTCTGACACAACCTCTACATTCACCGACTAGACCCAATTTGCAGTAGCCAATTAACTTACCAGCACGTCATTGGGATGTGAGAGGAAACGGGAGCACACAGGAGAAACCCGTGCGATCCAGGGATGAAGGTGCACAGAGGTCAGGATTGAACCCAGGCCATTGGAGTTGAGGCAGCAGCTCCCTGGCTCTGCCACCATCCTGCCTTTGATAGGTATTGAAGACCTCAATACTAAAGATGAAGAAGGGTCTTGACCCATAATGTCACCTATCCATGTTCTCCAGTGATGCTGCCTTACCTGCTGAGTGACTCCAGCACTGTGAGTCCTTTCCATTTACATGTTACCCTGCACACAGATATTACAACTTTATTCAATTCTCTGGAGAACCTTTCCAGTCTTTCTAATACATTTCTGTCTAACAAATTCTGTGACTTGAGCTCCTAGATTTTAAACACTATATGCATCCTATAAACACCATATGCAGCCTATAAACACCCCATGTTTGCAGTGTACATTAGAATATGAATCTAGATAACTAAACAATTCCATAGGGAGATGTCAGACAAATGCAAAGGAATAGTAGTGTGACAAGACCAACAATCCAGAGAACTCGACCTCCACCCCCCCCCCCCCCCCCCCCCCCACGCTCCCACCCACAACATCATCGAACAAACCTCAAAAAGGCAGCCAGCAACATCAGCGACCCGCGCCACCCTGGCCATGTTCTCGTTTCACTTCTGTCATTGTAAATAGCTCGTTCTAAGCTTCCCCCCAGTCTAGTTTCATTCAAAAATCACAAAGTTAAGCACTTGTTCATCTAAACTTTATTTTGACAAAACACAATTACAGTTCCACTACTATACCTAACCACTGTGGGTTTGATCCGCGTATCTGCCTGATCAAGCCCTCTTGGCCTCGCCCAAACAGAGGCACTCTAGAAAGTCAAGCAGTCCTAAGCGCTCTCCCAGAAGATCAACACAGGACCTATTGGTAGCAGAAGTTTATAGGTCCCCGGACCTCGAGGGGCCGAACCACATGGGGGTGGTTTCTTTACAATCCAATTACAGATATCGTTTAACCTCATACATGGCAGACATTTCCCTAACCCAATAATACACTGGCTAATACATTATATTCAAACAGTGTTTCTTAGAGGAAACAAACATTGCAACATGTGCCCTGATATGCAAGAAAACCAGACAAGGCTCAATACTTAATCCAATCAACATTCAGCAAAGTAAAGCTTTGCAACATTATTTACAATGTGTATGTCTGGTTTGCATTCATCCAATCCATTCTACGAATTTTGCACCTAATTGTCAGGGTCTGCAGTTGTTCCCATTCCCTTCCTGCAGCTCTGATCTTGGCTCTAGCCAAGCTAGCACCATTCTGCAGCTTGTCCCATTTCTACAGAAAGCACTTTTAAAATTGACCAAATGGCCTTGCAGCCCAGAAGCCTTTACTCAATTTTAGGGTCCTAGCAACTCCAATTTGGCCAGGATTAACACCATCGCAGCTTCTTCCCTACAACCATGAGAACTATATAACCTTGGGGGCATTATTTTGACTTTGCACTATTATTAATGTAGTAATGTGTGTGTGAAGGTATATATATGTGTATATATGTGTGTGTGTGTGTATATATAAACTTGTTTATCATGGGTATCATGTTTACATATCCGCTGTGCTGTTGCCAGGAAGAATTTCACTGGTCCGTTTCGGGACATAAGACGATAAAACAATCATAACTTGAGTCTTGACTTGACTAATACTCTGCTGAAAAGTTTGGCAATTTGAGATATTAAATTGATTTTAAAATATGAAAATTGAACGTTATTATCACTGACGCTGATTACTCTTTGAAGGCGGCTAACTTTATCCTTGAGGACCTGATGTTAGCACGGCCAGTGTAATAGTACACCAGTCCTTCAGTGCCTCTGGTGAAACACTGACATTCATTTCAGTAGGGAGGCTGCAGCACAGTGAAATTGGAAACCTGGTCTGACATGGGTCTAGCACTGGTTCACCGATGCCAAGTGCCGGTAAGCACATCTCCCTGTGCGACAGCCAGCCCCATATATTTACCTGCTATCCATCTGCACTGAGGAGATCCTGCGAGCATGAGCCCGAGAGAGAGAGTCAAGAGTATGTTACCAATTCACAAGTTCTATTCACGAGAATTAGGCCATTCGGCCTATCGAGTCTACTCCGCCATTGAAACTTGGCTCCTCATGACTGCCTCCTCATCCAATTTTCCTGCCTTCTCCCCGTAACCCTTGACACCCATTCTAATCAAAAATGTGTCTATCTCCACCTTAAAAATATCCACTGACGGCCTCCACAGCCCACCGTGGCAATGAGTTCCGCAGACTAACTGTCCTCTGACTATTGCCATATGTCCCTGATAGAACAATGAAATTCTTACTTGCAACGGCACAACGGCCCAGAATATGTAAACATAGTACTCTGTAAACAATATAACAAATAAGAAAAGAAGTTCAGAGACACACACACACATAGACCCATTTTTATGCCTTTTTAAAGCCCAGCAGTTTTGATTTTGCTGCAAATTTGACGTTGCACGGGTGGAAAGTATTGTGGGCAAATATCAGCATTGGCTAACCCAATCCTAACACGACTCTAACTTTACCCATTCATTGTATAAATTGTGCCATGCTACACTCAAGACAGAAGAGGCTCTCGTTAAACATACACGGGCCTGATAACAACTCTATCACCACGTTTAAACTTGACCCAAGAAGTCTAACTGATGGAATTTCCCAATAGCAGGTCTATCAGTAAGCTCAGTGGACCACAAGAAAGAGGTCCATCTTTGGCACCTCCAACCTCATCGCTTCCCTCCTGGTTGCAGTGTGGGGATGTTGGTCCTGTTATGAAGACTTGCTGCACCTCAGTCCATGTGCAGAGATCTCCCCAGCTACAGAGGCCTTCAGGACCTCAAGCTTCTCTGCTGGATTGAATTGATTGAAGGATGGTCCCATTTGCCACCATTTTCCCATTCCTTTCTGTGCCTTCCGTTCCCCCCCCCCCCTCCCCCTGTCCCCAAAAGCTTTCCAATGTCCTTATTCACAGATTAATTTCAAATACATTAAAACTTTCAGTCAATCTGCACGTAACAAACGTGTTCAAAAAAGTTGCTGCCTTATGGTGGCACAGACCGAGATTCCATCCTGACTATGTGTGCATTCTGTACGGAGTTTGTACGTTCTCCCTGTGGGTGGCGCCACTAGCAGTGGCTGCCTTGCCAACAGTCTGTCTGTCCTTTTTGTCATTTTTAGTATGTGTTAAAAGTATGTTTTAGTATATGGGTTTTCTCCGAGATCTTCGGTTTCCTTCCACACTACAAAGACGTACAGGTTTGTAGGTTAATTGGCGTTAGCGTGCGGGGATCGCTGGTCGGCACGAACTCAGTGGGCCGAAGGGCCTGTTTCCACGCTGTATCTCTAAACTAAACTAAACTAAAAACACTTCCAAAGAATATGGAAATTCCTGGTGGGACGAAATCTTTGTGGACCAAAGAAATTATTATTTTTTTAATCTATGCCCTTATTTTCAGGCATCCAGTATTTTCAGCATAAACTCTATTTAGAATATTCCTTTGTTTTGGGATATACTTAGAATTCTTATCGCCATTCACTGCAAATGATTTATGGATAGAATGAAAATGGTCTTAATCTGGAAAGATGGTGTCTGTCCAATGCACTCATAAAATATGTGCTTCTTAACATCTCTAGGTTTTAAATCTAGTCTGGACAGCAATTAATTGTAATTTATAGATTGCTCTTCATGGCATGCACCCACAACCTTTTAGGCTTATATTTCCCCTATTCCTATACAGGTACAACAAATCCTTCTCATACTTGCCAACACAGCAGTGTTGCTGTTAAAGCTGTTAAAGCCCATTAGTACATGACCTTCTCTGAAGCCTGTTCTTTTAAAAGTGTTTCATTCAAGAGACAAGGCACCTTTCACAGGATCATTGTTAATGTGTATGCCGTGAAGCAATAATTCTGTGCCATGCCTTATGTTTAGTCTGGTTTCAAATATGACATTGACTGTTTAATATTGCAGCAGTTTGTGTACACTCTAACATTCTGTCATGGATATAGTGGGCCGTTCCTCATGAGGACCTTGGGATTCTGCGCTGGCACATTTGGGAAACATAGAAACATAGAAATTAGGTGCAGGAGCAGGCCATTCGGCCCTTCGAGCCTGCACCGCCATTCAATATGATCATGGCTGATCATCCAACTCAGTATCCTGTACCTGCCTTCTCTCCATACCCCCTGATCCCTTCAGCCACAAGGGCCACATCCAACTCCCTCTTAAATATGGCCAACAAACTGGCCTCAACTACCTTCTGTGGCAGAGAATTCCACAGATTCACCACTCTCTGTGTGAAAAACGATTTTCTCATCTAGGTCCTAAAAGTCTTCCCCCTTATCCTTAAACTGTGACCCTTTGTCCTGGACTTCCCCAACATCGGGAACAATCTTCCTGCATCTAGCCTGTCCAACCCCTTAAGAATTTTGTAAGTCTCTATGAGATCACCCCTCAATCTTCTAAATTCCAGCGAGTACAAGCCGAGTCTATCCAGTCTTTCTTCATATGGAAGTCGTGCCATCCCAGGAATCAGTCTGGTGAACCTTCTCTGTACTCCCTCTATGGCAAGAATGTCTTTCCTCAGATTAGGAGACCAAAACTGTACGCAATACTCCAGGTGTGGCCTCACCAAGACCCTGTGCAACTGCAGTAGAACCTCCCTGCTCTTGTACTCCAATCCTTTCGCTATGAATGCCAACATACCATTCGCTTTCTTCACAGCCTGCTGCACCTGCATGCCTACTTTCAATGACTGGTGTACCATGACACCCAGGTCTCGTTGCATCTCCCCTTTTCCTAATCGGTCACCATTCAAATAATAGTCTACTTTCCTGTTTTTTCCACCAAAGTGGATAACCTCACATTTATCCACATTATACTGCATCTGCCATGCATTTGCCCACTCACCCAGTCTATCCAAGTCATCCTGCAGCCTCCTAGCATCCTCCTCACAGCTAACACTGCCCCCCAGCTTCGTGTCATCCACAAACTTCGAGATGTTGCATTTAATTCCCCTTGTCCAAATCATTAATGTATATTGTAAATAGCTGGGTCCCAGCACTGAGCCTTGAGGCACCCCACTAGTCACTGCCTGCCATCCTGAAAAGGACCCGTTCACTCCTACTCTTTGCTTCCTGTCTGCCAGCCAGTTCTCTATCCACATCAATACTGAACCACCAATACTGTGTGCTTTAAGTTTGTATACCAATCAGAAACAATGTCACTCTCCATCCTAATGAAGAACTCAACTATATTATGGTCACTCTTGCCCAAGGGGCCACGTACAACAAGGCTGCTAAGTAACCCTTCCTCATTACTCAATACCCAGTCTAGAATAGCCTGCTCTCTCGTTGGTTCCTCTACATGTTGGTTTAGAAAACTATCCCGCATACATTCCAAGAAATCCTCTTCCTCAGCACCGATGCCAATTTGATTCACCCAATCTATATGTAGATTGAAGTCACCCATTATAACGGTTTTACCTTCGTTGCACGCATTTCTAATTTCCTGTTTGATGCCATCCCCAACTCCACTACTACTGTTAGGTGGCCTGTACACAACACCCACTAGCGTTTTCTTCCCCTTAGTGTTTCGCAGCTCCACCCATATCGATTCCACATCCTCCAAGCTAATGTCCTTCCTTTCTATTGCGTTAATCTCCTCTCTAACCAGCAACGCTACCCCACTTCCTTTTCCTCTCTGTCTATCCCTCCTGAATATTGAATATCCCTGGATGTTCAGCTCCCAGCCTTGGTCACCCTGGAGCCATGTCTCCGTGATCCCAACTATATCATAATTATTAATAGCTATCTGCACATTCAACTCATCCACCTTATTATGAATGCTCCTCGCATTGAGACACAAAGCCTTCAGGCTTGTTTTTACAACGCTCTTGCCCCTTTTACAATTATGTTGAAAAGTGGCCCTTTTTGATTTTTGCCCTGGATTTGTCTACCTACCACTTTTCACCTTGCTACCTATTGCTCCAATAGTTGGAAGAGTTGGCCCTTTCCATTTTAATCAGATTTAAACACGTCACTGAGTCATAAGGTCATAAGGGTTAGGTGTAGAATTAGGCCATTCGGCCCGTCAGGTCTACTCCGCCATTCAATCATGCCTGATCTATCTCTCCCTCCTAACCCCATTCCAGGGGTGAAGCAGACACAGGAGCGGAGTGTCCGGAGCGGAGTGTCGGCGATGTTTCCTCTCCACAGACCAGGATGGGAAGGGTCCTCGTGTGCTTTATTTCTGGACATTGACCAGTGGACACAGAGCCAGGCATTCAGGGTGAGGGCAGTTTTATAAAGAGCGACTGTCGCCGGCTGCCAGTGCGCGGCCGAGGAACGGCCCAACTCCCAACCTCACCGCCAAGGTGCGGACGTAGATGGTGACGGCTGTTCCCACCTCAGCTCCCAGCGCTGAGCTCCCCTCACAAATCATTTACTCCCAGTGGCACCCAAAGAGGTAGAGAAAGAGAGAGAGCGAAAGCGTGACAGGGAGAGGGAGAGCGGTGCGGAGTTGAAACGTGGAGTGAAGGCCTGTCCAGTTGTGGTCAACTCCCTCACAGTGCGACGGTTTAACGATCGGAGAGCGAGGTCGGCTGTGAGAGACGTCCCGGGCCATTGGAGGAGAGAAGGACGGCCGCATGTTGAGGAGGCGTCGCAGTGGGCGCGTTGTCGGATTAGTGGGGCTCAGTTGGATCGGGCGCTGCTCCAAAAGGCCGAGAGTACAGGAATGCCGTAGCAGCAGAAACTGCTGGTGGATTGTCACGTTTTCACTTGTTTGGCCAACTTTGCTTTAGTTGTTGTTCAAAACAGAACTTCACAAGAGGCTGCAAAGCGTGGATGTGAAACAACAGCAGAAAGACTGTTTTTTGATTTTGATTTAAGAAGTACTGATACTTTTGCTTTTGTGCCACGCCCTTCAGATGTCGGCCTCTTGGAATTATGCAGCTGCCGCACGTTCAGTAGCCTCCGAGACTACGTCCCATGAGTTGATGGGGCGTACACATGGTGTAAAAATGTATTTGCTGAACAACCTGTCCTTCCAGGCCATTCTAGATGCTCTGGGTGAGACAATTGGCAGGGAAGCCATAGTCCCAGGCGCGGTGGTCAGAGGGAGGTTTGTATGTATACTAAAGACCGAACAGGCGGTGGCTCTCGCGCTAAAAAGGGGGGTAACGGCTGGAGGGAATTTCACATGGGATGGTCCCGTGATGCTGGTCATTTTGTCCAACGTTCCCACTTTTATTCCAGATGAGCTCCTGCTCCGACATCTAACCAGGATGGGGGAGGTGCGGTCGGAGCTCACCAAACTGTTGTACAGGTTTGATGATCCTGAACTGCGGCATATATATACTTTTATGCGCCAAGTATATAAACAGTTGGCACAGGGGAAGGACACGGAGGGGAGGTTCAATGTGGAATTGGATGGTTTCGCCTACAGCGTGTTCTGGAACTCGGGCCAATTACAATGTCATGCTTGCAAAGAAGTGGGACATTGTAGGTGTAAGTGGGACGTAGTTGCCTGTTGAAGGAGATGAACTGATCAATGGAAGTGGAATTAGTTGCATCCTTGTTGGTGATGTTTTCATTCAATGGTCCAATGGTTCTTTTGTTGTCACAGGTACTTGATTTTCGCAGGAATTGTCCCAGAACCCGGGCTGCCAGTTCTACCACAGTGTCCCGGGAAAGCACTGCTGGCCCATCTGGGGCTGCCAGTTCTACCACAGTGGCCCGGGAAAGGCAATGCTCCCTTACCCCCACCCCCCTCCCCCCCCCTCCCCTCCCCCCCCCCCCACCCCCACCCCCATGTCTTGAACCTGTGGCGGTGGATGCGGACGTGGATGAGGGATGGGAGCATCAGAAGGGGAGGAAAGCTACGAAAAAGAAGAAGCACCTCCAAGTGGGACCCCTGGCAGTAGATAACCTCGTGTTTGCCTCTGAGCCTAGCCCAGGGAAGCCTAAGGACCCTCGGGTCCAACTGAGTCTTCCCAGCAGTTTAGTTTAGTTTAGTTTTGAGATAGGGCATGGAAACAGGCTCTCCGGCCCACCGATTCCACGCCGACCATCGATCACTTATTCACATGAGATCTAAGTTATCCCATAAATATTAGGTGCAATTTGCAGAGACCAATTAATCTACAATCCCACACAACTTTGGGATGGGGGAGGAAACCAGAGCACATGGAGGAAGCCCAAACGGTTACGTATTCATGTTGTGATATTGTATTGTTTTGATTTGAAATCTGTCAGGATTTGAAGTATCCAAGGAGTTTTGGTTTACATTGCAAGCCCTGATAGCGAATTCAATAACTCTGATAAATTGTAAATATCTACCAGAAAATAAGCATCAATTGCTTTTGGTTTTAAAACTCATAACCGAATTATTAATATTCTTCAGCGGAAGAATGTTCCACCCCTCTGCCAAAATACTCTATACATGATTCTGGTTTCTGATACTGTGGTTGAATCCAAATGGCTTCAGAAATGAACAAAGTACATTTGTTGCCAAGGTTACCAGAGCCAAGTATTATCAATAGCCAAGTATAGATATCAATAATGTACTTGATCAGAACATCGATCAACTGTTTAGAAGTGGGCCGGGATTAAATAACACTTTGTAAGAATGAAGCAGGTGGACAGATGTCAGTTCACGGTTTGCTCTTTCCTTCTTAACAATCGTTACCTGATTGTTGTGTTAATTGGAATGCAGGGCAGAGGCCTGCGTTACAGGCAATGATTGAAATGAGGTTGAAAACAGCAAATAATTGAACTACTCAACAGTTCAAATAACATCAGCAGTAAGAGAAACAGTTCCAGGACATTTCAACAGAATTGGAAAGAAAACAAAAATAGTTTTGGGCAGCAGAGAATGTGGAGAGGGGAATGGGTAGAACTAAGGGGACATCTCGTACAGGGTGAGACCAAAGGACTTAATGGGGCAGCTAAGTAGAGACTAGGGTCAGATAATATGTATTTGTCTGTATATTGTGTTGCTAACAGTAAGGCTGTAGAATATGTGGCCTGTGGGCAGGCCAGACCACACCTGCCACACCAATGTTCTCTCAAGGAACAGTGAGAAGTCTGAAGAAGGGTCTTGACCCAAAACGTCAGTCATTCCTTATCTCCAGAGATACTGCCTGTCCCACTGAGTTACTCCAGGTTGTTGTGCCTATATGAAGGGACGGTATGAGGCCCAGCATCAATCATGGTGCCACCTCGCTCATCACACCTTGCCAAGCAGAAAATAAAATCAGTCTGAAGAAAGGTCTCTACCCGAAATGTCACCCATCGTTTTTCTCCAGGGATTCTGCCTGATCCGCTGAGTCACTCCAGCACCGTGTGTCTATCTTCACACACAAAACTATTACCTGCCATACTTTGTCCTGCCCCACCTCTCATCCAGATTTCTTTCCTTCTGCCCAACAAGTAGCAATGTTAAAACAATTTGAGATTTTAAAAATCAAGTCTGCAATTTATCCCATCAGATAAAGCATAAAAAGAAGTTTAATTTGACACCTAATTCACTTTCATATCATCAGTATTAAAAAAGTTATGGCCATTTTCATACTCGGAAATTAGCATCTTGTTCCCTATTGCTTTTGCATTGACTTAACACAAAAGCTGTTATCGAGGACAATCAAAAGCCCATAACTTTCTTAAAAATTAAGAGAACTGAAGTAAATTTTCAGTTATTATAGATTGAAGCATTCTGAAACAAATATGAAACAATCTTACTTGGATGCCCTGAAATTAAAGCATATAATTAGTTAGTTACCCAATTGTAGCTAATTACAAAATTCAATTAATAGATCTAAACATCTATCCGTTTCTTTAGAAAAGATTAAACATTTTTAAATAGCCTTAAGTGTCCAAATAACATTCACACCAGAATTTACAATATAACATGATTTTTAAATTTAATTGTCATTAATTTATAGGCCAAATGGAAGGAATTTAGTGTTTAATTCCTGTAAATTAATGGGCATTTTAATCATCTTGCGAGTGGGATTTTGTGGAACGCGATCGTTTGGAACGTTGCGGTTGCAGTGAATTTAAACCCCATATCGGCAGGAAAAACACTGCCGGTTCGTATGGGGCCTAAATCGTAAAGTGAAATGTGGATTAAGGTAATCCTAAGAAGCACGTTTATATTAAAAGGGGTGCTGCCCGACCTGCTGAGTTACCCCAGCACTTTGTCTTTTTTTTTGTAAATCAGCATCTGCAGTTCCCTGTTTTTATAGAAACAAAAAAAAAACATTTATGGCCACTTTCTCTTTGCTGTTAGCCAGCCAGTCTTTGATCAATATTAATCTCCTGCCACCAACTGTCCGTACGTTATTTTCTACGATATCAGATACCTTCTAGACTTCCAACTGCAGGTATATCCACCAGTTCCCCTTTATCCTCAGTGCAAGTTGTACTGTTGGAGAAGACGTTGGGTCAGGCCACACTTGGAATGCTGTGCCACTGGTTAGCCCTTGTATCACTCTGCCTGTCTTTACTGAATGGGGTTGGGTAATGGGACATTGAATCTCTTCCATCCCCTCACCTTACTGGAAACACAATTTGCTCAGTAGCCGAATAAACAGTTTCAAAGCTTCCCCACTCAGATACGCAAGTGAAACCTTGACCCCTGGAAGTCAAGAACAAATTTAGCCCGGGAAGGTGGTGAAAAAGGCTCTTGGCATCTGGCCTTCATCAGTCATTGTGTTCATGTAGGAGTTGGGACTTTGTGTTGCATTGTACAAGATGTTGGTGAGGCTGCACTTGGAGGCTGGTGTTCAGTTTTGGTCACTCATCTCTGGGAAATATGTCATTAAACCAGAAAGGGTGTAGACAAGATTTATGGAGACGTAGCCAGGGCTCATGCTATAAGGAGAGGTTGGACAAGCCAAGACTTTATTCCTTGAAGCGCAGGGGCTGAGGGGCAATCTTGTAGTGGTGTATAAAAGCATGAGGCGAATCAATAGGATGAATGCACTGTCTTTTTCTCACAGTGGGGTAATCATGAATTAGAGGGCATAGGTTGAAGGTGAAAGGAGATAGATTTCATTAGAAACTGAGGAGCAACCTTTTTCACACAGAAGGTGGTGGATATAGGGACAAGCTGCCAGAGGAAGTAGATGAGGCAGGTACAATAAAAACACTTAAAAGACATCTGGACAGGTACGTGGATATGCAAGGTTTAGAGGGATATGGGACGAACACTGGCAAAGAGGACTAGCTTAGATGGGGCATCTTGGTCAGCATGGGTGTCTTGGTCCGAAAGGCCTGTTCCTTGCTGCATGACTCTGTGTTATTTCTTCAAATAACTCCACTGAACTTGTTTTCCCCTTTCACAAAACCAGAGTGTCCTTGCCTGGCGACCTTGATTTTATCCAAATGCCCCGCTGTAACACCGTTAATAATAACCTGTAACATTTTCCCTTTGACTGGTGTTAACCTAACTGGTCTGTTATCTGTCTCTCTCATTTGTCCATGGTTTTTTTTTCCCCAGGTCACCAATGAAGTTTCTCTCTGCCCATCTCTGTCTGTCAGTAACTGATATGTGTTTAAGGATATCTGGCAGGATGGAAAAGTAGACCCTTGCCTGCATTGGGAACAATAAAAGAAAGTACAAGCTCTTGTTTATACAGTCAATTTCTCAGAGCAGATGAGGAGAAACACTTAACAGCGTTATATTTGAAATATGGTTATTGTATTTTATAAGAATATGATTAAGAATTGTAGGGACCCCTGAATGTTCTGACAATGGAGACCCATGAGATTGCAGATTTATTTTTGTTTTTTAGTTGTAGATATACGGTGCAGAAACACTGAGCAGGAGCTGAGCAGCTATTTTTTTTGTATTCCTCCCCCTCATACACCAGCCCTATCCTACACACATAAGGGACAATTTACAATTTTTACCCAAGGCAAATGAACCTACAAACCTGTACAGCTTTGGAGTGTGGGAGGAAACCGGAGCATCCTTGCGGTTACAGGGAGAATGTACAAACTCTGTACAGACAGCAGAGAACCAGGGTTTCTAGCATTGTAAGGCAGCAACTCTACTGCTGCGCTAAGATGCTGGAAAGCAACTCCTAGAGATCCTCCGGGAGGTTTTTTTTTCACTCAATGTTTTGAAAATATTGTGCGATGGTTCTGTTTAGTAAACTACAGCAGTGTCTTGGAGTGAGTGTGAAACTAGAGTGAGGAACAGCCGGAACAACAGAGCCCAAGCTGTTCACAACCTCTCATGCCAGTAACTTCATTCTCAGCCTCCTCACTGCTGGTGCCGCTCTTCAGTGGTGTAGCGGATGGAGGCACAGAGAATGAGAACAGAAAGCGCTGGAGAAGCTCAGCAAGTCGGGCAGCATCTATGGAGAATGAGCCATGGGTGAAGTTGCAAGTCCTCGATTTTGCACCAGAGCAGCACAGTGGCGCAGCTTGCAGAGCTGCTGCCTCACATCGCCAGAGATCCAAGCTCGATCTTGACCTTGTACGCTGTCTATGTGGAGTTTGCACATTCTCCCTGTGATCGAGTGGGTTTCCTCCCCTATGCTTGCATTATAGAAGTTATTCCTTCACATGTGGTGGAAGATCACTGACCTAAAATGTCAACTCTGTTTCTCTCCCCACGAATGCTGTCTGACCTGCAGGGCATTCCATCCCTTTCGGTTTTGGTTCAAATTTCCACCAACCGTATTTTTTTTTTTGCTTTTAAATGGAACTTTAGCTCAATGGGTGCCTGTTTGGATTCACCTGCCCATTGCCAACTTTGAGAACATTGTGAGGCTGTTTTCCTCCCAGCTGTTATCAGGCAACCAAACCATCCTACAACAAGAGAGTAGTCCTGAACTACTATCTACCTCGCTGGAGACCCTCTGATTATATCTCTATGATCGGACTTTACTGGCTTTATCTTGCACTGAACATTATTGACGTATACACATATCATGTATCTGTACAATGTGGACGGCTCGATTGTAATCATGTATTGTCTTTCCGCTGAATGGCTAGCACGCAACAAAAGCTTTGCACTGTACCTCGGTACACGTGACAATAAACTCAAGTAAACTAGGCTGTCTTGAGACACAGTTTAAGAATGGGCTACATCCCATAACTTTGGCTATTGTGTATAAACACAAAAACCTGGAGTAAATCAGCGGGACAGGCAGCGTTTCTGGAGAGAAGGAATGGGTGACGTTTTGGGCAGAGACCCTTCTTCAGACCAGCATCTGCAGTTCTTTACTGAACTCTTGGTTATTGTGTGTTCTCCGTAACTGATAAGGATACGGATTCTGATCTCGCTGGCTGATCTTGGTACTTTCCGAATGGAACCATTAACATTTAGCAACTTAAACAGCAGCGAGTCCATGATTCCCATGGTCATGTAGTCAAACATATGTACCAAATTACTGACTGATTTACAAGTCCATGTGTTTTCTCAACTAATGCATTTGCCGAGAAATCCTGCTGCAGTACATAGTTCTTCATTCTAAGCCAACTCGCCCTTAATTCTAAACAGATTTTCTGTTGCAAATTGAAACATTATTTATTAACTACACTGAAACTGTATCTTCATGTAATGGCACGGAGTTGCCTGTTGAAGGAGATGAACTGCTCAATGGAAGTGGAATTAGTTGCATCCTTGTTGGTGATGACCCCATGTTTTCATTCAATGGTCCAATGGTTCTTTTGTTGTCACAGGTATTTGATTAATAAGGGTGTCAATGTTTATGGGGAGAAGGCAGGAGAATGGGGTTGAGAAGGAAAGATAGATCAGCCATGATTGAATGACAAAGCAGACTCGATGGGCTGAATGACCTAATTCTGCTCCTATGACTTATGAACTTATCAGAATGCAAAAATGTTCTTCCTTTTCCATATTCTTGATGAAGTTTCTGAGTTTCCTGTGCACTGACAAGTGACTCTGCAGAAAGGTATCCAAACTCACAGGCAAAACACCAAGAGCTGGAGGAACTCAACGGGTCAGGCAACATCGGGGGGAGGGAATGAACAGATGATGTTTCGGGTCAGGAGCCTTCATCAGCCTGGAAAGCAGGATCCTGAGCCGAAACGTCACCTGTCCATTCCCTCCACAGATGCGGCCTGACCCATTGAGTTCCTCCAGCACTTTGTGCTTTGCTCAAGATTCCAGCACCTGAAGTTTCTTCAGTCTCCAAGCTACTTGGCTTTGCTGTGCTGGACAAACAGAACCAGTTCGTTTCTAGGGCACTTCTTTCTGCACAACGAGTTGGGTGGTAATGTTTGAACACAGTGCGAGTGAGATAAGGATACAGGGTATGAGCTGGAATCCTCGTGGAAGCCCTGTTACAGGCCTGTGAATATCATATTATTGTGAGCTTTTCTGGACAATTAATTGTGTGGAATAGATTGGACGCAAACATGATTCAACCTTGGCTTCACCCCTTAAAGGAACCTCAGAAACATGGGGCACTTCTGCAATAGTCCATGGCATCAGGAGTCTACATCAGTAGCAGCGTAACTTTGCTCTTTTCTCCCATCACCACATTTCTCTTCTCCATAGTCTCTCCCACGACTCCAACAAAGCCATGGACCTTATTCCTATTTCCCGAGAGGGTCTGCCCCTCTGATATAGTTCATGCTCTCACCCCTGCCCAAGGTATAATAGTCCATGTGGGACATGGTGGGAGGAGGTCTCTGGGCGGGAGAGGTCTATGGGCGGGATGCGCCTGCTAAAGGTGCCCATTCCCCATACATTCCAGTCAGAGAATTCTGTTCTCCTAGTCCTATCTAACTGGATCACCTTCCAGTTGCCGACTCAGGCAGCACCATCCCATTCCATGTTATCATTTGTGGGCTTTGACGAGTTCCCTTAAAGTTGCTGCATGTCGATGCACTCAGGTTGAGGGAGCCCTGAAGCAACTAGTCCTCAACTTATGCAGTCAACTCCCAAAGTAACACGGACTTAACGGGCACCACAATGTATCAATGTTACGCCACTTGGTAACTTATTGTTTGAAAATACGCCACATGCGCAAGTATGTAAGAGATCCGGGTTCGATCCTGACCTCGGGCGCTGCCTGTGTGGAGTTTGCACATTCTCCGTGTGATGGCATAGGTTTCCTCCCACATCCCAAAATCGTGCGGGTTTGACGGTAGATTGCCCCTGATGTGCAGGGAATGGATGCAAAAGTGGGAATACATGAAGCTAGTGTGAACGGGTCATCAATTGTGGACTGACGGGCCTGTTTCCACGTTGTATCTTTTAAACTAAACTAAACGAACACTGAACAAGAGGAAAAGTAAAGAGCTAAGCCTAAACCAGAAACATGCACTTAACCCACTCCCTTTCAATTCAGTGTAAGTAGAACCAGATGCAATTTGTTTACTTATTATAATGACTTCACGTACACCCTACTTTCACTGCCTTGTCCATTGTATTTATTGCATCAGCAGGGGCCCATATTTATGAGGACCATCCACTATTTAAGTTAACACTGCACTTGTTAAATCCAGCTGTGAAAGGGGATGTGCATTGAGGTTGCAGTAGGTGGCATGCTTTCGACAAAGAGCCAAAGTTTTATACACAAACTCCACTCCACGTGAGGTATGGATTAGAAGGAGGAGCAGTAACCTCTCCATTCAATGAGAGGAAACCTGCGGAGGTCAATGACAGAATGCAAATTCTGAGGATCCAGATATCATGTTCCCTGTAAATTAATCAGCCTCGATGGTCAAGATCTTCCAATGGCTGCAGGCGTAACCGTGGGAACCATTCAATGCACTTCCACCAACAACGATCTCGATTGAAGAATCATCATAATGTTCATATGTTCCATAGACCATACGACCATAAGTGTTAGGAGCAGAATTAGGCCATTTGGGCCATCAACTCTACTCTGCCATTCAATCATGGCTGATCTATCTCTCCCTCCTAACCCCATTCTCTTCCCTTCACCCCATAACCCCTGACATCTTTGAGATCCCATCACCTCAACTCCCAACCCCAGTCCGAGATCCCCCCTCCCACTATATTCCACGCACCGCATCCCACCCCTGAGGCCTCCTCCCATCCTGAGAGCCCCTCCGGCCACCACCAACCTGAGGCCCCCTCCCGCTGCATCTACCCCAAGACCCTCCCACCGCATTCAACCCGAGACCCCCTCATGCCACATCCCGCCCAGTAAACCTTTCCCACCCGAGGACCATCCCCCATCAAATCCCAAACCAAGACCCCCTCCCATTCCGAGATCCCTTCCCCCCCCCCCCCCCCCACGTCCGTCCCGAGACCCTTCACTCATCGTCTAATTCCGAGACCCCCTCTCCACTGATCCCCTCCCACCAAGTCCCAACACCCCATTCATGGACCCTCGCACCCTGTACCACTCCGAGACCACCCTCCAATTCCAATGACCCTGCCCCGCTACGTCCCACCCAGTGACCCCCTCCCACCCAAACATATATCCCACTCATTGATCCCTCCCGCCATTTCCCACCCAGTGACCTCCTTCTGCCACGTCCCACATGGAATACAATAATATGCCAGCTGTTTCTGGAGGATGTCCAAAGAAAAGGAACTGTCCTTGTAAGCTCACTTGTAAAAATAGAGTAACAGATAATTGAAGTGATGAATATTCCTGGCCATGTTAAGCTCTGATGTTTAATCTGAGAAATCACAGTGGCATCTGGTAGATTTTGTAAGGTTTTGCTCAGCAGGCAAGACCCAGGGGAGAGTGCAAGCCATTGTAAGTGGCAGGCCATGATTTACAAGGCAATTGAGCAATTCTGACAAGACCATTAACTGTGTAAGTGGAGCTTGAGTTTTCTATGAAGACTGTGGAGAAGGAGTTATTGCCTGAGCTCATTGGCAGCTGCCTCATAGATAATGCCAGCTGAGTAGTTTGCATTGTATTCCTCAGCCTGCCGAGTATCAGCCGCGTGGGTTCAACAGCAACAATGGAGCCAAGTGAATGTGTTAACGCCAAATTAAAACCCAACCTCCTCCGCAGCGCATCCAATAATGAAATGAAAAATTCCCTCTATCGTGCCCTGGGAGTGCGGGGCATGTCTTTGGCAAATGGCCACTGTCCTTTTTGATAACCAACTCTTTCCATGGTTGGGAAGACACGGTAGAGTTGAGTTTAGTTTATCATTACGTGTACCTGGGTACGGTGCAAAGCTGTCTTTGCGTGCTAACCAGTCAGCGGTAAGACAATACACGATTAACAGGGCCAGGTCAGGCAACATGTCAGGAGAATGTGGACAGGCGACGTTTCGGGTCAGGACCCTTCTTCAGACTCGAGTCTGAAGAAGGGTCCAGACCAAAATGTCGCCTGTCCATGTCCTGCTGAGCTACTCCAGTACACTGCGTCTTCTTTTGTAAATCAGCATCTGCAGTTCCTTGTTTCTACCTTTCCATGAGTGCCTTCTTCATGCTGAATGCAGAAGGAATGAATCCGGACCACGCCTGTTGTTTAAGAAGGTCAATATACCATGCACATGTAGGAACTTAAAATGGAATCAGCTAAACAAATATGTCACATTAGAAAACAAAATAAGCCATGTTGTGTGGCAATGCATGGTGGCGATTTGCATCCATTTGCATTGTGCAATCCTTAATTTAATCTTTATCAGTATGTAGCTCCAACAGTACATTGCGCACTGTTCTTAGGGTCCCAAACCAATGCCCGGGTGATCCAGTGTTAATGACACCCATCCTGTTGAGGTTTACCATGGCAACACTGAAACACAGGTTGTGGCTTCAAACCCCACACGAAGGACTTGAACCCAAAGGTGAGACTGGTGCACCGGTGAAGTACTGGGGTGGTGCTGCACTGCCAGAGGTGGCCAGGACCACGTGCTCTCTGAGATGGTTGTAGGTACTCCATAAGACTTCTTCAAAGAAAGAGAATGGAGTTCTGCCCGTGCCTTGGTCAGTATTTATCTGTACACTAGACTAAGTGGGACCCGCTGGGTCCCAGCATCACATGGGAGGGCTGGTCCCCCAACGCAATATTCCACCTCTCCACCAATACCAATATTGGTGGCCAGTGGGGGGGGGGGGGTGGGAGGGGCTTTCTGGAGTGCTAGTATGGGTGTTGAAGGGACTGGTTTCCAGAGGGCTAGTATGGATATTGTGGGCGGAATGGATTCTTGAGCTGGCATCTCAGTCACTCAAGCCTGTTGTGCTGGCAGCTTACTCACTCACGGCTGGTGGGCTGGCAGTTGACTTCCATTTCAAGCATGGTGCAAGGCCACCAAATTCAAGTGCAGTTTTATACCATTTCAAGCAGGGTGCAAGGCCACTAAAGAAAGCGAGTCGTGACCTCTCCCTCCTCCATCTTGCAGAGACTGAGCTACGCCCACACTTCTGGGTTTTATAGTCCCTCCCCCTCACACCAGAACGGGCGTGGCCTTCATGGCATGATTGACAGGATAGAGAATCTCAACATTTTTTAAACACTAGTAACTCTTTTATTTTTCATCGATGGGAAAAATCCTCAGCACCTGATGAGCGGAGGGGGACTCTGAGTAAGATGGCCAAAATCACAGCGTTAGGTGGTAGTGTTTTTTCTAAAATCAATATAAAGCGTAGACAGAAAGTGGTCAAGATTAGACTTTTAATTATAAAGAAGGCAAGGCAACTTTAATTAGACAAAGCAATTTTAATTAGGCAAGGCAACTTTAATTAGGCAAGGCAACTTTAATTAGGCAACACAACTTTAGCATTCCCAAACCAAAGGCAACACAGCTTTAGCATTTCCAATCCAAAGGCAGCACAGCTTTAGCATTTCCAAACTATATTTTCAAACCACATTAAGGGCACTGACCGGTCAGTAAAACCACTCACAGTTTAGTAGACATGCGTTCAGTGCTATTCACAGCTCAGACTGAGAGACATGACCCTCTCGCTCCCCCACCTTGCAGAGACCGATTGAGGCACTCAACACTTCCAGGTTTTATAGTCCCTCCAGAAGGGGCGTGGCCTTCAGGAGAGCGAATCTCAACATTTTTTAAACACTAATAATTCTTTTATTTTTCATCTATGGGAATAATCCTCTTGCCCTGCGCAGCGGTGGGGGACTCTGAGTAAGATGGCCAAAAATCACAGCCGTAAGTGGCAGCGTTTTTTCTAAAATTAATATACAGAACAACAGGAAGTGGTCAAGATCAGACATTTAGTAATATAGCTAACAACATCATGCAAAAAGCAAAAATCTGCCAGAAATCTGAAAATAATACTACAAGTTTTGGAAATATTCAGTAGGTTGAGCAGCATCCACGGAGAGAGGAATAGTTGATTTTTTAGGGTAATAAACTTTCAGTTGAGTTCCTTCAGTTATGGTAGAAGATGATCAATCCAAAACATCGACTTTGTTTCCCTCCCCATGGCTGATGCCTGACCAGCAGAGTATTTCCAGCATTTTCTGTGTTTATTTCAAAGAATCATTGGTGGGGTGGGAGATTGCAACCTTCACGTGGTCCGCCCTGTTTCAGCGAATGCTATCAACCCAGCGTGCACAATCAAATATGATCAAATAGAACAAGTTGTCCTACAACTTTAGGCTGTGCACGCCATACACAAGAAGAAGAAAGAATCATTGATCTTTTCCACGGGTGGAGCAGTATGACTGTGCCCCACCGGAGAGAAAGTGCCTGATGATGGGAGCCAGATGAGGGGACACAATGGACAGGCGTCAGATTCAACTTTGCTTTCAACTTGACTCATTTCCTTCTGGTAGCCAATGTTGATGTGGGAATCTCTATTAGTTGCATTTGTGTTTGTCATTTTACGGTTCAAATGGAACATTCTTTGTTCCATTCCCGCTCAGTATCACCCTTGACTTTTGTCTGTTACTTTGATAATTGCATTGATGACATTTCACAGCTTCCTTTTGAAATTAAGTCTTTCAATCAAATGTTTTCAATCAAAATGCTCGCAAATTTGACATAGACATGCACACGCACACACACCCATATGTACGCACAGCCAGTCTCTCTCTCACACGCACACACATTCTCACACACAGTCTCACGCACACACACAGCCAGTCTCTCTCGCTCTTGCTCTCACTCACTCTCACACAGTTTTTCACGCACAGTCTCTCTCTCACACACCCACAGTCACACACACCCACACAGAGTCACACACACTCTCTCAGGTACACACTCAAACACACACTCACACACACACACACACACAGTCTCTCTCTCACACACACATAGTCTCACACACCACATGCACACAGTCACACACACACAGTCTCACACCACAAACACAGAGCCACACACACTCACACGCACACAATCACACACTCATTCTCAGGTGCACACATGGTCACACACTCGGGCACAGTCACAAATTCCAACATGCAAACACACACAGGCACATACATGTGGATACAAACGCACACATGCAGTGTCCTCTAATTCAAGTTAACTTTTAACACAACTTGGCCAACAACCATTCTGGATTCTGTTCCCATGTGTACAAGGGTTCCCGCTTGGCCACAGTCACCAAGCAAGTTGCAAAGGTTTTCCCTGAACCCTCCACCCGAAGACAAAGGCCACCATGACAATCTGAAGGATGCAACACCCCATCACACTCCTACTTAATGTGTCTGAAATGGTTCCCCCTGTGTCAGAATTTGCCCATTGTCCTTTGAGGGAAAGTATCCTGTTTGCTGGTTTCATGTTCATTGTGTGAAGGTATTTACATTGGAAACATTCTGGGTTTATCAGCATTTTGAAAGCCTGATAATGGAGTTTCATTTGTCTTGCCAAAGATTTTTTGGGATGAATCCAGACTTGGTGGAACCAGGGCCGTCTCTCTGGATTTGTTAGTTTTGTGGACAGCCCTTTCACAGGGGCTCAGGGAAGGAAGCAGACACTTTATAATTGCCAACCGGCTCTTGTCACTGTGTGGTCCGATTTATCTCGGAACTGTTTGTGTCCCCGCATGAGTAATTCCCCCAGCATTTTCTTCAGCGCAAAGCCTGTTTTCAAAGTTTATTTTGAAGTCCCTTGGTTCCCCACAGCAAGCCGCGATATGAAGCTTGGTCTATTCCTATGAGCAAAGTCCACGGAACTGCCGACACGATACAGCTGCCTGACTGACCCCTTTAATCTTGGCACGAGTTAAATGTGTTCCGGCTGCCGGTGGAGATGAAACACAGACGTACACGGACACACGCACTCGTGCGCAAAAAAACTAAATGCACAAGTGGGCAAGCACTCAAAGCGGAAGCTTCGCAGAGGTTACGTACGCAAATACCCACTGAGTCTGAAGAAGGGTCTCGACCCGAAACGTCGCCTATTTCCTTCGCTCCTTAGATGCTGCTGCACCCGCTGAGTTTCTCCAGCCTTTTGTGTACCCTATGCAAATACCCACACTGGCAGAGCCAAAAATCGAGAATTGGGTCACGCTGAGCTGTATTTTTCACTGTATGGGTGTAGACTTGTTCGCAATTGCATTGACAAATTGCAAGCATTTATGAAGAGCATGACTCACACTTACTTCTCCGCAGATTGAACAAGTCAGCCCCGCACAGGTGCGAGAGGTGCATAAACCGGGGATTGGGAACCTAGACCGAAGAGCAGGAACTGCCATGCCCCAGGCCACTCTGCTGTTCATTGTGATCTCGGTTGCTGACTGACAGGGAAAATCAATTGTGAGAAGGAAGAATGGATCTGAGCGCGAGGACGTTTTCAATGATTCTCCTACAAGGGGTGGGGTGGATTCAACTCTCTTTTGATTGGAATCTTTGGAAATCCCCTTCCTTAAAGGCCATGCCCAATGCCCCAACCACACAGGGCATAGTTGGGCTTTGGCAAGTGACCAAGCAGTCCAAAGACAGTAAGATGCTGGCACTTAAATGTCCAGACCATTGCTTCTTTGCCCAGTGATGGCAGCTAGTTATTTTGGTGATCGAGCTGCTAACATTTGTATTATTCACTCGGGGATGTAAATCCTTTCCCGATCCACTTTAATCTGCATGGGACAGTCTCTCCCACAGTGCAGATGCCCACCAGATGTTGCTTGAGAACATCAGATAGGAAAGGAAGTAAGGCCCTGGGACAGAAATATTATTCTACAATAACTTCAATTCAAATTCTGCAGATTGAGCTTGTATTCCTTAATATCCCTCAAAATGTTCAATTCATTCCCAGATATAAATCAGAGTCGGCTTCTTCCAGGATTGTCCTGAGACACATTCAGGTACGGACGAGCAGTGGACCTTCTGGTTTGGTCATACTGCAGATACTACCTGGAACATCAATTAATGTTTAGTTTAGTTTAAATATCCAGCGCGGAAACAGGCCCTTCGGCCCACTGAGTCCGCACCGACCAACAGTCCTTGCATATTAACACTGCCCTACGCACAGTAGGGACAATTTTACATTCATACCAAGCTAATTAACCTACAAACCTTTGGAGCGCGGGAGGAAACCGAAGATCTCGGAGAAAACCTAAGCAGGTCACGGTGGAGAACGTACAAACTCCGTGCAGACAAGCACCCGTAGTCGGGATCGAACCCGGTTCTCTGGCGCTGCAAGGCAGTAGCTCGACCACAACGCCACCGTGCCACAAGTGAATGTCTTGCACTTGAGATCAAGAATTACCCCAGCTTTTAACTATTTAGCCTTCAGAGAAAGAGGTCAGATTATGCCGGGTAGAATTCACAGTTTTAGGTTGGAGAATCAAGAACATAGAGAATCAAGAGAGAGAGAGTCAAGAATGTTTTATTGTCATATATCCCAGATGAACAATGAATAACGGTCTGAAGAAGGGTCTCGACCCGAAACGTCACCCATTCCTTCTCTCCAGAGATGCTGCCTCTCCCTCTGAGTTACTCCAGTTTTTGTGTCTATCTTCTAGGACAATGAAATTCTTAGTTGCTGCATAAACATGGGTTTAAAGTAAGAGAGGAAATATTAAATGGGAATCTTTCACACTCAGATGTGGCTATATGGAATGAGTTGCCGCAGGAGGGAGGTGAAGCAGATACCATCGCAGTATTTAAAAGACAGGTACATGGACAGGACAGGTTTAGAGGGGTTTGGGCCAAACACAGGCAGATGGGATGAGCTTTGATGGTGTGTTATAGCTGGCATGCATGAGTTCGGCTGAAGGGCCTGCTTTTGTGCTGTCTGACACAATGACTCAAACTGACTCGGTATTGTCCCTACAATAGGTTGGGGATGTTCCTCTGACATTTGGGGGAGGGGAATTTACCACAAAGTCCTCAGAAATCCGATTCGTAATGGGGGCTTTGTTAAAAACTTTCCCACTCACTCTGTATGACTCATGGTTCTTATTCTTCTTTCGTGTGGCGTGCACAGCCTAAGGTTGTTGGACAACTTGGTCTATTTGATCTTCTGTTTGTGCACGTCGAGTTGATTGCATTGGTCGAAACGGGGCGGACCACGTGAAGATTGCGATCTTCCACCCCGCTCATGGTTCAGCTGAGATTTTATGGTTCGGGGGTTGTTATTCTGCCGTTACTTCAACCAAGAAACACATTAGCGATGCGGTGGTGCTGGATTCTGACGGGAACGGTGACGGACGCAGCACACATCTCTGTCCTCCAGTTCCTGCGGACTTCCGTCGCTGGGACTATAGGATTTTGGTGTGTGTTAACCAAGAACTATATGCAATTATGAATCTTAGAGCACACCAAGAATAAAAAAGGATCTCTCTGCTTATGTTGGGGGAGTCCAGAGCCAGGGGTCACAGTTTAAGAATAATGGGAAGGCCATTTAGGACTGAGATGAGGAAAAACCTTTTCACCCAGAGAGTTGTGAATGTGGAATTCTCTGCCACAGAAGGCAGTGGAGGCCAGTTCGCTGGATGTATTCAAGAGAGAGTTAGTTATAGCTCTTAGGGCTAATGGAATCAGGGGATATAGGGAGAAAGCAGGAACGGGGTACTGATTTTGGATGATCAGCCTTGATCATATTGAATGGCGGTGCTGGCTCGAAAGGCACCTATTTCTGCACCTATTTTCTATGTTTCTATTCCATTAACTGCGGTTCCTTGCATCTGAATGGTACCAATTAAACATTTTCCCTCTTTCGTTGCTGGTATGATTTAAGCCTGATAACCCGGGCATTCCTGGTGTCTTGTCTAGTTGGGAACAGACGTTATATCACTTACCCTCCAACAGATTGTTAGTAACCCATCTGTTATTACATCGGGCTGAGAAATCCTATTTTTAAACTCATTTAAGTTTGAATTAACCACAAACTGTGATTCCCACCAGAGCCACTAATTCGATGAAGGTACCAGATGCTCACATTAATAAAACCCTAGGGTGGGATGAGACAAGAGTGGAAGATGTACCTTTCTCAGGTGGAGAGGGCAAGTTAGTACCTCCTTGTTCAATGTTTCACTTTGTCCACCAAACTGCAATCGTCTGATGAAGATTGTCTGATGAAAGAACTCGACCCAAAATTCCACCTCTTCCTTTTCTCCGGAGATGCTGCCTGACCCTCTGAGTTTCCTCAGCATTTTGTGTTTAACTGCAATCATCCTGTTTGTTTCCTCAAAGTACAGGATCCCGTCAGTCAATTCTGGGGCCTGAATCCATTTGTCATATCAAAGCTGTATGAATATTTCAACTGTAACTGTATGGATCTTTGCATCCAATGATGACCTGGATATTAGTACAGGTGTCAGGGGTTATGGGGAGAAGGCTGGAGAATGGGGTTGAGCGGGAAAGGTAGATCAGCCATGATTGAATGGCAGAGTAGACCTGATGAGCCAAATGGCCGAATTCTGCTGTTATAACTTATAACGTGTCTGCCTAGCCTTTCTCAACATCGGAGGAGCATAGGTGAGTGCAGAAGGCTCCCATCACCATCGAGAGTAAATTGATATTTGGCACCTTGGATTTTAACATCTAGTCCTGTGTATTTGCAAACATGAACTGATATCGCGAGGGTTTGTTTTCGTATACTCTCTTGTGAGCCATTATGCTAATTAATTCCATGTTTGCAGAACCACCAACACAGAGAGTGGGTCCAGTGGTGAAGCAGGTAAAAGCTTACTCTCAAGCTCGAGATCCGGGTTTGATCCTGACCTCTGCTGCTGTCTTCGTGGAGTTTGCCCTTTCTCCCTCTAGCAGTGCGGGTTTCCTTCGGGAGCTCCGGTTTCATCTCCCATCGCAAAGAGTCGGTTGGTTTGTTGGCCACTGTCGCTAGCTGGGTGGCAAGAAAAGATGGGGGGGGGGGGGGGATGCGTGGGTTAATGAGTTTGTGAAAGAGACTGAAGAGGGTTACGGTGGGGGTGAGATTCATTGGAGCCAGCAGCTAACAATAATGGCGACACAACTCTGCCCTACACACCGCCTCAATTCCCTCCTTCCTCTTACCTTAGTTTAGTTTAGGGATTCAGCACGGAAACAGGCCCTTCGGCCCATCGAGTCCACACAGACCAGCACTCCTCACACATTAACACTACCCAACGCAGACTAGGGACAATTTACACTTATACCAAGTATACAAACCCAAGCCAATTAACCTACAAACCCGTACATCTTTGGAGTGTGGGAGGAAACCGAAGGTGTCGGAGAACACCCACGCAGTCACGGGGAGAAGGAGCAAACTCTGTACAGACAAGCGCCCATCATCAGGATCGAACCCGGGTCTGTGGCGATGTGAGGCAGCCACCATGCCGCCCCAAGGCAGTAAACTACCAGCCAGAGCAGACGGCAGTGAGTGTCCGTGGCAAGTGTCGGGGATCGCACGGAAAACAACTCATCTTCCAGAGGTGGAAAACGTGCAGTTCTCATCCAGATCATCTGTATTCAAATGCAATCCAACACCAAAAGAGTGACTGTCCTCTAAAGTGACTTTGCAAGTCACCAAATAGGCATGGATAATAAATATCCAATGTGGGGAAGGTCTGTGTTACTAAAAAACGTTAATGGAATTGTTTGTCGTTTTTCATCCTGGATGTTTAGCGATTATTTGAATTCATTAAAGTGAGCAACAGTTGAAAGTCAGAATTACTTGGCCGTCGACAGAACTGAAAGATCAGATCATTTAATCATCTTTGAAGTAAATGAGGCGAATCATTTATCTTGTCCCGTGCTGCACGTTGATGGGTACCAGAGCGCCCTGGACCTGAAAACGTGCCGTGTGAAATTTCTCGCTCGGCTATCTGATTATAAATGGATTAATGTCACAAATGTAACAGCAGAAAGGGGAAATCTCCATCCAATCCATTACATTAGTGGCATAATTTCAAATGTGTTAAACATGAATCACAGGGGAAAGCAGTCACAAAATGCTGGAGTAACTCAGCGGGACAGGCAGCATCTCTGGAGAGAAGGAATGGGTGGCGTTTCGGGTAGAGACCCTTCTTCAGTCACCCATTCCTTCTCACCAGAGATGCTGCCTGTCCCGCTGAGTTACTCCAGCATTTTACGTCTACCAGCTTTAAACCAGCATCTGCAGTTCTTTCCTTCACAGGGGAAAGTCTCAGCCTTTGAATTTAATTTTGAACACACCTGTCACCCATATTAATGAGGGTCATATCTTGATCACTATAGAATTTTACTATGGTGCTGTGATCTTTTGGTCTCATTGAAAGTGATCTGTGTGACCTTGTTCAGACATCTACTGTATTATTACATCCTTACCCTGGCAGCTTAAAGTTTCAGTTCAGTTTATTGTCACGTGCACGGGGTAAGTGCGTTGTAAAGACAAGCCTGAAGGCTTTGTGTCTCAATGCAAGGAGTATTCGTAATAAGGTGGACGAGTTGAACGTGCAAATAGATATTAATGATTTGATATAGTTGGGATCACGGAGACATGGCTCCAGGGTGACGTAGGCTGGGAGTGAACATCCAGGGATATTCAATATTCAGGAGGGATAGAGAGAAAGGAAAAGGAGGTGGGGTAGCGTTGCTGGTTAGAGAGGAGATTAACGCAATGGAAAGGAAGGACATTAGCTTGGAGGATGTGGAATCGGTATGGGTAGAGCTACAAAACACTAAGGGGCAGAAAACGCTGGTGGGTGTTGTGTACAGGCCACCTAACAGTAGCAGAGAAGTTGGGGATGGTATCAAACAGGAAATTAGAAAAGCGTGCGACAAAGGCAAAACAGTTATAATGGGTGACTTCAATCTACATATAGATTAGGTTAATCAAATTGGCAGGGGTGCTGAGGAAGAGGATTTTTTGGAATGTAGGGATAGTTATCTAAATCAACATGTAGAGGAACCAACGAGAGAGCAGCTATTTTAGACTGGGTTTTGAGTAATGAGGAAGGGGTAATTAGCCGTCTTGTTGTACGTGCCCCCTTGGGCAAGAGTGACCATAATATGGTTGAGTTCTTCATTAGGATGGAGAGTGACATTGTTAATTCAGAAACAATGGTTCTGAACTTAAAGAAAGGTAACTTTGAGGGTATGAGACGTGAATTGGCCAAGATTGACTGGCAATTAATTCTAAAAGGGTTGACGGTGGATATACAATGGAAGACATTTAAAGACTGCATGGATGAACTACAAAAATTGTTCATCCCAGTTTGGCAAAAGAATAAATCGGGGAAGGTAGTGCATCCGTGGATAACAAGGGAAATCAGGGATAGTATCAAAGCAAAGGATGATGCGTACAAAGTAGCCAGAAAAAGCAGCATACCAGAGGACTGGGAGGAAATTCAGAGACCAGCAGAGGAGGACAAAGGGCTTAATTAGAAAGGAAAAATAGATTATGAAAGGAAACTGGCAGGGAACATAAAAACTGACTGCAAAAGTTTTTATAGATATGTGAAGAGAAAGAGGTTAGTTAAAACAAATGTAGGTCCCTTGCAGTCAGAAACAGGTGAGTTGATCATGGGGAACAAGGATATGGCGGACCAATTGAATAACTACTTTGGTTCCGTCTTCACTAAGGAAGACATAAATAATCTGCCTGAAATAGCAGGGGACTGTGGTCAAAGGAGGAATTGAGTGAAATCCAGGTCAGTCGGGAAGTGGTGTTGGGTAAATTGAATAGATTAAAGGCCGATAAATCCCCAGGGCCAGATAGGCTGCATCCCAGAGTACTTAAGGAAGTAGCTCAGGAAATAGTGGATGCATTAGTGATAATCTTTCAAAACTCTTTAGATTCTGGAGTAGTTCCTGAGGATTGGCGGGTAGCAAATGTAACCCCTCTTTTTAAGAAGGGAGGGAGAGAGAAAACAGGAATTACAGACCAGTTAGTCTAACATCAGTAGTGGGGAAACTGCTAGAGTCAGTTATTAAAGATGGGATAGCAGCACATTTGGAAAGTGGTGAAATCATTGGACAAAGTCAGCATGGATTTACGAAAGGTAAATCATGTCTGACGAATCTTGTGGAATTTTTCGAGGATGTAACTAGTAGCGTGGATAAGGGAGAACCAGTGGATGTGGTATATCTGGACTTCCAGAAGGCTTTCGACAAGGTCCCACATAAGAGATTAGTATACAAACTTAAAGCATATGGTATTAGGGGTTCAGTATTGATGTGGATAGAGAACTGGCTGGCAAACAGGAAGCAAAGAGTAGGAGTAAACGGGTCCTTTTCACAATGGCAGGCAGTAACTAGTGGGGTACCGCAGGGCTCAGTGCTGGGACCCCAGCTATTTACAATATTTATTAATGTATCTGGATGAGGGAATTGAAGGCAATATCTCCAAGTTTGCGGATGACACTAAGCTGGGGGGCAGTGTTCGCTGTGAGGAGGATGCTAGGAGACTGCAAGGTGACTTGGATGGCTGGGTGAGTGGGCAAATGTTTGGCAGATGCAGTATAATGTGGATAAATGTGAGGTTATCCACTTTGGTGGCAAAAACAGGAAAGCAGACTATTATTTAAATGGTGGCCGATTAGGAAAAGGGGAGATGCAGCGAGACCTGGGTGTCATGGTACACCAGTCATTGAAAGTAGGCATGCAGGTGCAGCAGGCAGTGAAAGAAGCGAATGTATGTTAGCTTTCATAGCAAAAGGATTTGAGTACAGGAGCAGGGAGGTTCTACTTCAGTTGTACAGGGTCTTGGTGAGACCACACCTGGAGTATTGCGTACAGTTTTGGTCTCCAAATCTGAGGAAGGACATTATTGCCATAGAGGGAGTGCAGAGAAGGTTCACCAGTGATTCCTGGGATGTCAGGACTGTCTTATGAAGAAAGACTGGATAGACTTGGTTTATACTCTCTGGAATTTAGGAGATTGAGAGGGGATCTTATAGAAACTTACAACATTCTTAAGGGGTTGGACAGGCTAGATGCAGGAAGATTGTTCCCGATGTTGGGGAAGTCCAGGACAAGGGGTCACAGCTTAAGGATAAGGGGGAAATCCTTTAAAACCGAGATGAGAAAGACTTTTTTCACACAGAGAGTGGTGAGTCTCTGGAACTCTCTGCCACAGAGGGTAGTTGAGGCCAGTTCATTGGAGAGTGAGTTGGATGTGGCCCTTGTGGCTAAGGGGATCAGAGGGTATGGAGAGAAGGCAGGTACGGGATACTGAGTTGGATGATCAGCCATGATCATATTGAATGGCGGTGCAGGCTCGAAGGGCTGAATGGCCTACTCCTGCACCTAATTTCTATGTTTCTATGTTTCTATGTACCGAGGTACAGTGAAAAGCTTTTGTTGCGTGCTAACCAGTCAGCGGAAAGACAATGCATGATTACAATCGAGCCATTTACAGTGTATAGATACATGATAACGGAATAACATTTAGTGCAAGGTAAGGACAGCAAAGTCCGATCAGGATAGTCCGAGGGTCATCGAAGAGGAAGATAGTAATTCAGCACTGCTCTCTGGTTGTGATAGGATGATTCAGTTGCCTGATAGCAGCTGGGAAGAGACTGTCCCTGAATCTGGTGGTGTGCGTTTTCACACTTCTGTATCTTTTGCCTGATGGGAGAGGGGAGAAGAGGGAGTGGCCTGGGTGCGACTTGTTCTTGCTTATGCTGGTTGTGTGTGTGTCTGTCTGTCTGTCTGTCTGTGTGTGTGCGTGTGTGTGTGTGTGTGTGTGTGTGTGTGGTGTGTGTGTGTGTGTGTGGTGTGTGTGTGTTTGTCTGGTGGTGTAGTGGGAGAGTGGGTGAAGCTGTGCTGGAGTGTGTGGGGACAAGGGCAGTTTGCCGGTAGTTATTGTGGAATATCTATTGATTCATGACTCCACTACTCTGACTTGTTTAACTTACAACATGTCTTGGATGACCATGTGTATTGTGTTTTAAATTAAGACTATTCATAGAGCCACAGAGAATAGATCCAGACCCGTCGACCTGCCTTGTCACCACATTTTCACACTGGGTGGTATGTATATGGAAACAGCAGTCAGACAAAATGATTGTATGCATTTTATTAGCTGCACACATGGAGATAAACCAGTTTAAAGTTTAGGTTCAGGTTTAATATTGTAACGTGTGCCAAGACAATGTGAAAAGCTTTTGTTTACGTGCTATCCAATCAAATAATTCTGTACATGAATATAACCAAGCCATGACAAGCACAGTAGATCCAGGACTGCTCTCTGGTTGCGGTGAGCAGCACTGAACTACCATCGGACTATCTTTGATCGGACTTTGCTGGCTTTATCTTGCACTAAACATTCATCCCTTATCATGCCACTGTGAATGTCCACTGTGCACGGCTCGATTGTAATCATGTATTGTCTTTCCGCGGGCTGGTTAGCACGCAACAAAAATCTTTTCACTGTGCCTCGTGCACTAAACTAAACTGAACTGAGGCGGCAAAGAGAAAAATACCAGAGTGCAGAACGTAATTTTGCAACATTGCAGACTAACAATTTAAAGTGCCTACTGAAGAGTCTGAAGAAGGGCTTCGGCATGAAATGTTGCCTATTTCCTTCGCTCCATTGATGCTGCTGCACCCGCTGAGTTTCTCCAGCACTTTTGTCTAAATTCAAAGTGCCTGCTCTCCAGGTTCTTCCTGAGGTTGAGGTTTTAGGATTAGCAGGTGCTGTCTGGGTGAGTATTCATGGTGCTTTTCGTGCCGCTAATGATAAAGCGAATACATTTTTGGACTAGTGTTTGGAATTGTATTTACACGGCTGTTTTCTCTTTGATTTTGTCAAGCGTCTGAAGGATGCCTACCCATGGTCTTCAGAGATGCTGCCTGACCCGCTGAGTTACTCCAGCACTCTACACATCACTAGTCTCATTGGAGCTGCACTCAGTGGAGAACACTACATCAGATCATGACATGTGCCACGCAGATGGTGGAAAGACATTGGAGTGTGTACAGATGGGTTGTGCTCTGACCCGGACCTGTTCTTACAGCCACAGGGTTTATGTGGCTGGTTCAGGGAATTTCTGGGCAACTGTGACTGCATCGAATGCCTTGAAGGCTTAACAAGGCCTGTCTTGCACCTGGATGATCATTGCCTGTCATTATTGTGGCACTTGTGTAATGTCTAGGCTTTGCCTTGTACAGTCATGAGCTGCTTCATTAACTGAGCAGTTCAACACTGTGCCATCTTCAGAAAACATCCCCCCCTTGCTCAAGATGGTTGGATCGACCCCAGCACGATGGCGCAGGGGGTAGAGTTGCTGCCTTACAACATTCACAGCGCCAAAGACCCGGGTTCGATCCTGGCTGTGGGTGCTGTCTGTACGAAGCTTGTATGTTCTCCCTGCATGGCCTGCATTGTTTCTAGTGGGGGATAGTGTTAATGTACGGGGATCGCTGGGCGGTGTGGACTTGGTGGGCTGAAGGGCCTGTTTCCGCGCTGCAAAAGGCCAGTTCATTGGCTATATTTAAGAGGGAGTTAGATGTGGCCCTTGTGGCTAAAGGGATCAGGGGGTATGGAGAGAAGGCAGGTACAGGATACTGAGTTGGATGATCAGCCATGATCATATTGAATGGCGGTGCAGGCTCGAAGGGCCGAATGGCCTACTCCTGCACCTATTTTCTATGTTTCTATGTCTCTATGTCTAAGACACTGCCCAGACGGCCTCTTGCAGAGTTGGCCTGGGGCTGGGATAATTGACTTCCCACAAGCATAACTTTGGGACCAGGTATGTTTCCAACTCTTGGAGTGTTTCCCCCTGGATGCCCATTGACTGCAGCTTTACCAGGGCATTTTCTCACCCCGTTCAGTCAGATGTTGCCATGAAGCCAATGGTAGATGTTCTCACTTCTCCTCTGCATTCAGCTGTAGACAATAGACAATAGGTGCAGAAGTAGGCCATTCAGCCCTTCGAGCCAGCACCGCCATTCAATGTGATCATGGCTGATCATCACCAATCAGTGCCCCGTTCCTGCCTTCTCCCCATATCCCCTGACTCTGCTTTCTTTAAAGAGCCCTATCTAGCTCTCTCTTGAAAGTATCCAGATAACCAGCCTCCACCACCCACTGAGGCAGAGAATTCCACAGACTCACAACTCTCTGTGAGAAAAAGTGTTTCCTCGTCTCCGTACTAAATGGCTTACTCCTTATTCTTAAACTGTGGCCCCTGGCTCTGGACTCCCCCAACATCGGGAACATGTTTCCTGCCTCTAGCATGTCTAAACCCTTAACAATCTTATATGTTTCAATAAGATGCCCTCTCATCCTTCTAAACTCCAGAGTGTACAAGCCCAGCTGTTTGGCCTCTTTCTGGACCGAGGCTGTGGTGAAGTCTGGAGCCGAGTGGTTCTGGTGAAATGCAGACTGTCCAATAGTGGACAGGTTATTGGTGAATTATTACCAAGTGATTAGCATTTGGTACCACAGCGAAACCTTCCAGCACTTTTATCCAGGCCCTCCGGTGTCCTCCCACACTCCAAAGGCTTCCAGATTTGTAGGTTAATTGATTTTGTAAATGGTACATTGTCCCTAGTGTATCGGGACAGTGCTTGTATGCGGAGCGATCACTGGTCAGCGCTGCCTCGGTGGGCCGATGGGGCCTGTTTCTGTGCTGTATCTCGACACTAAAAACTAAATTGAACCAAACTTTGCTGATGAGTAAGAGCAATTTGAGGTGGTGAATGGCCATATTTGAAAAGCCCTGTGTATTGTGGACACCATTGACACAAAGGCATTGTAGTTCCAAACTATCTGCATTCAAGAAACTGCACTCGTCTAACTGCCTGCAAACCTGCAACTCACTGGTGGTATCTTTAAATTGCACCCATCTTGTCTCAGCTGTCAGATCTGATTTCCTGAGACTGGATTCTCACTAATTATATATACTTGAGTTAGTTTCATGTTGGTGTATCGCATGACGGGTGATATCACCACTTCCTGCTCTTCATGTTTCAGATACGTGGACACAAACCGAATGTTAAAAATAGGGTTGAATCTTTCATTTTGCACCCTGTGTCATTACATACTATCAGTTGTGATTCATGACCCATTTACCAGTTTGGTTCTGTCTCACGGCGTTTAAAAAAATCAAGGCCTATGACTCCTGCTTCTCAACTCTACAGCCAGCAGAAGCAGCCTCTTAGCAACAACTTGTCAAACCTTACTTTGCTTTTCTTTGTTTAGTTTAGAACAGAGCCATACAGTGTGGAAACAGGCCCTTCAGCCCAATTTGCCCACACCAACCAACATGGTCCACCTGCCTGCATTTGGCCCACATTCTTGTAAACCTATCCTATTCAAATCTCTTTTAGGCTTTGTGGTAGTAACTGCTTCTACTACCTCCTCTGGCAACTCATTCCTTACACTCACTACCCTTTAAGCCCTGTCCCACAGTGTGAGTTCATTCAAGCGCTCTCCCGAGTTTTAAAAAAAATCAAACTCGTGGAAGCACGTGCAATGTACATAGCGGGTACGTCGGAGCTCGGGGACGTCTCTTAGCGGCTTGTAACGCTAATGGCAGGAACTCGGGGAAACGCGGTAAGCTCGGGAAGACTCGTGAAGATTTTCCAACATGTCCACGAGAGCCCCTATGGCCATTACCGTAAATCTCCGAGTTCGAATCGGGGCAAACATGGGAGAACTCTTAAATGAACTCGTACAGTGGGACAGGGCTTTTTGTATTAAAAAAGCTGCCTCTCAGATTCCTATTAAATCTTTCTTCCCTTCACCTTAAACCTATGTCCTCTGGTTCTTCTCTGGGTAATAGACTCACTGCATTTACTCTATGTAACCATCTCATGATCTCATACACCTCTATATGATCACCCCTCATCTTCCTGCGCTACAAGGAATAAAGTCCGAGCCTGCTCAACCTCTCCCTACAGCTCAAGCCTTCGAGTCCTGGCAACATCCTCGTAAATCCTCTCTGTACCCTTTCCAGCTTAGCAACTTCTTTCCTATAACATGGTGAACAAAACGCAGTGACATTGGCCATTCAAGGTGCAGGCCTGAGCAGGGGACATGGTCTCACTGGGTGCGTCCACACAGTGTTCCACACCACCCGCCCCACCCCCTCCACTTCACGCCAAGCATCCCCCACCTCAGTAGCAGCTGATCATGCAGCTAATCCACTGTGAAGGTTCCTGTGATGCTAGTTGCTTCGATCGGTGCAGCAACGATGCAGCAGCAAGGGTCCTCACATGCACCACCTATCAGGAACCATGCAGGGGAAATCACATAGGTCACGTTTAGTGCCTGACTAAAAATAAGCTGCTCTTAAGATATTTTTGGCCTCTCTCGTGCATTTTTTTTTGGACACTAGGAACTGCAGGTGTGGCCTCCTCTACATCGGTGAGACCAAGCAGAGACTCGGCAACCGTTTCGCCACACACTTGCGCTCGATCCGCCAAGGCCCGCTGGATCTCCCGGTTGCTAACCATTTTAACTTCCTTTTCCATTCCCATACCGACCTTTCTATCCTTGGCCTCCTCCGTTGCCAGAGTGAAGCCACAGGCAAACCAGAGGAACAGCACCTCATATTCCACTTGGGTAGCTTACAATCCAACAGCATGAACATTGACCTACAATTTTAAGTAACCTACCAACAATAAGACTGTACCTTTGTCTTCCCCTCTTGCCTTGTGCCTGACATGGCAGCACACCTAATTCTGTCATTATCCCGCCTCTGCTTTCCCCTTGCACTGTCCCCGTCCACTTATATCCATTCCTTTGGCATCACATTTCATGCCCCTTCTCGTATTATCTCTTAAGGTCATAGGTGACAGGAGCAGAATTAAGGCATTCGGCCCATCAAGTCTACTCCGCCATTCAATCATGCCTGATCTATCTCTCCCTCCTAACCCCATTCTCCTGCCTTCTCCCCATAATCCCCGACACCCATACTAATCACGAATCTATCTATCTCTGCCTTAAAAATATCCATTGCCTTAGCATCCACAGCCTTCTGTGGCAAAGAATTCCACAGATTCACCACCCTCTGACTAAAGAAATTCCTCCTCATCTCCTTCCTAAAGGAACATTCTTTAATTCTGAGGCTATGACCTCTAGTCCTAGACTCTCCCACTAGTGGAAACATCCTCTCCACATCCACTCTATCCAAGCCTTTCACTATTCAATACGTTTCAATGAGGTCCCTCATTCTTCTAAGCTCCAGCGAGTACAGGCCCAGTGCCGTCAAATGCTCATCATATGTTAACCCACTTATTCCTGGGATCATTCTAGTAAACTTCATCTGGACCATCTCCAGAGCCAGCACATCCTTCCTCAGATATGGTGCCCAACATTGCTCACAATATTTGACCAGCGCCTCATAGAGCCTCAGCATCACATCCCTGCTTTTGTTTTCAAACCCTCTTGAAATAAATACCAGCATTGCGTTTGCCTTCTTTATTACCAATTCGACTTGTAGATTAACTTTGTTCCCGTCTCTGGCCTTTGTCCACCCGTCTGCCATCACCTGTATGCACCTATCACTTAGAAAATATAGAAAATAGGTGCAGGAGGAGGCCATTTGGCCCTTCGAGCCAGCACCGCCATTCATTGTGATCACGGCTGATTGTCCCAAATCAATAGCCCGTGCCTGCCTTCGCCCCATATCCCTTGATTCCACCAGCCCCTAGAGCTCTAACTCTAGGGACCCAACTTTGTCCAACCCTCATCTTTCATCCAGCATTCTTCCCCCTGAAAGGCTGTGACCCAAAACATCACCGAGCCACATTCTCCGGAGATGCTGCTTGGCCCAATGCATTATTTCAGCACTTTGCATGTCTTTTTTTGTTAAATCGTTATTTTTAATAGGGAGTTCAATCAAGCAGATCAATACAAAAACACCAAAATAGGTACATTCAACTTCTGTGGGTGAGTTTTCATTCTGGTTAATAATGAACAAGAGTTATTGAACACGTTTTTGTGCAGGCACTAGATTACATTAATGGAATATATTAATCCTCACAATGATTACAATTCCTTCAAATATTTTCCGGTGTTTTTCTGGCGAGGCCAACTCCGTTTTTGAGTGTGTACTTATCGTGGTGGGCAGAGTGATGAGTCACCAGCGCTTGTGCAAGTTTCTTTTATTATTCTTTGATAAATCGGAAAAGAACTTCCTGTTTTCTGTGGGGTGGGTCTTATCTGAGAATACAGCCAAGATACAGCTAAGGCAGCCATTGTGCAATAACATTGAACTGAACTTTCAGTGGAAATGTACTGTATGAAAAGGAATTTCAGTGTCTGGGATCGGTTGAATGACTGCGGCTGCAAATACGTTGTAGCCAAAATTATTGCGTTATACTTCTGCAAATGAATTCTAAATAATTTAAATACTTCAGCTTCTAAGTCATCTTGTTGAGTCTCTGTCTATACTCGTTTTCACCTTGGCCACAGCTAACAATGTCATCATTACTTTTTTGCATATCTTTTATTCATTTGTTCTATAACTCTCTGCATCCCTGTCTATATCTCTCGTTTCCTTTTCCCCTGACTCAAAGTCTGAAGAAGGGTCTCAACGCAAAACACCAGCTATTCCTTTTCTCCAGAGTTGCTGCCTGGCCCGCTGAATTACTCCAGCTTTTTGTGTCTATCTTCATCTAAATACGTTTTGGATTGGCACATGGGTATATAGGGAATGGAGGGATATGGATCCCGTGCAGGCAGAAGGATTAGGTTAACTTGGCATTAAGGTCAGTATGGATATTGTGAGTTGAATGGCCTGTTCCTGTGCTGTCCTGTGCTGCATAGGAAGGAAAAAGGATATTCCATTGTAAAAAGCAGCAGTAAATTTGAGGTTTAAAACATTTGTTGGAATCTATTGTTGAGGAAATTGTGGCAGAGCATTTGGAAAATAATAATTCAATTGGAGAATAAACATGAACGGGATATCATGTTTCACGAATCTACAGTGAGTTTTTTTGAGTTTATAATGAGCAGGGTAGATAAATTTGAAACAGTGGACTTTCAGATGACCTTACAGAAGGTGCTGTACAAGTGATTCTTCGACAAAACGAGAAAGCACGGTATTGGGATACAATGCATGGATGTGGCCTGAGGATTGGTAGGGAATAAAATACAGAGTGGGAATAAACATGTCATTTTTGGCTTTGGAGGCTGTGACTGGTTGAGTGCAGCATGGTTCAGTGCTGGGGCTCCAACTGTTCACAAACGATATTAATGATTTGGATGAGGAAAGCAATTGTACTCTATCCAAATTTGGTGTGATCCAAATCTAGCTATCAGTGTCAGGATGATTCAGAGATTTCAGAACGATAGAGCAATTTAAATGATGTCCAGGGACACACCAGAGGGATTAGAATGCAGTTAAAATGTGAGGCCACACATTCTAGCTGAAAGACAACGCAATAGTTTTAACTTGGTGAGACTTTGAGACTTGGATTGTTTTCTTTGTCATGCGGGAAGCCGAGGGGAGACCTGATATAAAATTATGAGAGAGATAGATAGCCGAGACAGTCAGAACTTATCTGCCAGGGTAGGAAAACCCATGCGGTCATAGGGAGATTGTACAGATCCCGTACAGATAACACCTGTGGTCAGGATCGAACCTTGGTCTCTGGCAGCAACTCTACCGCTACACCACCATAAAGGGGGAAAGTTTAATGGCGATGTGCGAAACAAGTTTATTGACACACACAGAATGGTGGGTGCCTGGAACACGCAGGTAAAAGTAGATACAAGAGTGTTTAGGAGGCCTTTAGATAGGCACAAGGATATGCAGGGAATGAATAGACAATAGACAATAGGTGCAGGAGTAGGTCATTCGGCCCTTTGAGCCAGCACCGCCATTCAATGTGATCATGGCTGATCATCCCCAATCAGTACCACATTCCTGCCTTATCCCCATATCCCCTGACTCCACTATCTTTAAGAACCCTATGTAGGTCTTGAAAATGTCTGAGGCAGAGAATTCCACAGACTCACAGCTCTCTGTGAGAAAAAGTGTTTCCTCGTCTCCGTTCTAAATGGTTTACCCCTTATTCTTAAACTGTGGCCCCTGGTTCTGGACTCCCCCAACATCGGGAACATGTTTCCTGCCTCTAACGTGTCCAAACCCTTAATAATCTTATATGTTTCTATGAGATGCCCTCTCATCCTTCTAAACTGCAAAGTATACAAGCCCAGCCGCTCCATTCTCTCAGCATATGACAGGATACGGACGATGTGTAGGCAGAGGGATCGGGCTACCTTGGCAATATGTTCATTATGGGCCAGTTCCTGTGCTGTGCCGTTCTCTGCTCTCTGAAAGGTGTTAGTGTTCCAAAAAGGTCCTTGATGTTATTTGCACAACTCGCTGAATGTTAGCATGCAGTTGAGCAAGCAATTTGGGAGGTAAACTGAATGTCGGCCTTTATTGCAATAATATAGGAGCAGAGAGTCCTCCTGTATACGTCTAGATAGGGGAATATTGCGTACAAGAATGGTTATACTGATGATCTAGGGAGTGCAACAAGGATTCAACTGATTGATTCCTGAGATAGTAGGTTTTCATGTGAGGAGACATTAAAATATACTGGACCTCTCGTGTGTAGCATTTAGAAGGAGAAGAGGTAATCTAATTGAAACTGCAGGGCTAATATGATGTTGACCCTTCCTTTAGTAAAACAATGAACTGCAGACGTTGGTTAATGCACCAATTGACACAAAGTGCCAGGGTAACTCAATGGGTCAAGCAGCATCACTGGAGAACATTGATAGGTGATGTTTCTGGTCGGGACCCTTCTTCAGACTGGGGGCTCAAAGAGAGGGATCAATGAGAGAGGGTATCACAGAACCCCCGTCAGAGAGAGGAGGAGATTTCACTGTGGAGCAGTCTGGATAATACATAAAAAGGACACAGTGCCAAGAGTAACAGTCTGTAGTCTAAAGAAAGGTCTCCACCCAAAACAACACCTGTCCATGTTCTTCAGAGATGCAGCCTAACCCTAAGAGTTACTCCAGCACATTGTGTCTTTTTGATGCTTCCTTTGGTTGGGGAGTCTAGAATTAAAAAGTCATAGTGTCAGAATAAAGTGTTGGCCAAGAAGAAAGCTCTCCAACCAGCTGCTTGTAAACCTTTAGAATTCTCTGCCCACGTCATCGAGTATATTCATGGCAGATCTTGGTAGATTATTAGATGTTAAGGGAACAAGAGATGGGGGATTCGTGTAGGAAATTGCACTGAGGGAAAAATATCAGCTATCATCTTGAATTGTGGAGCAAGCATACGACCAAATGATCTCCTTCTGTTTCTCATGCTCTTATGTTCACGCATGATTGCCCCAGCCATCTGGTATCACTGCCCTCCCGCTGAACCACCATCAAACATAGTTTCTCTGTCCGGGACATACAGGCAGGGGATAGTTTAGTTTACTTTAGTTTAGAGATGCATTTTGGAAATAGGCCCTTCGGCCCACCGAGTCCATGCAGACCATAGATCACCCATTCACATTAGTTCAATGTTACGTCACTTTCTCATCCACTGCCCACGCATTAGGACCGATTTACAGAGACCAATTAACCTACAATCCTGCAGGTCTGTGGGGGAAAACCGGAGCACCCGGAGGAAACCCATACGGTCACAGGAAGAACATGCAAATTCCACACAGACAGCAACCAAGATCAGGGTTGAACCCGGGTCTCTGGCGCTATGTGGTAGCAGGTCTACCAGCTGATGAAGTGGGAAATCACTTCCACTGTTTTTATGTTTAAGAAAGAACTGCAGATGCTGGAAAAATCGAAGGTAGACAAAAATGCTAGAGAAACTCAGCGGGTGAGGCAGCATCTATGGAGCGAAGGAATACGTGACGTTTCGGGACCGAAACATCACCTATTCCTTCGCTCCATAGATGCTGCCTCACCCGCTGAGTTTCTCCAGCATTTTTTTTGTCTACCTTCCACTGTTTTTATCTACCTTTAACAGCCTAGTTGAGAGGCTTATTTGAACAATTGACTCATGCACAGCAACCTTGGAATTGCTAAATCTAGAAACGCAAAAAGGTCTATCAAGTTAGCTTTTCCATTTTGTTCATCAAATGATGCCTCCATAATGGAGTTCCAGTCTCATTGTGGCATTATGGCATCATCTCTTTTATTAATCTATAACTAACCCCAGAATTGCAGAATTCCATTCAGCGGCTCACTTTTTTAAAATTACTTTTTCAATGTAGATTAATCTTGTGGTACTAGTCACAGCAAAGGGCTTGTTTTTTTGCCTTTGAAGTGGGTGGACAAACATGAAGCCCAGTTTATGATTAACACTAAAAGCATTTCCAGATGTCATTGTGAAGTGCACTAATTATCTTACATCTGTATATTTTATAATCTACCTTTTCAGGTGCCAACAGGTTGCAAATTGTCTTTTTTATTGTTGATCTAAATCTCAGGGGGCTCATATAACATTGAAACCCTGTATCCATGGAATAATGAGTTAGCAACAGCAGCATTCACTTGCTATTCATGAGAATAACACAGTGTGCTATTAAAGGTGTCTCACAATGGACAATTTCAGGGAAATAGACGAGAGATCCTACCTCAGAAATCAACCTGATGAAACATATCCATTGATTTGACCTCCACAGCCTTCTGTGACAATTAATTCCACAGATTCACCACCCTCTGTCTAAAGAAATTGCCTAAAGAAATGTTCTATTGTTCTATAGGTAGGATTAAGGTTGTGTAGTTTGGTCATGAAACGGATGGTTGTTGGAAGTAGCTGTTCTTCAACCTCTTGCGGTTTCTGGAGGGAGTTTCATCCATCAGTCCAAAAGAGGCTGTCCCACCACCAAAGTCGGGGTGGGAGATTGCAACCTTCACGTGGTCCACCCTGTTTCGACGAATGCAATCAACGTGAAGATCAAACAGAACAAGGAGAACATAAAAACAGATAAACTCTGGCAGATTCTGGACTTTGGTGGTCTTCTCTTCTTGCGTATGGCGCGCACAGCCTAAAGTTGTAGGACAACTTGTTCTGTTTGATCTTCTGTTTGTGCGCGCCAGGTTGATTGCATTCGTCGAAACAGGATGGACCACGTGAAGGTTGCAATCTCCCACCCCGACGTTGGTGGTGGGACAGCCTGATCTTTTGGACTGATGGATGAAACACCCTCCAGAAACCGCAAGAGGTTGAAGAACAGCTACTTCCAACAACCATCCGTTTCATGACCAAACTACACAACCTTAACAATAGAACATTTCTTTAGACAATTTCTTTAGACAGAGGGTGGTGAATCTGCGGAATTAATTGCCGCAGAAGGCTGTGGAGATCAAATCAATGGATATGTTTAAGGCAGAGATAGATAGAGTCTAGATTAGTACGGGTGTCTGGGGTTATGGGGAGAAGACAGGAGAATGGGGTTAAGAGGGAGAGATAGATCAGCCACGATTCAATGGCCTAATTCTGCTCCTATCACATGAACACTACGCACCTCCTCTCGCATTCCCATGGTCTTGTTTTCTAATTGTATTTCACACCAATGTCTTGCATTTTGCACAGCCATTTTCATTTCATTGCCTTGTAGAATTTATTTGTTAATTTATGTATCATTTACGTTTTTGTGTGTTTTTACGAGTCTGTGTGCCTGAGTTGCCGCTGCCAGCAAGATTTTAATTGTGCCTATCAGTCACCACGCTGGTGCATATTGAACAAACTCGGCCGACTTGACTTTTAGTTCATTTTCTTATATGTCACGTGCTATTTTAATAAATTTTCCAATGGAACATGAAAGTTTAAAAAGCGACATGTGAACCTGGAACCCAAATGAGATGAAAGGGAATAAAAGAACTAAGGCTTAGGTGAGTAGGAAGAGGGCACAGGAACAAAGACAGCAAAAAATATGTATGTAGCACGGTGGCGCAGCGGCAGAGTTGCTGCCTTACAGCGCCAGGTTCCCGGGTTTGATCCTGTCTACAGGTGCTGTCTGCAGGGAGTTTGTACGTTCTCCCCGTGACCATGTGTGTTTTCCCCTGGTGCTCCAGTTTCCTCCCACACTCCAAAGACATACAGATGTGTAGGTTAATTGGCTTTAGTAAAATTGTAAATTGTCCCTAGTGTGTAGGATAGTGCTAGTGTTCGGGGATCGCTGGTTGGCACGGACTCAGTGGGCCGAAGGGCCTGTTTTCGCAACTGTATTTCTAAACTACCTAAATATCACCTTCAGGCCAGATGTTAAGCCATTGACATTTCCAAATGATCAGATAGCAGATTATTAGAGATTTACTAATTATCTTTACTTTGAAATGGAGACCAGATCAGTACAAAATATATCTGATCAAGCTCACACTGATACTGGCTATGGAGAGGTCCTTTAAACAGCATTGAGACATTTCCCATGTAAAGGGAATGAACAATAATGTTGCTGCCAGATATGCCGCTGGATAGTGGGGGCTGTTGAAGAGAGCAACCATGATAAAGAGTTCTTAAAGCAAAATGTCCCAATAGCATTTTCTCTGTGATTTCCCTTTGTGACAGCATCCATTTACCACAACAAATGTGCCGACAGTCTAATTTGTAGGCAGGAGAGCATAATGATAATAATATAATGGTAAAATAGATCCAAGCAAGGAAACAAGATTAAAAGGTCAAAATTAATGGCATTTTATCTCCTTGTTAGAAGCATTCACATCAAGCCAGACAAATTAGAGATACGTGTGTTTGCATTAATAGCTATTACAGAAAGATGGTTGCCAGGGAACTAAGGTTGAGAAATGACATTTATACAGTATAATATATTTCAAAAATAAAGGATGAATAGGAAAGGAGGAGTAGGAAAAGGAGTTGTCCGGATAATAAAGATGTCACACAGTCTCATAATCAGATATGATCCAGGCCTAAAGATAGAATCAGTTGGGGTAGACATAAGAAATAACCAGACGTAAATAACGCCTGCTGGCAGAGATTTATGGGAAGCGCCTTTGGAATAACATCAAGAAATAAAAAAATAACAAAGACAATAACAAAGGTAATGTAATAATTCTGACAAACTTTACATTTTCATAGAGAGTTGGGCAACAAAATTGGTCGTCAATACATCCCAGGCTGGAATCGATGGATTATTGGAATCGCAGTATGTGGCAATTGTGAAGGACAGTGCAGAAATAAAATCACAAAGGGGCATATTCCTTCTCCCATTACTTACCATCCTAATTAATTGTATATAAGTGTAAGAGTACCTTTTAAGAATTGAGAGTAACATTGTTGTGCCCGAAACTGCTAGTTTGCTCTCAGTTATTGCCTTCAATAAAGAATGTTATCTCCACAGCTCCACCTCTGTTCTTGGGTATTGCAAGCAGCAATACAAAGGGACCTACAGACACCCATCATCTTATACAGTATAAGGGAAGTGGTGAGGTTCCAGCTGACCAAATGCAGGATTGACGATCAGTATTGGAGGTGTAGGAGGCTAGAGTTGGAGAGACACACATGTCCCTTGGTTAGAAGAAAAGTTTTAAGTTGTGAGATAAGCACCTTTTAACTGCTGTGTCGGGACAAATTCAGATGAAAGAGGCAACCACTTTGCCAAACTTGATCCTTGAACTGAAGATAGACACAAAAAGCTGGAGTAACTCAATGCGTCAGGCAGCATTAATGAATAGGTGACGTTTTGGGTCGAGACCCATCTTCAGACTGAGAGTCAGGGGAAAGGGAAAGGAGAGATATAGAAGGTAAATGGAACAAATGAATGAAAGATATGCAAAAAAGCAACAATGATAGCCAAGAAGCAGGAGGAATCACAGAGGGGGAGCAGTGAGAGAGGGTGTTGCTCACTTCCTCATCGGAGAGAGGAGGAGAACTTCTTCAAATTAGGTATAAAAGGAGATTTCGCAGTGGAGCTGACAAGATACTTGAACTTACTTGCGTAAACGATTCTGTCGGCTCCCAGCTATTGTGATCCCTCCCTGTTTTTAGTGTTAGCCAGGTCTACTGAGCTAGTTGCTAAATTAAGCATGAAGTGGCCCTGTCTCAATGACAATGTTCAGATATATCAAGCACCTTGCGTGGCAAGTATTTCAAAAAGCAATTCTTCCAAATTAACACGATGTACAGCTGGAACTTTACTAATTAACACATCTTTAATAAGGGCATAATGATGCAAAGATAAAAGAAGTGTCACTTTTTCTAGAGAAAGCAGCAAGTGATTAGTACATTGAAGGATCTATTTAATGTAATTTCTTATTAAATGGTAGAAAATGACAGCCTAACGCATCACAGTCTATGATAACAGGTACACTTACATTTTCAAGCTGTCTTATATTTCAATTCCCATTTGGGGTGTGTGGGATGATGTAAAGCTTATTATCCCATTTTTCTTTCTGGTAAATCTCCTGAGTGATTTTTTTTTTGTGCTTAATTCCTGACCTGTAGCAACACAAACTAATGGAACCTAATGAAAGGAAGGCTTGATTCTTCATTCAGGAAGAAGGGTCTCGACCCGAAACGTCGCCTATCTCCTTCGCTCCTTAGATGCTGCTGCACCCGCTGAGTTTCTCCAGCTTTTTGTGTACCCTTGATTCTTCATGTTGTTTTCATGACACCAGGACAACTAACTCAGTCAGTGAAGTATTCTTTTGAAGTGCAGTTGCTGCAGCTAAATTGCACATTCTAGACTCACCTGGCAGCCTTCAAGTGACCTGTTGAGGTGCTGGTGACTCACCAGTGGTGAGGTTCTGCTGGGGTGCTGGTCGCCAGGACACTGGAGAAAACAGCTCTGCTCCTTGCAGGACGTTACTGGGACTTGCAGGCTTGGGTTATAGGGAGAGACTGAATGGGCTGGGACATTTTTCTTTGCTGCCTAGGAGGTCGAGGGGTGAACTTACGGAGGTTTAGAAAAATATTGAAGTTCAAGGATAAAGTGATTGCTCACTGCCTTTTCCCCAGGGTAGAGGATTCTAAAACCAGAGGGCAACGATTTAAAGTAAGAAGGGATTAAAGGAGGGGCCTCGCGGTGCAATGTATTTACTTAGAGGGTAGTCCATGTGCTTTGCTAAAGTCCATAGAGACTACATCTACAGCTTTGCCATCATCAATCTTTGTAACTAAAAAGGTTGACAAGGCCAATGCAGCAGATGTTGGCCTTATGGACTTTACCAGGGCATTTGATAAGATTCTGCATGGTGGGCTGCTCGGGAAGGCTGGATCTCATGGGATCCAGGGAGAGCTAGCCAGCTGAGAATTGGCTTCATGGAAGGAAGCAGAGGGTGATGGTGGAAGGTTATTCTTCGGGCTGGAGGCCTATGACTAGTGGTGTGCGTCAGGAATCGGTGCCAGTGGGCCCATTGCTGTTTGCGATTTCTATCAACGATTTGGATGAGAATGTACAAGGCATGATTAGTAAGTTTGCAGATCACAGGAAAGTGGGTGGTATCGTAGATGGCGAAGCTGGTTATCAAAAATTACAGCAGGGTCTTGATCGGTTGGACAGGTGGGATGAGGAATGGTTAACAAAGTTTTATGCAGATAAGTGTGAGATGTTACATTGTGGGAAGTCAAACCAGGGCAGGACCTTCACACTGAATGGTAGGTCCCCAGAAAGTGTTGTGGAGCAGAGGGATCTTGGTACGCAGGTACATAGTTCATTAAAACTAGCATCACAGGTTGATAGAGTGGTCAAGAAGTATTTCGGTACACTGGCCTCCATCAGTCAGGGTACTGAGTATAAAAGTTAGGAGGTGATGTTACAGTGTACAAGACTTTGGTGAGGCCACATTTGGGGTATTGTGTTCAGTTTAGGTCAGGTCAGGCAGCATCTCTGGAGAATTGATAGCGGCTGCCGGAAGGGGCATCATGGTCCTGGTGAATAACAGACCAATAACTTTTCTAATATTTCACCGATCGGAACAAAACTTGGTGCGCTTGGAGCAGAGGAGAACGGTGAGTAAGGTGGCTTAAAAATCCTAGCAATGTAGGGTACCATTTTTGCGCAAATTCAAAAACAACGCAGACCGAAATTGGTCAAGATGAGAGTTTTAATAATAGTTTATTTAGAAGATAGCTAAATAGATATAGATAGAAGATAGATAGATATCAAGAGGCCATTCTGCCCACTGTGTCAATGCCAGGCATTGCTTTCCTTGTTCTATATCTAATGTGCTTATGACAGAAGGAATGTTATAGGTTAAGCTGGTGAAGATGTAGCCTGTATGTTAGTGGCTGCAAAGTGTCGAGCTCGTGTTTACTTTGATGCTAAAGCTTTCACTGGTATCTTAAAGACTGCAAAATACTGCATATGTTTAACAGATGAAATATAAACTCAGATTGCAGGAGATTCTCCACAAGCTCGTTCATTAGTAGTTGTAAAGCATTGTGTTTACATCTATTGGTTGCAAATCAGTTTACTTTAATGTTGCTAGCGGGAAAACTCATTGTTTTGCCTACTAATGGTTGGTTTACAACTACTCGTTGGTTTTAAAGAGCCTAGTTTGTATATAACTTCCTATAAACGACATAATTGCTTGCAATGCATGTTAGTTATTTTATTTTTAATTGCTTGGTTTAGGATTGTCGTTTCTGTTCAGCAATTTGGTATAGCCCTTATGACAAACAAATGCTCAATAAAGAACAAATATGGAGATGGAAAATTGTAGACTATGGAATATGCCGTGTAGAAGTTCTTGAACATCAATTGATCTGCGTGGAGTTTGCTCGTTCTCCATCCGATCACATTGGTTTCCCCAAGGTGCTCAAGATTCCTCCCACAAACTAAAGATGTGCTGGTTGATAGGTTAATGTCCTACGGACATTGACCCAAGTGTAGGTGGGAGGCAGGAGGTTCAGAATGGAGTTGATGGCCATGTGAGAGAGATTAGGTCACAGGACAATAAAGGGGGTGAATGGGATCGACGCAATTGCTCTGAGAACTGACACTGACTGAAGGTCCTCCTTTTATGTCGCAAGAAAATATGAGAAAAATTATAATTGGAAGAATAATGTTTTGTAATTGCATAGGTTTTAACATCTGGATTTAATTTTGCATTTCTCTGTTGGAAATTTCCTGGAATTAGCTGGATATTCCCCGTGCTGGGATCACTTGTCCGGAAGGAATGGACCTTTGAATGAATGTCAAAGACTATGCATTGCATGTAGACCCACAAAAGTAGAGAAGCAGAGGACCAAAGGGAAATAAATTAAGATCCAGTTCAAGACCGAACACTGCTGGACTTCTGTCGGTTTGGGTGCTGATGATGGGTGGTGACTGGAGGGTAACGTTACTCGACACTAGTCACCTGTAGCAGCAGGTCAGAGGCATCCTAGCATGTGGGAAGCGACATAATTGACAACGAGAGAAAGCAGTTACTAGTTAAACCCAGAGCTCTGTTGTGTGCAGACAATCTGTCAATACACTGAGCCATCATCCTTGGCCGCAAGGGACAAATTAAGAAGGAAGATGGAGTGATCAGACATGACTGTTAAGGATATGAGTGATCTCGAACATTAAAAATAAGAGAACACCCATTCTTCTTAAAATTTGTGATTTCTCAAAAAATATATTTTTTAATTAATTAATATGATATAGTTGTCTCTGATATTATTTTATGTTGGCCAAGCTAATCTATTATTGCATCAAATGTGGACATTATTACACCTGAGCTCAAAAAGCAAACTTCCTAGATAAAGAAAATACCACATTCTGTCCAATGTGCCGTTTCGTATTCCACTTGCGCGATACAAAGGCGTTGATTGATCGTGAAGGTAAATTTCAATCAATTGGTAGAACACGAGCAAGACTTGGATAGCATCGTCTCTGGATTCAGGAAGTCATAGAGCACCTTACAGCCAGTGAGTTGCATTGGAGGTGCATTCCCTGAAGACACAACTAATTTACACCTTCACCAAGCTGCAATGTAATAATGACGAGACCATCTGTTTTTAATTGCATTGACAAAGCAATAAATATTGGCCAAGACAAAGGCATAAAGCTAGGAAAACCCCAGTAGTCGAGATCAATGAGATCCAAAACTCTAAAGATCAAAATTAGGATTTTAAAAAAAAAACAAAATCCCAACAGCATTAGCAGCGTTTTTATATACTAGAGTGTACTATTTAGCAATATGTATTTAGATTAAATTGAGGGCAGGGCGAACTTTAAGACATGGAGATTTTTCTATGGTTTCTTAAAACAAAAGCTGTCAACGCAGACAAAAATATTTTAATATGTTACTTTTCTAAAGTTTATTCAGAAAATAGTTGGCACTAGCTTAAAGCTGCAATTGGTGAATGAATATATTGAATCAGATTTATCGTGACATTAAGCAATTTTTCTTTCCTGTTAACTATCCAGTGGTCAGATGCTTAGTTTAGTTTGGTTTAGTTTAGTTTAGTGATACAGCATAGAAATTGGCCCTGCAGCCCACTGAATCCAAGGTGATCTTTAATTGTAATGTAATAAACAGGAACTTCAGATGCTGGTTTATACCAAAGATAAATACAGAAAGCTGAAGTAACACAGCGAGTCAAACAGCATCTGTGGAGAACATGAACAGGTGCTGTTTCAGGTTGGGACCCTTCTTCAGACCATCAGACTAATCCATGTTCTCCAGAGATGTTGCTTGGCCCATTGAGATGACTCCAGCATTCTGTGTCTACCTCTGATATTTAATCACCCATTCACACTAGTTCGACATTATCCCACTTTTTCATCCACTCCTTGCACATTATAGGTGATTTTTACAGGGGCCAATTAACCTACAAATCCGCAGACTTTGGGATGTGTGGAAGAAACTGGAGCACCCGGAGGAAACCCATGGAGAAGCCAGACAGCACCCAAGATCAGGATAGAACCTGGACCTCGGGCATTGTGAGGCAGCAGCTCCATCAGTTGCGTTACTGTTTCTCACTTAACAGACAGTGCTCCACTTTCTATCAGAGTCTCTAGCTTTCATTATTGCCAAGTTCTTCTACTCTAAGCCTGCCGTTTTACCTCAAGCCAAACGTTACACAGTGAACCTGCGTACACCAGGCATCTGAATGACCTGGGATATTCTGCCTCAATCATCTTGGAGCAAAAATACATGGGCAACGTGGCACTTATTTTTAAATGTCTTTGAATACTTCTATTTATTAGTTATAAAAAGAAATCAAACACAAGAAAAAAATGTCTATTTGACTGCTGGACTATAATCATCCAGTTAGGTAATGAAGGGCCAGTAACTGGGTGTTGGTAGTATAATAGTCAGGTCACTTGTGGTTGGAGCATTGAACCAAGGACATGAATTTACATCTTAACACTTTAACTCCCCCGCCCATCCCCACGTTGACCTTTCCGTCCTGGGCCTCCTCCATTGTCAGATTGAGGCCCAACACAAATTGGAGGAACAGCACCTCATATTTTGCTGAGGCAGCTTGCACCCCAGTGGTATGAACATTGACGTATCCAACTTCAAGTAACCCTTGCTTTCCCTCGCATTCCATCCCTCCCACTTCCTAGTCCCCTGACCAGTCTGACTGTCCCCTGATTAAAATATTTTATCTCTGTTTGATTCATTGTTATCCAACGATTATCTATTCTACATTTTCCTTGACCTCGATCTTTGTTGATGCCTTGTTTTTTAAGCTCTGAACAATAACAGTCTATTATTTATTATTGCACTATATCTGTTTAATTATTGTGTATATATGGTCTATGGTCTATAGGCACACAGAACTTTTATCTTCCGTTTTGTATCATATTTACATATTCTATAGTGCTGCAGCAAGTAAGAATTTCATTGTCATATCTGGGACACATGATAATAACATTCTCTTGACTCTTGACTGGGGTGGAAGATTGCAACCTTCACGTGGTCCGCCCTGTTTCGACTAATGCAATCAACTCGACGTGCACAAACGGAAGATCAAATATAACAAGTTGTCCTACAACTTTAGGCTGTGCACGCCACACGAAAGAAGAAGAAGACTCTTACACCTTACACCTTACACCCCATTATCTCTGTGTCTCCCTCTCCCCTGATCTCAGTTTAAAGAAGGATATCGACCCGAAACGTCACCAGTTCCTTCTATCCCGGGATGCTGCCTGTCCCGGTGAGTTACTCCAGCATATTGTGTCTATCTTTGGTGTAAACCAGCACCTGCAGTTCCTTCCCGCACAGTTTAAATCTCTGTGTAGCCGCTCCTTCCCATTGACTTTTCCTGGTGCATTTCCCATTGATCTCCTATGTGGCCTTTTCAAATTGCCTCCCTTGTGACAAAACTGAATTAGTTTTTGAGTGGCTTTAATCAAAACCAGCAGCAACCAAAACCACATCCTCTCTGGAAGCGCTGCAAATGTTCTCTTGCTCTGCTTTTAAACTTAACAGAGTGTAGGAAGGAACTGCAGATGCTGGTTTAAAGTGAAGATAGACACAAAAAGCTGGAGTAACTCAGCGGGACAGGCAGCATCTCTGGAGAGAAGGAATGGATGGCGTTTTGGATCGAGACCCTTCTTCAGACTTAAACGGAGACATAGACAGAGCCAGAGACATAGACATAGACACAGACACAGACACAGACACAGACACAGACACAGACACAGACATTCTATGATTTTCGGGAGAGGAAAACCATCACCATTGTGGGTTTTGAGGAACAATGCACGGCATTGGGTTTCTGGGTTTAGAATCACAGGGTGGCAGGGGTCCATTGGTTTTGGGTCAAAGAGGGACAGAGACCTCATGGGTTTAGGGTTAATGGAGGATGGGGGCCTGAGGTTTTAAGGTTAGTGGAGGATAGGGGCCCTTGGTTTAGGTTCATTGGGGAACAGAGACCCTGTGGGTTTACGATCAGCAGCAGACAGAGGCACTGTGGGTTGAGAGTCAATGCAAGGTAGGGGACATATACGCTTAGTGTCAATGGGAGACAGGAACCCCAAGCCATTAGGGGCCGCATGGGTTTAACGGCAGTGGAAGACAAGGGACCCTGTGGGATTAGGGTCAGTGTGAACCAGACTGACAGGTTGAGTCTCAGTGGGGGACAGAGAGGCGTGGACCTAGGACAAGTGTATCTGTCATGTGATGCTCCCATTCCAGCAGGGGTGAATCCAACTAATCCTCCGAGGTTCTGGCCTGATGCGGAGACGGGCAGCTGTAGGCAGTCAGCTGAGGACATTGCCCAGGCTTTATGCAAGAGGATCAGCAGGTCCAACGCTGCTGGGGGGGGGGGGGGGGGGGGGGGGGGGGGGGGGGGGGGGGCAGGTGCCGGGGGGGTGGGGAGTCCCATTCGACAGTCGGGTGCAGCCCTGAAGGGGTGAGAGGTTGCAGTCAGGGGAAGGCTCACACTGGGAGAAAGCAAATGAAACATAGAAAATAGATGCAGGAGTAGGCCATTCGGCCCTTCGGTCCAGCACCGCCATTCAATATGATCATGGCTGATCATCAAAAATCAGTACCCCGTTCCTGCTTTCTCCCCGTACACCTTGATTCCGTCACTGAATTGGCCCCCACTTCCTTCTGTGGCAGAGAATTCCACAGATTCACAACTCTTTGGGTGAAAATGTTTTTCCTCATCTCAGTCCTAAATGGCCTACCTTTTATTCTTACACTGTGACCACTGGTTCAGGATGCCCCCATCATCGGGAAACATCTTCCTGCATCTAGCTTGTCCAATCCCTTAAGAATTGTATATGTATCTATAAGATCCCCTCTCATCCTTTTAAACTCCAGTGAATATAAGCCCAGTCGATCCATTCTTTCATCGTATGTCAGTCCGACCATCCCGGGAATTAGCCTAGTGAACCTACGCTGCACTCCCTCACTTGGACTTGCATTTGGACTTAGTGGGCTCCTCTATGCATACTATGCTGACCAAGGTGATTGTAAGTTTATGAATGGGAATAGTTTTGCTGAGCTGTGTGCAAAAAATGTATTTCACTGTACCATGACAAAGAACATACCGTTAAAGCGATTAACCATTGAAACGAATAACAGGGAGAGGGCAAAAATGCTGGAGAGACTCAACGGGTGAGGCAGCATCTATGGAGCGAAGGAATAGGTGACGTTTCGGGTCGAGACCCTTCTTCAGACTGATGTGGTGGGAGGGCCTGCAAGAAGAAAGGAAGAGGCGGAGACAGTAGGCTGTACGAGAGCTGGGAAGGGGAGGGGAAGGAGGGAGAAAGCAAGGACTACCTGAAATTGGAGAAGATAATGTTCATACCGCTGGGCTGTAAACTGCCCAAGCAAAATATGAGGTGCTGCTACTCCAATTTGCAGTGGGACTCACTCTGGCCATAGAGGAGGCCCAGGACAGAAAGGTCGGGTTGGGAATGGGAGGGGGAGTTGACGTTCTGGGCCACTGGGAGATCATGTGTTGGTTAGTGCGAACCGAGCTCTAGTGTCAGTGTCAGCTCTCAGTGCAATGCCGTCGATCCCATTCACCCCCTTTATTGTCCTGTGACCTAATCTCTCTCACATGGCCACCAACTCGGTAAAAGACGCCCTTTGGTCTGCCCGAGCATTGTTCACCACCCAGCAGAGCGAGATGTCCGTCAGGGAATGTTGCCGACTGGCCCGCTGCAGACTGCAGGAGTACGTGCTGAGGGACGCACTGAAGCTCGGTGCAGCCAACGCCAAGGCTCGGTGGGGGAGGGCCACAGTCTAAGGTCCTTCCGCTGCTGGACATGGGGGGTACGGTATGGTGGAGACGCCCCTCAATATAAGGGAAGGTATCCCACGCCACTGTGGCACGAGTGGGGGACTGATTTGTGGAAATTTGGGGAAAATAAATGTCTAAACTGTATTGATCTATTGTACAGCCTCCGAAAATGTCGGATGGATTTTCCGCAAGGTCAATGTATTGTATATATTTATCATTTGAATAAAGTATATTTTGAAATTTTAAAAAAAGTTAGTGCGAACCGAGCGGAGGGGTTGGGCGAAGCGATCGCCAAGCCTACCCTTGGTCTCACCGATGTAGAGCAGCTGACACCTAGAGCAGTGGACGCAGTAGATGGGGTTGGAGGAGGTGCAGGTGAACCTCTGTCTCACCCGGAAAGACTGCTTGGGTCCTTGGATGGAGTCAAGGGTGGAGGTAAAGCGACAAGTGTAGCATTTCCTGCGGTTGCAAGGGTTGTTCAATTCGTCCCTTCCCACCCAAACTACAAGCTACACTTGTCGCTTTACCTCCCCCCTTGACCAATTGGAACTGGACGATGTGGAATTGTCAGCAAATATCTTCACTTCACATGAAGCAGCGCAAGATGCCTGAGCCGAAGATAGACATAAAATGCTGGAGTAACTCTGTGGGCAGGCAGAATTGCATCTGAAGAAGGGTCTCGACCCGAAACGTCACCCATTTTTTCTATCCAGGGATGCTGCCTGTCCCGCTGAGGTACTCCAGGATTTTGTGCCTATCTTCGGTTTAAACCAGCATCTGTAGTTCCTTCCTACAAGAAGATGTTTGAACGTTGGGCAGTGCCCTGCGCAACTCTTCCAGTAATGCTCTGTGACCGAGATGATTGACTCCCAACAACTAGAACCATTTAAATCTGCAGCCGAAAACAAACAGTGGGTGGTTGACGTTTCAAGCCAAGATCTTACATCAAGACTTGTTAATGTGTTCGAGGCAAGACTCCAGCCATAGATGTCCATTGATCTCAGTTATCACAGGGCTCCTTTATGTCAACCCAGATAAACAATGTCTTGAACACAAGAACAGTTACTCATGCCTCACATGGGATATTCAGCTGTTTTATTTATGTTCGCACCAAGGCTGGCCTGAGGCTCTAATTGACTGATGAGGAAATAATTGACCAAACAAAATTTGTCTAAAGGGCCTGTCCCACTTAGGCAATATTTTCGGCGACTGCCGCGACAGTCACAGTCGTAGCAGGCCGCCGAAAAACCGGCGACTGGACCCCCCCCCCCCACGACAATGGCTACAACAACCTACCAACTTGTCGACGGCAAGCTACCGACAACCGGCGACCCATTAGGATCACACCTACAACAACCTACGACCACACCTACAACAACCTACGACCACACAGGCGACAACCTACGACAACCGAAGTCAACCCACGTCCACCCGCGACAAGCGACAACATGCTACCACCCTGTCGGCGACAACGGAAGACAATTCTGTCGCCGGTACCTGTCGCCGGTTGACGTAGGTTGACGTAGGTAGTCGCCTAAAATTCACCAAAGCCATCACCCGGCGACAACCTACGTCACCTGGTGACAGCACCTACAACGGAAGAAGACAAGCTACGTCAAGCCCACAGTCGCCTAAAGGTTTGTTTCTATGTTTCCGTGAATATTTCAAAATCCAACGGCGACAAATCCAACGGGACTTGAGGAGCCAACTCATGACCATACAGGCGACACCCTGTGACCATGTGGCAACAGCTTAGTCATCTGTAGTTGCCGAAAAAATCGCCTAAGTGGGACAGGCACTTAAGGCTAACCAGGATCACCTTCCATAGATTCATCTCTGCAGCGGTATGAAAATTGATTTCTCTAACTTCAAGTAACCCTTGCTTTCCCTCTCTCTCCATCCCTCCCCTACCCTAGACGTCATGTTAGTTTTACTGTCGTCCTGTTGAATTCCTCTGTTTACTCGTTGTCACCTATCCCACACCCAACACCGGCCTATTGTGTGCCCCGCACTTCCTTGATTATAGGTGCTTCTTGCATACCTTCCACTCATCTCTCCTAAGTCCCGTCTATGTCTCTCGTTCCCCTTTCCCCTGACCCACAATCTGAAGAAGGGCCTCGACACAAAACATCAACTACTCTCCTTTTCTCCAGAGTTGCTGCCTGACCTGCGGAGTTACTCCAGCTATTTGTGTCTGCTTTTTGCATTGATGTGCTGGACTCCATCTTAAAACTTCCTTTTCCATCAGTTGGTTATGCCTCCGCCATCCCTCGTAACCAAATGTAGCTGCACTTTAGGACCTTGGTACATTTGCGAGCTCACTTCCCTCAGTGTAACACTTCTCCCGCCTCCCAAGTTAATGTGTATTTAGCTTGGCTTGTAGCTGTACCAGATTAAAGTTTTTTTTAGCCATGCCTGGTTCTACAGTTAGCATGCCTTTTTATAAGCCTTGTTGACTTGACTTGATGAGCTCAACAAGGCTTATAAATTGGATGAGTGGTCTGCCAGTCCATGAAGCTGGAGATGGTGGTGGAATACGTCATTCCATTGCTGATAGTTCTCACTGACGGTGATGAGATGTGGGACCTTTTCTGAATCTTTAAGCACTTTACTCTTCAGTCAATGCTGCCATGTATCTTTGCTTAGGACAAGATCAGCTCATCTATCCAAAAGGTTCTCTCACCACCAACAACAGGCTCGGTTTGGCAACTATATCCTTCGCTCGGCGACCGTTTCGCTGAACGCTTGCGCTCAGTCCGTCAAGGCTGACTGGATCTCCCGGTTGCCAAGCATTTCAACTCCCCAATCCCACATTGACAGTTTTATCCTGGGCATCGTCCATTGCCAGAGTGAGGATATACGCAAACCGGAGGAACAGCACCTCATATTCCGTTTGCAATTTATGGACATTGAATTCTCCAATTTTAGGTAAACTCTCATTGAACACCCCACCCCTTTCACCCCAACACCCCTTTCTCTTCCCAACCTCCCTTCCCTCCACTTTACCCCATCTGGACTCCCACCTATTTCCCTTCCCCCCACCACCCAGCCCTCTCGCACACTACTTTCCTCCAACTGCTTCACAATCTGCAACTTTTCAAATCTGTCTCACATCTTCCTTTCTTATCTTTGCTCCAACCATTTGCCTATCGAACCCACTTCTCACCAATGTCGGCTATTACCTGCCATGCTTTCTCTTGCCCCTCCCTTTTTCCAGCTTTCTTCTCCCACTCACTCCCCCCCGCCCCTACAATCAGCCTGAAGAAGAGTCTCGACCCAAACTGTCACCTATCCCCAGAGATGCTGCCTGACCTGCAGAGTTACTCCAGCACTTTGTGTCCTTTTGTGTATCCTTTGGGACTCGTCTATTTCTCTAAATGGTGATCTTACTGAGTTACAGCATGTGATGGACATGGACACCCATTCTCAGTGCTTCCTCTAATTGATGTTGAAGGTGGATGTGTTTTGATACATCAGCCAAGGCAGAGCAGTAGATGCTAATCAGCGGAAGGTTTTCATATCCATTTGTTTAACATACAGCATGTCCTAAACATTGTCGGTAATGTGTTCGTTTGCAAAAAGTTGCTACCAAACTATAGTTAATTAATTGTGCGGCACGGTGGCGCAGAGGCGGAATTGCTGTCTTGCAGAGAGCACCGGAGACCCGGATTTGATCCTGACCACGGGTGCTATCTGTACAGAGTTTGTACGTTCTCCCTGTGACCACATGAGTTTTCTCCGGGTGCTCCGGTTTCCTCCTACACTTCAAAGACGCACAGGTTTGTAGGTTAATTGGATTTGGTAACATTGTAAATTGTCCCTAGTGTATAAGGACTAGTGTACAGGGATCACTGGTCGGCACGGACTTGATGGGCCAAAAACTATAAAGTTTCCCTAGAGTGCGTAGGGCAGTGTTGGTGTGCATGGATCACTGGTCAGCACACACTTGATGGGCCAAAGGAGCTGCTTCTGCACTGTATCTCAAAACTATACTAAATTGCATCAATTTACTTATTTTCCCTTCCATTCTGTGCAGAATGTGCCATTGTCATCAAAGATGCTATCCCCTGGCTGTGATCCCATTTACCTGGAGCCCACTATCAAATGCCTTATAGAGGTTGCATACCTTTATTCAAAGTGCAGAGACTTTTCCTGATGTCCAGGCCATGTTAAACTGCAACCAAGAGCAGATCCGCTCACTGCCATTGTTGGAATCTCACGCTTTGCAAACTATTTGGCACATTCCTGATGATAGTCACTGCACTTTACTGAATGCGAATGCAGCATTAGAAAGTTCTGAGTTCAAGGAATGCCGTACATTCTAACGTTGTCTTCACAACGCTCGAGAATGTCTGGGATTACAAGTGATAACAGATGTCTCCTTCACACCACTCTCATCGTTTTCCAGGAACTGGTAAAACTCAAACAAAGATCAGGAAGTGCCTGGCTATATGACGTTGTCAGCTTTCAGTGATACCCTCAAGGATATCCCTGCCATGTGTCTGACATTTTGAGATTCAAATTCCACTATGAGGATGTCAACAGATAATCTACCAATGCACGGCAACGGAGCCTCACTGTTATTTTGTGGATGTTGTATTAAATCTGGCCCAGTCTGCCCTCCGAGATGCAAACGATCCAAAGTCACCATGTGAACAAGATCACATGGGAGTTCACCCTTGGCGACCTGTCTGGATTTACCTCTTGATGACATGTCATTATTGTGTTGCCATTTGTGCGATCCTCCTGCGTGCTAACTGAGTGCAGCTCTCCCTAAATTACAACAGAAACTATATTTCTCTGGAAGTATTTCACTGACCACAAGTATTCCCTGAATTTTTCAGTTTGACTGATTACAGTGTGTTTTTTAGCATAGCCGTCTCAGAGTCGAGCATCTGTGTTGCGTGGACTTGGGTGAGTTAAGAGGTGATTTTAGTTTTACTTTATCACTTCATTGGTTTTATATAGTGTCATGGCTACATTCTCCAGACTGCTTAGTTTTAAGCAGAGATACTAGAGGAGTACTCTAGTAACTTTGGTTTTAAGTAACAGTGTTATGTAAAACAGTAAGCAAGCAACCATTAGCCTTCCAGCTGATTGAATAACCAGCTGGAACAAGTTAATTGAATCACATTCAGTCTCCTAATTGGGAGACTGAATGTGCCATCCCATCTCAAAAAACATGGTCTATGTGTAACAAAGCATCCTGTGAGCAACGACAATGCTATGGCGAGTAAGGGACTGCTGCAGATTTGGAAAATTGAGACAGAATTAAATAAATCGATTAAATTAAATAAATATTTTAAGACCGATCTGCCAGGATAATGGTGTATTGTGACTGCAGTATTTAGGCTTTGATTCTTCTTCTTGCATGTGGCGTGCACGGCCTAACGTTGTTGGACAACTTGTTCTATTTGATCTTCCGTTTGTGCTTGTCGAGTTGATTGCATTAGTCGAAACAGGGCGGACCACGTGAAGGTTGCGATCTTCCACCCCTAGGCTTTGATTGAACTCATTGCATTTCCCAGCAACAGAAGATAGGTCAGATTTTTTTTTAGGTGCTGGAGTAACTCAGCAGGTCAGGCAGCATTTCTGGAGATAAAGGATAGGTGACGTTTCGGGTCGGAACTCTTCTTCGGACTGAAGAAGGGTCTTGACCCAAAACGTCACCTATCCTTTTTCTCCAAAGATGCAGTCTGACCTGCTGTTTCTCCAGCATTTTGTGTCTATCTTTGGTATAAACCAGCATCTGCAGTTATTTGGTTCCGCATCTCTTCAGACATGGATAGGTGATGGTTCGGGTCATTATAGTCCGTAGATGGACCCCGACCCAAAATGTCCCCTATCCATGTTCTTCAAAGACGATGTCTGACCTTTTGAGTTACTCCAGCACTTTGTCTATTTTTGTAAACCAAAATCTGCAGTTCCTTGTCTTTCCAGGGTCCAAGTTAATATCTCTTTGATTATCTGCAGTTTTCAGGAACTTCAGTGTGGAGTTGATGAGATGGAGTCTTCTGAAGACTGAAATGCATCAGGGAGGAAAAACACAATTCTGACACTTAATATTGGAAGACAACCACATTCCATAGACTTAGCATTGGTGGACTGGTTGGCCAAGAGGGATAAGTGAATGTGGCAACAGGTGATGCAGGTATGGGGATCCTGAAGATAATTTTTCAGGAGTCTCGGCCTTTATCTTTATCCAGCATGTGTGTGGACTGAGAGTGAAGGGCAGAATGAGCAAACTGGTCACAGCTCTGAGGTACAGGTTTACATTGGTGAGTCGCTGGTGGAGAGAGTTAGCAGTTTCAAATTCCTGGGCATTAACATTTCAGATGACCTGTGCTGAGCCCAGCACATAGATGCAATCATCAAGAAGGTACCCCAGCGCTTGTACTTTCTACGAAGTTTAAAGAGATTTGATATGTCTCTGAATATTACAATAAACCATAACAGATATACTCTAGAAAGTATCCTTACTAGTTGCATTATGGCCTGGTATGGAATGGAAGAGGCTACGAGAGTGGTGGATTTAGCCGTGCCTATCGCAGGCACAGTCCTCCCCATCCATCAAAAACATCTGCTTGTGGTGCTGCCTCAAGCAGGTGGCATCTATCATTAAGGATCTCCACCTTACAGGCCACACCATCTTCTCACTGCTATGATTGGGCAGGAGATACAGGAACCCACAATCCTACACCATCAGAGTCAGTGGATCTACTTTCCTACAACAATCAGGTTCTTGAATCAATGTCCCCAACCCTAATCCTACCTCGACAACCTTGCATTCCTATACGTTAGATTTGCCGTATAAAACCGATGCAACCAGTAAGGATTATTTCTACCTCTTGCCCAACTCTGGTCTTGTTTTTTATATAATTGTATTTTTGCACGCATTTTTTTTGCACGCTATTTCCTTTTAGAAATGTATTTGTAATTTATGTATAATTTGTCTTTGCCTTTAAATCTCTAAACCTGTGGTGCTGCTGCAAGTGACATTTTTCATTGCACCTGCACCTCCTGTGCTCATGCCTATGACAATGAACTTGAACTTGCTCAATCACTCACTATGTAAAAGGTTTACCCTCAGATCACCTTTGAAATGTTTTCCTCTCAGCTAAAGTCTATGTATATGCCCCTTTGATATCCCTATCATGGGAAAAAGATCTGCTCTCTCTATGCCTTAGATACTCATCTGTACTACAGTTAGATCATTCCTCAACCTCCTTCACTCCTGGAACAACAAGCCCATCTCTCCCCATAGCGAAGGTGCTCCGATCCAGGCAACATCCTGGGTGAAATTCCAATGCACTCTCCCCAATACAACCACATTCTTCATCAAAGGTTGTTGTGGGAGAAAAGGATTTGAACCCAGGAGCCGCTGGCACAAGAATGATGGAAAGTGGGAATTATCCCTTTGGGATGGGCATCTGTAGAACTTGGCTGGGACCAGTGAATCACACAACACGGACTGTGGATAAGGCATTCGGCTACTGTAAGTAGCTGTAAGAGAGTTCAAACACGGGGAACTTAAAAAAATTAAATAGAAAGTACAAAATGGGGCACATGGGGACAAGAGTAAAGTTGTTGCCAGAGACACGGGTCTGATCCTGACTACGGGTGCTGCCTGTATGGACTTTGTACGTTCTCCCTGTAGCTGTGCGGGTTTTCTCTGGGTGCTCCGGTTTCCTCCCACATCCTAAAGTCCCCAGGGTGTAGGATAGAACTAGTGTATGGGTGATCGCTGGTCAGCGCAGACTCAGTGGGCTGAAGGACCTGTTCCAACGCTGTATCTCCAAAGTAAACCAAACTAAACTGAAAGAGCATTTAGCAGAGTGTGTCAGGAGGGACACAGCATACAAATTTGGAACACGCCTACAATTATCGTCAAAAGACAAAACTGAAATCAAAAATCATGGGGTGTGAATTCCAGTGTACAAAAAGGGATTAATGGATACATTCTAACGGCCCTGGTTACAAGGTGCCCAAGAGTGAGAGAATAAAACATTCCCAGGAAATGCCTCTTTTCGAAGAGATAGTTAAAAGGCAGCAAGAGTTTGGTGTAGAGCTAATATTCAAGAATGGAATGAAGAGCATATCGAGCCAAGACCTAGGCTCAGAAAATCCAGCACAATCAGTTTGGGCGAAGCTGAGAAACAGCAAAGGGTAGCGATCATTGGTAAGAGTTTTATGTAAGCCCCCAAACAGTGATGGTAATTCAGGGCAGAGTATAAATCAGGATATAAGAGACGCACGTAACAAGGGTAAGACAATAATCTTGTGGGACGTTAATCTGCGTATACTGTGAGCAAGTCTAATCAGCGGTAGGAGTTTGGAGCTTAAATTCAAAGATAGGTTTCTGGACAAAATGTGTGGGAAAGAACTGCAGATGCTGGTTTAAACTATCGATAGACACAAAAAGCTGGAGTAACTCAGTGGGTCAGGCAGCATCTCTGGAGAGAAGGAATGGGTGACTTTTCGGGTCTGAAAAGGGTCTCGACCCGAAATGTCACCATACCTTCTCTCCAGCGACGCTGCCTGTCCTGCTGAGCTTTTTGTGTCTATTGATAGTTTTCTAGATATGTTTTACCAAACCAATGAGGAAAAGGACTATTTTTGATTTAATAATGTGTCAAGATAGAATTAATTGATCGTCTGGCAGTTAAGGAGCATTTGCAGAGTAGTGTTCATAACAGAAAAACTGGAAGTGGTTTATTTTAGTCTGGAACTGGGACCTTAACTTAACAAAAGCAACAATGATGGCATTGTGAATTGTTTTAGCAATTATTCATTGGGTTTGATTACAAGGTTTGAGAGGATATAACCAACGATTGAAGAGATAAGCAATGCAGGGCTTACAAGTAACAGAAGTTAAAGCTAACATTAGATATAACAAAAAAGCCTTGTAATATTTCTTGAAAGAAGTGGCAATCCTGAGGAATGAACATTTTCTGATTGCATCAAAGGAGGGCCAATCCACTGATAACGAAAGGTGACAAGAGACACAATAGGGTGGCACGGTGGCGCAGTGGTAGAGCTGCTGCCTTACGATGCCAGAAACGCAGGTTCAATCCTGACTAAGGGTGCTGTCTGGAGGTTACTTGTCCATGGTGTGTAGCATAGAACATAGTATACGGGTGATTTTTGGTTGGCGTGAACACGGTGGGCCAAAGGGCCCGTTCCCATCTGTATCTCTAAACTAAACTAAACCCAGCACAAAAACAAACTCCTGGAACAGACAATATGATGTGCGGGGAGGAATGTGAAGTTATTAACTTTGGTAGAAAAAGAGTATTTTAAAGGGTGAGCGATTGAGACAGTTGGTGTTCAGAGGGAGTTAAATAACCATATAACCATATAACAATTACAGCACGGAAACAGGCCCTCTCGGCCCTTCCAGTCCGTGCCGACCATTTGTTTTCCCCTAGTCCCATCTACCTGCACTCAGACCATACCCCTCCATTCCCTTCACGTCCATATACCTATCCACTTTACTCTTAAATGTTAAAATCGATCCTGCCTCCACCACTTCTGCTGGAAGCTGATTCCACACAGCCACCACCCTCTGAGTAAAGAAGTTCCCCCTCACGTTACCCCGAAACCTCTGTCCCTTAATTCTCATGTCATGCCCTCTTGTTTGAATCTTCCCTCCCCTCAATGGGAAAAACGTATCCACGTCAACTCTGTCTATCCCTTTCATCATTTTAAAGACCTCAATCAAGTCCCCCCTTAACCTTCTGCGCTCCAAAGAATAAAGACCTAACTTGTTCAACCTTTCTCTGTAACATAGTTGCTGGAACCCTGGCAACATTCTAGTAAATCTCCTCTGTACTCTCTCTATTTTGTTGACATCCTTCCTATAACTAGGCGACCAAAATTGTACACCATACTCCAGAAATGTCCTTGTGCCTGGACCACCTGACGTTACAATGTAAGCAGTCATCACAACAAAGCCAAAAATAAAACAATTGTGCCCTTCGGGAACAGTGTGAAGAAGGGTCCCAACCCGAAACATCACCGATCCATTTTCTCCATAGATGCTGCCTGACCCGCAGAGTTACTCCAGCACTTTGTGTCCTTTTGTGTATCCTTTGTGACTCGTCCATCTCTCTAAATGACACCTTAATGAGTTACTGCGGGTGATGGACATGGACATCCATTCTCAATCCTTCCTCTAATCGATGTTGAAGGTGGATGTGTTTTGATACATCAGCCAAGGCAGAGCAGTAGATGCTAATCAGCGGAAGGTTTTCATGTCCATTTTTCTACCACACGGCATGCCTTAAACATTGTCGATAATGTGTTCCTGTGCAAAATGGTGCTTCCAAACCATAGTCAATTAATTGGGTAGATGGTGGCGCAGCGGAGGAGTTGCTGTCTTACAGCACCAGACACCCAGGTTCGATCTTGACCCACAGGTGCTATCTTTACAGAGTTTGTACGTTACTCAACCCCATTCTCCTGCCTTCTCCCCATAAAATCTGACACCCATATTAATTAAAATCCATCCTTGTCATTGATGACTGGTGATGCAACACTGAAACGAAACATGACTTCTAGAGCCAGAGAGCTCACAGTGTGGAAACAGGCCCTGCGGCCCAACTTGCCCACACCAACCAACATGTCCCACCTACACGTCCCACTTACCTGCATTTGGCCTATATCCCTCCAAACGTGTCATATCCATGTACATGTGTAGGAAGGAACTGCAGATGCTGCTTTAAACCGAAGATAGACACAAAATGCTGGAGTAACTCAGCGAGACAGGCAGCATCTCTGGAGAGAAGGAATGGGTGACGTTTCGGGTCGAGACCCTTCTTCAGACCCGTACACGTCACCTATTCCTTTTCTCCAGATATGCTGTCTGACCCGCTGAGTTACTCCAGCTTTTTTTTGCCTATCTTCAGTTCAAACCAGCATCTGCAGTTCCCAGTCTTAAGACAGGTACATGGATAGAAGATAGACACAAAAAGCTGGAGTAACTCAGCGGGTCAGATATCTGGAGAAAAGGATTAGGTGACGAGTTCGGATCTGAAGAAGGTTTTCATTTTCTCCAGACATGCTGCCTGACCCGCTGAGTTACTCCAGCTCTTTGTGTCTATCTTCTATCCATGTACCTGGCTAAATGTTTCTTTAACGCTGCGACAGTCGACGTTTAAGACCATTTCAGATTGTGTTTTTTAAAGTGCAGAATGGTGGTTAAAGTCCGAAGAGCGGCCAGCCCAGCCCAGCCCAGCACGCATGGAGTTAAGGCAAGATAGAGAGGCAACGCCCCCAAAGTGGACGAAGCGTTGCTGCCGCCTCCCAGCCTTTCGGCTCCTCGTAATTGGTGTGTGGCCGTCAATCAGTGAGCAGGAGCTGTCAATCGGCGGGCGGGGTGCTCGCTCACTCTGTGCTAGAGGCAGAGCAAGGCCAGGCTGGGCGGCGAGCGGTGGAGCCGGCAGCAGCAATGGTAGGAGGGGAGGTTTATTTACTACCTCGGCTCGGCTCCGGGCTCTGAGAGCGGGCGGTTTGTGGGGAGGAGAAACGGTGTCCTCCCGGTCAAAGCGTGCAGAGTACAGCAGAAGTGTCCTCCGGGCCGGAGGGGGGAGGGTTCGACCCCCCCCACCCCCCCCCACCTCACCCCGAGAGGGTAAACCTGCTTACTGAGCGAGGGGCGACCTGGACCCTGCCTCAGGTGGCCGCGCTTTCACTCGGCGAGAGTTTCAGCCGCTTCGTGTCGGTTTCAGTTCTTGTGAGTTTCAGGCTGCAAACTCCGGCAGAGCCAGCCTCGCTGGTGTGTGTGAAGTCCGACCGCTCAGCCCGTACTATTTGCTCCCCCCGATTTGTTTGTTGCAACCTTTTGGGGTCCAGTGACTTACTTGACAGCGGGCAAATAATCTTCACTGCTTTCCAGATGTGCATTGGTAAAAAGCGTGGGCAGATGTGCGCCGCCGCGGCTGTAAACAAGTTACACAAGTAGTGTGTGTGACCAGATTTACCTGCCTACCGTTACACGTGATCTTTCATTTCTCTATCCACAGCATGCGGGTCTGTTTCGAAAGAAGATATTAATATATATGTATGGGGGGGGGGGGGGGGGGGGGGGGGGGGGGAGAAATCAATGTAATGTTGACAGCGGGGAATACAGTGCAGGGAGGCTGGTTTATGAAGAAGGCAGTCACAGAAAGCTGGAGTTTTTGTGTCTCTGGGAGAATATAGCTCGTACTCTCTCCGGCCAGAGGAGGTTCCGCTACTTGTTCTGCTGAAGAAGTTTCGGGAGCTGGAGTGTAACTTAACGAAGGTAGAGCCAGGCCAGCTACCGGCTGGTAGAGTAGCTCGGGGGAACAGATGACCCACTCTCCTCTCCTGTCTCCTGTTGACTAACTTTATTTTAACTCTTCCGCCCTGGGATGGCGTATCTCCTGCGGTGGGAATGGGAATCCCTCCCGGAATAAAACCCGGGTCACAGCGAACCGGTCGCTGGCAGGGAGCCGAGTCTGTTCCCTGTCGGAGGCGGTGTTCATAACTAACTACGTTCCCAGCTAGACACGAAACACTGGAGTAACTCAGCGGGTCAAGCAGCATCAGTGGGGCCCAGCGCAAATTGGAAGAACAGCTCCTCATATTTCGCTTGGGCAGCGGTAGGAATATTTACTTCTCTAACTTCAAGTAACCTTTGCTTTGCCCCTCTCTTCATCCCTCCCCATCCTAGTTCTCCGACGTCTGACTGCCCCCCGTTTTTTTATTGCCCTTGCTTCCTTCGTTGTCATATTCTCCCAACAATTATCTATTCTACATTTTCCTTGACCTCCATCTCTTTTGATATCTCGTGTTCACATCTTACACTTAATTATCTCTGTCTCCCTCTCCACTGACTCTCGGTCTGAAGAAGGGTCTCGACTCGAAATGCCACCCACCCCTTCCATCCAGAGATATTGCCTGTCCTGCTGAGTTACTCCAGCGTTCTGTGTCTATCTTCAGGCAGCAAGCAGCATCTCCAGATAGAAGGAATGGGTGATGTTTTGTCTTCTTTAATCTTCAGCCTTCTTCAGTCTTCACCCTTCTCTCCAGAGATGCTGCCTCTCCTGCTGTGTTACTCCAGGTTTAAACCAGCATCCGCAGTTCCTTCCTGCTCAACAGTTTTCCTTGTCTTGACTGCATCCAGATATGGGTGAGTCAATTTCAAAAGGCTGAGTAATTAGAACATAGAACATGCAATATTACAGCACAGCAATGGGGCCCTTTGGTAAAACAATGTCTGTGGCAAACATAATGCTAAGTTAAATGCTAAGTTGTCTGAGGAAGGGTCCCGGTCCGAGACATCACCCTTTCCTTTTCTCCAAAGATGCTGTCTGACCCGCTGAGTTACTCCAGCTTTTTGTGTCTACCTTTACTAAGTTAAACTAATCTCTTTTGTCCACATGTGATCTACATCCCTCTATACACCTGCACACCCATGTGCCTATCTAAAAGCCTCTTAAAAAAGCACTATCATATCAGCCTACACCACCACAGATGGCAGCGCATTCTAAGCACCCAAACACCATGCACTTTGAATGTTGTCCCCCCCTTTACCTTGAAGCTATGCCATGTAGTCTGACATTTCCACAAAGATGTTTTGCCATAATTGACCAGCGAGGATGTGGTGTTTATTAGACAGTCAATGAATTGGTTAATTTCTGAGGCTTGGGTCATTGTCCTTGAGGAAGTTGGGTCTATGTAAAGACCACTCTGTGAACAGCGCAGGCAACTTGGTATTGACTGAAAGATACAGCACGGAAATGCCCCATGCCCCCCCCCCCCCCCCCCACCCCACCAAGTCCATGCCGACCAACAATCATCCGTTCTCACTAGTTCATGTTTTCACGTCCACTCCCTGCACACTCGGGGCAATTTACAGAGGCCAGTTATCCTCTGAACCTGCACATTCTTGAGATGCCCGAGGAAAATGGAAAACCCTTAAGAAACACATGTGGTCACAGGGAGACCGTGCAAACAGCGCAGAGGCAGCACCTGAGGTCAGGGTCAAGCCCGGGTCTCTGGCACTGTCAGACAGCAGCTCTACCAGCAGCATCGCTGTGTCTTCATTAAACTGATAGTCATTGCAAACCTGAGGCCTCTTGACTCCATGGCAACCCTGCTTTGAAAGGATATTCATAAATATTCCAGCAACTCTTGCTACTTACACCCTGCAGGGCTTTGTTCTGCGCCGTGATCAGTCAGGTGTATTAGTTGAACCCTGGGAGGAATACACAATGCCGCCCTGTGGCTGGGAGGCAGGTGTTAATTCTAACTACGCCAGAAACATAAATGGAGGTGTTCATTGTTCTCTTTGTGAAAATGGAACTATCAGAGTGTGGCGAACCTGTGGAATTCATTGCCACAGACGGCTGTGGAGGCCAAGTCATTGAGCATTTTCTTAAAGCGGGGATTGATAGGTTCTTGATCAGTAAGGGTGTCAAAGGTTATGAGGAGAAGGCTGAGAGAATGTGGTTGAGAGAGAAAGGTAGATCAGTCATTGAATGACTCGATGGGTCAAGCGGCCTAATTCTGCTCCTATGACTTACAAACCTATTTTGGTGGTGCAAGAATGACCCATCTTGGAGGTGGTTCAGATAGCGATTGAGTTGGATTGTTCTTTACTCAATAGAGTTTGGAATAGTTTAGAGATACAGCATGGAAACAGGCCCTTCACCTCCCTCCCCGAATCCACGATGACCTCCGATCACCAATTCACACCAGTTCCATGTTGTCCACTTTCACTCTGCTACCCACACACTGGGAGCAATTTACAGAGGTCAATTAACCCTTCATGCCCCACCCACGTCTTTGGAAACTGGCGCAAACCCACGCAGTTGCAGGGGGAACGTGCAAACTTCACACAGACAGCACCCGAGGTCAGGACAGAACCTGGGTCGCTGGTGCTATGAGGCAGCAGCTGTGCCACTCTGCCACCCACAGTTGGGGGAAAAAAACATTTTCTGAGGGATATCGAGATGGGTCGAAAATGAGAAGATGCTTCCTATAACTATAGAGTTGAATCAAAGAGGGGTGTGGTTGGAGGAAGAAAGGTTGACCACTTTGGGTCAAGATGAGGGGCAAATTCATGTTGGGAAAGATGTAAACCTGGGAAGCCTGCGTGCCAAAGGACTGTGCATTTTCACACTGAGGTTTGATATATTTTTGCCTCATAGGTGAATTAAAGGATATGAAGATCAGTGGGATTGTCTGCTGGGGGGATTATCAATGATCGGGTTGGGGTGGAGAGCAGGATTGTGGAACTGCACGGCCTATTCCTGCTTCTGCTCCCATTAGATTCATAATCCAAAGCAAACATCTTTAAATTTTTAGTACAGAAACGTCGTAATTGGGTCAGAAATTGTGCGTAATATTCTTTTTGAAAATAACTTTGTTTATTGAAGAGCACTTTACAATGTTGTGAGATAACATTCTCCTGATTTTAATCCTTGTGGAAACGGCTGCATCTGTAACATGGGACCAGCTGTTGTCAAATTGAGCATGAGGAGTTGGGAATGTTTTAGGAAATGGCAAAGTAATGAACAGGGGGAGATGATGAAGCTGTGGCGAATATCCGCGTACTAGGCCATCGGCGAGACGAAACGTAGACTGGGCGATTGTTTCGTTGACCACCTTCGCTCAGTCTGCCTAGACCTACCTGATCTCCCGGTTGCTAAACACTTTAATTCTCCTTCCCATTCCCACACTGTCCTTTCTGTCCTAGGCCGCCTCCATTGTCCGAGTGAGGCTAAACGCAAATCTGAGGAACAGCATCCTCATATTTTGCTTGGGCTTACAACCAGTTGGTATGAATAATGGTTTCTCTAACTTCGAGTAACCCCGGCATTCCCTCTCTCTCCATCCCTCCCCCACCCAAGTCGCACCAGCCTCGTTCCCACCCAACAAGCAGCTGACAATGGACTGTTTCCTTTATCATTGTTACTTTTATGCATATCTTTCATTCATTGTTCTATATCTCTCTACATCATCGTCTATATCTCTTGTTTCCCTTTCCCCTGACTTTCAGTCTGAATAAGGGTCCCGACCCAAAACGTCATCCATTCCTTACTTCCAGAGATGCTGTCTCTCTGCTGTCTACCTGGGCTAATCCTATTTGCCTGAATTTGCCCCATATCCCTCTGGAAGTTTCCCCATCCAGGTACTTGTGTGAGTATCTTTTTAAACATAATTGTACCTGCCTCTACCATTTCCGCCAGCAGTTTGTTCCAACATGCACCTCGTCCTCTGTGTAGAAAAGGTTGCCCCATAGGTCCCTTTTCAATCCTTCCCTCTCAGCTCAAGTCTATACCTTCTAGTTTTAGACTCTCCCTCCTTTGGAAAAAAGACTGTGACTGTTCACCTTATCTGTGCCCATCATGAATTTATATACCTCTATATCATTAACCCTCTGTTTCCAACACTCCAGAGGAGTCAACCTATCTAACTTCTCCTCATAACTCTAGGCTTCCCATCTCAGTAAAATCCTTGTCAATGACAAATCATCATCCAAATCTTCATCAAGCTAGACAAAACTGTGCAGTGCCTGAATGAGGGATTATTCAGGAGTAATCGGATTACGTTGTAGGCATTGATTCCAATGAGAATATCTGGTCTAACATTCATTGCAAGCAGTAATCGGTTTGAAATTAAAAGGATAGCTTTGTAAGCGAACAGCACTGTCTACAGAAGGGAGGCTAGTGCCTTCTCAAGAAGTGTGGTTTACAAACTCCCATGACTGTGATCGCGAAAGCATTGGCATTCTTAAGTTCTCATAGGATGTTAGAGGTATGTTCATTGACTTAAATAAAACATTTGCAACTTAAGTTGGTTTGCTTCCTTGTGGTATAGATCATGAAAGCTTCCAGACAAGACATATTGGCATTTGCCACATTAAACATGGTGATCAGCATGTTTGCCCTTTCTATTAATTATTGGGATATTTGTGTATTCTGGGAATCGGCTCCCTCAACACCAGTTTTGAATGTCAGGTTTCTCTGACGAACCACCTACAGCATTTTTTTTTTCCTGTGGTATATCTTTCCTTGGATGAAAAGTCAAAACTCAATGCAATTCTCCAGATGCAGTGTTACCAATGCCTCAAATAATAATAGTAAGACGTCATTGCCCCTATATTGGGGCGGGAGATTGCAACCTTCACGTGGTCCGCCCTGCTTCAACGAATACAATCAACCCGACGTGCACAATCAAATAAGATCAAATAGAACAAGTTGTCCGACAACTTTAGGCTGTGCACGCCATACGCAAAAAAAAGAAGCCCCAATATTCAAAGCACTTGCAAGTGATGCCAATATACAATTGGAGGAACAGCATCTCATATTTCACTTGGGCAACTTACAGCCCAGTGGTATGAATATTGATTTATCTCACTTCAGGTAGCCCCAGCATTCCCTTTCTCCCTATACCTCTCCCACCTAAGTCACACAAGCTTCTCATTTTCACCCTACAAATGTTTACAATGGCCTGTTTCCTTTATCATCATTATTTTTTTCATATCTTTCATTCATTGTTCTCTATCTCTCTACATCATCGTCTATATCTCTCGTTTCCCTTATGCCTAACCAGTCTGAAGAAGGGTCTCGACCCATTCCTTGTCTCCAGAGATGCTGCCTGTCCCGCTGAGTTACTCCAGCTTTTTGTGTTTATCTTCGGTGTAAACCAGCATCCGCAGTTCCTCCTTACAATTCCTCTTGTCTGCTTGCTGTGCCTTCACATTTGCTTTCAAAGACCAATGGTTAATGCAGTGACACAACTGGTGGAGCTGCTGCCTCACAGCACCAGAGACTGATTCGATCCTGACCTTTGGTGTTCCCTGTGTGGAGTTTGCACATTCTCCCTGTGACCACATGTAACCATCCTGCTGCCACATGTGACCATCCTGCTGCTGATGTACTTCCTACGGCAGCTGAGGAAGCATATTCTGCAACACGGGCAATGATGGTCCAATTCTACACGGCCATCGGAGAGTCTGTCCTCACCTTCTCCATCATGGTCTGGTTTGGCTCAGCCACCAAGCACGACACCTGGAGGCTGCCGCGAATCGTTCGATCAGCAGGGAAGGTTATTGGCTGCAACCTTCCTGCCATTGATGAACTGTACACTGCAAGGGCCAGGAAGCGAGCGGGCAAGATCATCTCTGACCTCTCTCACCCTCTATGGCCACAAACTCTTTGAATCACTTTCCTCTGGAAGGCGACTCCGGATTGTCAAAGCTGCCCCAGCCAGACATAAAAACAGTTTTTATCCACGAGTAGTTGCTCTACTCAACAGCCAAAAATCTGTAGCCTCACTTTGATCTGGTATTTTGTTGATTCGCATGCTTGATGAATGGTGTTTTATCATTAATGTTTTATTATTATTAATGCTTAGTGTTTTCTGAGTCATTCGTAACTGTCACTGTATGTCATGTTGTTACTTGTGGGCGGAGCACCAAGGCACATTCCTTGTATGTGAATACTTGGCCAATAAACTTACGCATTTCCTCCAAATGCGTCGATTCCACCCCACGTCCCAAAGACCTGTTACCTCTCTAAGTGCGCAGGGATACAGATCTTTATCATTAGAAAGGATGAAGGCAGCACATGTGGAATGCCACCACTTGCAAATTCCCGTCCAAGCTACACACAGTCATCATTTTTAAACCCTCTTCATTCATCCTGCATGACTTTTTCACTAACACTAATTTCCTTTTGCTTTATATAGACTCTTGGCCCGCAAGCATTTCTGGGAAGTTACTTATGTCATCTTCCTTTATAGCAGAACCAACCTATTTGTTTAACTGTTTGTCAATTCTTTGTTCCCCATTACCACTTCTCTTGTTTCGTACTTGTTTCATATCCTCTTTTAACATATTAATTATGTTCTTGTTCCTTGCAAGTTCATTCCCACTCTTTCCGTCCCTCCCACACCCCCCCCCCCCCCCCCCCCCCACACACACACGTTTCACTGTTCATATCCCCTTTGTTATTACCTTTTCCCACAGCCCACAATGGACCATTGTGGGCTCCACCTTTCCTTGATCATTGGTGCTGGCTTTGATTTGTTTTTTTCATACCTTTCATCCATTTGTTCTTTGTACCTTTTCATATCTCTAGTTTCCCTCTCCCCGACTCTCAGACTGAAGAAGGGTCCTGACCCGAAACATCACTCATTAGGGAACACCCATGTAGGTTGTATTTCTCAATGTAATTAGGGAAGGACAGGAAAAATTGCTGCGTTTGACACTGAGAAGTTTCCTTGGCTTAAATGACACTCATTAGCATCATGAGCCTCTGATTACTCATGAATTAGCTGAAGCTTTCGTCGACCAAAGAAGAAGAGATTCCATTAGATTAACAGATCAAAAGACTTGACACAGTTGAAGTACTAAGTCAGGCTAGTGAAGCAGACAGTGCATCATTTTGATGTGTAAATCCAGCCTCTTACTGATTGCACTGATGAATTTACATCTCACTGGCTATCTTCCTTCAGATCTCAGAAGAAGCAAATATATTGTTAATTTGTTGTAAATGGCCACATTCTCAATACCATCCAGTGGGAAAACATTTGTGGCTGATTTCCTCTGAACCAAATGATTTCCCAACCTTGGAGCTCCGACTTGATTTAATTTGCTCTCTGTTGTCAAAGTCAAAAGAGTTTATTGTCATGTGTCCCTGACGGGACAATTAAATTATTTCTTTGCATAGCACAACAGAACATAGTAGGCATTGACTACAATTATATACTTAAATACACACATAAATTAATAAAGTGCAAATAACAGATGGAGGGTATTAATGTTCAGAGTTTTGTCCGAGCCAGGTTTAATAGCCTGATGGCTGTGGGGAAGTAGCTATTCCTGAACCGGGTCGTTGCAGTTCTCGGGCTCCTGTACCTTCTACTTGAAGGTAGCAGGGAGATGAGTGTGTGGCCAGGATGGTGTGGGTCCTTGATGATGCTGCCAGCCTTTTTGAGCCAGCGACTGCGATAGATCCCCTCGATGGAAGGAAGGTCAGAGCCGATGATGGACTGGGCAGTGTTTACTACTTTTTGTAGTCTTTTCCTCTCCAGGGCACTCAAGTTTCCGAACCAAGCCACGATGCAACCGGTCAGCAAGCTCTCTCTCTACTGTGCACCTGTAGAAGTTAGAGAGAGTCCTCCTTGACAGACCGACTCTCCGTAATCGTCTCAGGAAGTAGAGGCGCTGATGAGCTTTCTTAATAATTGCATCTGTGTTCTCAGACCAGGAAAGATCTTCACAGATGTGCACGCCCAGGAATTAGAAGCTCTTGACCCTTTCAACCATCGACCCGTTGATATAAACAGGACTGTGGGTCTCCATCCTACTTCCAAAGTCCACAATCAGTTCCTTGGTTTTGCTGGTGTTGAGGGCCAGGTTATTGTGCTGGCACCATATGGACAGTCGCTCGCTCTCTCTTCTGTACTCCGACTCATCCCCATCAGTGATACGTCAGTGTCCTGAGTTTATTGCCATTTTATCCTGCTCCAACCTGTCCCTTCATGTAAAATCCCAATCCCACATTCACAACCAGCCCCTTGGCATTATTGGGTAGGAAGGACCTGCAGGTGCTGGTTTGCACAAAAGATAGACACAAAATGTGTCTGGTGGGAACCTGGAATGCGCTGTCGGCTGGCTGGTGGTTCCACAGAGGACAGATTGAGGAACAAAGCAAGCTCGCAACTCTGGGGGAAATCCCAAGAATGGTACAAGTGTTGTGCAGGGAGGAACTACACCAACGATAGACACAAAATGCTGAAGCAACTCAGTGGGTCAGTCAGCATCTCTGGAGATAAGGAATAGGTGATCTTTTGGGTAGAGATCCTTCTTCAGACTCCAGTCTTCTCCCGAGTAAAGTCTGAAGAAGGGTCTCGACCCAGAATGTCACCTATTCCTTTTCTCCAGAGATGCTGCCTGACCCGTTGAGTTGCTCCAACATTTTGTGTCTATCCTTGGCATGCAGTCTTGTTAGCCTTGCTTAACTCTTTCATCTGTCTGTGTCTTATTCTCTATCCATATTGCCATTTCATCTCCCAACTCTACTTTCTCTGTGTTTTCTCCTGAAATGCCTTTGATTTTGTCTTTCAAAAACAAAGCATTTAGCTATCCATTTACACCAATGTTGTTGCAGCTACTGATATCATCTCTTGATGTCTGGCTCCATTAACAAGTACTATTTTCACATAGTCTATGCTCCTATTCCCTCAAGTGCTACATGTACATGACATTGATCACCTGCAAGAAAATGCCTGATCATCCCTCATTGACCTTCAAAGTGACTATTACCATTACCAAATCTCCCGCCAGCATCCCCTTTGCGGTAGGGATGGTGAGGATAGTTAGATCACAATAGACCCGAAATCTAGAAATGAGGAACTGCAGATGCTGCTTTACACGAAAAGGACACATGGTGCTGGAGTAACTCGGCGGGCCAGGCACCATTTCAGGAGAACTTAGACATGTGATGTTTCGGGTTGGAGCCCTTCTTCAGATTGAAGAAAGGTCCTGACCCGAAACATTACCTATCCATGTTCTCCAGACATGCTGTCTGACCCTCTGACTTCCTCCATAGAAACATGGAAAGATAGAAAAATAGGTGCAGGAATAGGCCATTCGGCCCTTTGGGCCAGCACCGCCAATCAATATAATCATGGCTGAGCATCTAAAATCAGTACCCTGTTCTGATTCAGTATCCCTCCATATCCCTTGATTTCTTTAGCCCTAAGAGGTAAATCTAACTCTCTTGGAAACATCCAGTGAATTGGCCACCACTGCCTTCTGTGGCAGAGAATTCCACAGATTCACAACTCTCTGGGTCCAGCACTTTGTGTCCTTTTGTTGACCAGAAATCTCACTGGACCAGCCGTTTAATTCTGTAACTATGGCATTGGTGTATTTTTGTGGCAAGCACTGAGACACTGTGACGAACTTTGTTTTGAACCGTTGCTACTGCATCCACTGAGCATGAAATACCATGTGGTGTATTTGTACCCATACAAACAGCTCATCTCTCCACACCACAAACTAACGCCTTCCGACCCCAATGCAAATATTGGAAGCAATGCAAATAAGTTCTCAAAACAATGCTAATATACTGTGAAGGAAGGAGCTGCAGATGCTGGTTTACACCAAAGATAGACTCACAATGCTGGATACCTCAGAGGGGCCGGCAGCATCCCTGGAGAGAAGGAATGAGTGACGTTCCGGAACGATATCCTTCTTCAGACTGCCTGTCCCGCTGAGTTACTCCAGCAATTTGTGTCTATCTTCAATGGTAATATACTGTTTGAAAGGAATTGCAATTGAATCAAATTCAGTTTGAGCTTTGACATTTGCAAGCATTTGCTACAGCCATGAACAAAAACTATTAGATCAAAAAAACCTATAGATTGAGACATTGTGAGGAGTTCTTGTTGACCACTGGTGAGTTATATCCAGGTCTTGTGAGAGGCTACAGCAGAGGTGATATGAGGCATGAGACACTTGTGTTAGATCAAGACTAGAAAACCTTGTTCTTGAAAGTGTTTTAACAGAATTATTCAAAAGGGAGAAATCTTTTTCACCTGCCTTGCTCTGTTCAAAGATTGGAAAATGAGATTAGATTTTTCTTGGTGTTGTATTTGAGGTCATCCTGCTCATCATGCTTTGATTTACTTTTTCTATAAGTCCTATTCCAGCCAGCACAATTACCATTGCTGTTTGGAAGGAAGGTCGGATTTATTATGACTGCCGTGACTCTGAGGAAGAGGGGCTGAGCCAACTCTGTCTATTTGCCTCTCTCAAGATATAGAAACAAGGAACTGCCGATGCTGGTGCTACAAAAAAAAAAAGACACAAAGTGCTGGAGTAACTTGGTGCGTCAGGCAGCATCCCAGGAGAACATGGATGGCTGACGTTTTAGGTCGGAACCCTTCTGCAGACTGGTTTTAGAGATACAGCAGGAAAACGGGCCCTTCAGCCCACCGACCAGCATTCCCTGCACATTAACACTATCTGACACACTCTAGGGACAATTTACACATGCACCAAGCCAATTAACCTGCAAACCTGTACGTCTTTGCAGTGTGGGAGGAAACGGAAGATCTCGGAGAAAACCCACGCGGTCATGGGGAGAACGTACAAACTCCGTACAGACAGCACCCGTGGTTGGGATCGAACCCTGCAAGTGCTGTAAGGCAGCAACTCTATCGCTGCGCCACCATGCCACCTATGATTGTGTGTAGGGGGTGGGGATGAAAGCTAGAAGAGAGGATAGGCAGGACAAGGCGTGCTAGGTAATCGGTGAAGAGTCACCTCCCCATGTTATCCAGGGATACAGCCTGACCTGCTGAGTTACTCCAGCACTTTGTGTCTTTTTTTTCTGGTGCCTCTCTCAACCTTGCTTTCAAGAAAAAAATGATCATTATAAGCAGACAATGTGGGCTCTTTTTCAGAAGCTTGGTGTGTGCTAATTGACTGCCACATGCTTTCTAAATTAGATTAGTGACGACGTGTTACGGAGGCTTTATTGAAAATAAAACCCCTTTGGATGGACGTGTAGAAAGCGCTGTTTTAATCTCTCCCCCCCCCCCCCCCCCCTCTCTCTAGGCCCTTTTGCAGCTGCCCCCACCTGTAAGTGGACATAATTCAGCCAAGCAGCATAAAAACAAGCAGGAGTAAATTTCCACGCCAGGTTTTAATCAAACAACAAGTCCAAAATCTCCTGAGTCAGATAAAATTTTAGTGCACTGCTGTTTCCTCTCTGATAAAACACCACAAAAATCGCACACTTTGTTGTGATTGAGCATGTCGGTGCCCAATTGCTGGAGGTCATAGCCCTCGGAGGGCCGCCTTGGTGCTTTATTTCTGCGGCGCTCCCATTACTTCACTGTTTATCATCAGTAAACACTTTTAATTTGTGGCAGCCCCATTGCTTTGACTTTCTGAATTCACCACAGCAACTTGGATCGAAAATGAAGGCGGGGAACTGTGTGGCTGTGCTTTGTGAACACATCAGCAAGTGGGAAGGAAGAACCACGCAGGTCTGAACTCATTATTGTGCAAGGCCAGGTACAGGAGTGACGTTGTCCATGTGATAGGAAAAAAAATAGAAACCTTCTATTATGAGGCCACTCAATCCATTCAGTCACAGTTGTTAATAGAACAATCCCATCCGTTGTCTTGCCGACTAGACTGGTAGTCTGAGTTATTTTCCCTCATGTAGTTTGTTAGGTTCATCCTGAAGCTTATTTGTAGAGTATACAGAGCTCAAAATTAACGTTTGCCCGGGTGCCAATGGCGACCTAAAGTCCCGCCAGGCAACCTAAAAGGTGTCTGAAGAAGGGTCTCGACCCGAAACATCGCCTATCTCCTTCGCTCCTTAGATGCTGCTGAGTTTCTCCAGCTTTTTGTGTAACCCTCGATTCTCCAGCATCTGCAGTTCCTTCTTTAAAACCTAAAAGATGTGCCATTTTGCCCGGCTTGGCAAGCACCTGGAACACCTATCGTTCAACTCTGAGCGGGCCCCCCTCTCTCTCTCTATCTCAATCTCTATCTCTGTCACTCTCCGTCTCCGCCCACCATCCGTATCCTTGTCCGGGCTCCGCTCTCCGCCCGCTCCTGATCCGCCGGCCGCCCTGCACATGCGCACTGCCATGGCAATCGGTCGGCGTCGGCCACTTTCTCCATCCCTTTGCATTGTGGGAGATCTGACCGCCATTGCTGTCCGGTCGCCGCCTCGCCGCGACCGCTGAAACCCAACGCAGAATCACTCCCCGAGCTGGAGTAACTCCCTGGAGTAACTCTTGCTTCTTGGTTTCCTGGAAATCCAAAAATATTCCAAATGGAATTTAAACAGGAATGGACCCATCACCACCAAACTCCAAACTCCGAAAAATAACAGCCTATTGCACTTTATCTGTTTATTTATTGTGTATATATATGGTCTTTGGTATATAGACACTCCAAACTTTTATCTCCTGTTCTGTATTGTGTTTACATTTTCTGTTGTGCTGCAGCAAGCAAGAATTTCATTGTCCTATCTGGGACACATGACAATAAAACTCTCTTGACTCTTGACGTGGACTTAAGCAAAAAAGGGTTCGGGGGGGAGGAAAGGGCTACCTTAAATTTAGTTGTCTGGTTGGGTAACTATGGTAGGGTGAAGACTATTCCATGCTTTAGTTGTGTGTGGCAACTCCCTGGAGTAGCCAGCATCTCTGGATAGAAGAAATTGGGCGACGTTTCGGATAGTGACCCTTCTTTAGATTTCCTCTGGTTTTAGTATTTTTAGTTTAATTGAAAGATACAGAGTGGAAACAGGCCCTTCGGCCCACTGAGTCCACACCGACCACCGATCACCCATACACTAGTTCTATCCCACACACTAGTGACGCAAGTCAAAAGTCCAGAGTGTTTTATTCTCTCACGTCCCAGTTAGAACAATGAAACCTTTACTTGCAGCAGCTCCTGGGATTAATAAAGTTCTATCGTAGAGTATCATGTGTGTAGGAAGGAACTGCAGATGCTGCTTTAAACTGAAGATAGACACAAAAAGCTGGAGTAACTCAACAGGTCAGATAGAATCTCTGGACAAAAGGAAAATATTATGTTTTGGGTTGGGTCTGAAAAAGGTTCCTGCACACCTTTGGAATGTGGAAGGAAATGAGAGCACCCGGAGAAAACCCATGCGATCAAAGGGAAAAGGAGCAAACTCCATACAGACTGCACCCATATTCAGGATCAATTCCGGGTCTCTGGCAATTTTAGGCAGCAACTTTATGGCCAATGTACTGCCCCATAGTCTTGAACTGAATTAAAACATACAGTCGCTGTAAAGGGGGACATAGCGTCACTTAGAGATTTAAGACTGAAAAAGGACTTTTTTTTAGTAATCAAAGTTATCAATGTATAATCTTTTGTGTGCTGGAAAATAATATATAGTGGCATAGCTGGTGGACTTGCTGCCTCACACGCCAGAGATCTGTGTTCGATCCTGTCCTCAGGCACTGTCTGTGTTGAATTTGCACATTCTCCCTGCAAGCGTGTGGGTTTCCTCCCGCATCCCAAAGATGCATTGGCTTTGTAGGTTAACTTGTCTGTGTAAAACTGCCCTAATGTGTAGGGAGTGGGTGAGGAAATTGGAATAACAGAACTTGTGTGAATGGGTGGACATAAATACTGGAGAAACTCAGAGGGTGAGGCAGCATCTATGGAGCGAAGGAAATAGGCGACGTTTCAGGTCGACAACCTTCTTCAGACTAATGTGAGGGAGGGTGGGGGGGGGGTGGGAAGAAGAAAGGAAGAGATGGAGTCAGTGAGCTGTGGGAGAGCTGGGAATGGGAGGGGAAGGAGGGAGAAACCAAGGACTGCCTGAAATTGGAGAAGCCAATGTTCATACCGCTGGGGTTTAAACTGCCCAAGCGAAATATGAGGTGCTGTTCCTCCAATTTGCGGTGGGCCTCACTCTGGCCATGGAGGAGGCCCAGGACAGAAAGGTCGGATTCAGAATGGGAGGGGGAGTTGAAGTGCTGAGCCACCGGGAGATCAGGTTGGTTATTGCGTACTGAGTGGAGGTGTTGTGTGAAGCGATCACCAAGCCAACGCTTGGTCCACTGAGGTTGATCATATGCTGAATAATCCAACCAGATTTTAGTTTTGAAGTGGAAAGAAATAATAGAAATTGCATTCATTGCAACGTGTAAAAAGAGTTGAGATTTGTATTATAATTTTGCTGCATGTCATTGTGGTATATATCATGTCTTGATTGGTGAATATGTTTAGTTTGTGACTTTATTTGAAGCAGTAATGATATGTGAATGCGTCATTGAGCATAATTCCGACTGGTAACTACGCACATCGTCCGAGCACATTATCGCACGCATCATGCAAGCAGAGAAAATAACTTAAGTGGGAGCCCTGGAATGTTGGTTGAAGATAGGCACAAAATGTCACAGATGTCAGTAACTCAGCGGGACAGGCAGCATCTCTGGAGAGACAGAATGGGTAACGTTTTGGGTCGAATAGATGCTGCCTGACCCGCTGAGTTACTCCGGGATCTTGTGTCCATCTTCAGTTTAAACCAGCATCTGCAGTTCCTTCCTACACATAATGTAAGTTGTCTTGGACTTGTAGCAACACGAAGAATATTCTTGCTATATTAAGTCTCTAGATAAAACTAAAGCTTAGTGTAGTTATGACTCTTTAACATAATAAGGGCACAACTAACCTTTAACCTAATAGTTATACAAACCACAAACCTCTGTATATGTACTGTGTCCTCCAAGGCCTTTCCAGTTTCTTCCCTCCATAGTCCCGTTGTGAGTAACATAGAAACATAGACAATAGGTACAGGAGTAGACCATTCGACCCTTCGAGCCAGCACCGCCATTCGACATGTTCATGGCTGATCATCCAAAATCAGTACCCTGTTCCTGCTTTCTCCCCATATCCCTTGATTCCGTTACCCCTCAGAGCTAAATCTAACTCTCTTGAAAACATCCAGTGAATTGTCCTCCACTGCCGTCTGTGGCAGAGAATTCCACAGTTTCACAACTCTCTGGGTGAAAAGTTCTTTTGCAGACAGTGAGATCCAAATCGTTCTCGCTCTGCATTAATATATTTTTCCTCGTGTCACCTTCACATCTTTTGCCCAAACGTTTAATCTGTGCCTCTCTGCTCCTTGGACCGTCTGCTAATGTGAACTGTCTTCTAAACCAGACATGACCTTTCACCAAACTGCTTTTATTTGTAGTTACTCCTCGCCCTTGTGGGTGGTACATGGGGAGTAGGGGGTGATGTGCCATCTATGTGCCAAGTAGTGGTCCGTGGTATTTTGCCTATTTTCCATTAACAGCTGATTTGAGCCCCAAAAAACTGATCGTTGAAGAGAGATGGGTCTGGGGGGGGGGGGGTGGGAGAAGAGGATTCCCATGTTTGATTGGCTTGGTAGAAAGATGAGGGGGCTCATTGCTTGAGATTGACCAGAGTGGAGACATTACAAGCCACAATATATTCCATCAAATCAGATCTAAATGTATTCGGCACGGTGGCGCAGCGGTAGAGTTGCTGCCTTACAGCGCCAGGGACCAGGGTTCGATCCTGACTACGGCCGCTTGTCTGTATGGAGTTTGTACGTCCTCCATGTGACTGTGTGGGTTTTCCTTGGACGCTCCGGTTTCCACCCACATTCCAAAGACGTACAGGTTTGTAGGTTAATTGGCTTCAGTAAAAGTGTAAAATTGTTCCTAGTGTGTGGGATAGTACCAATGTACGGGGTGATCATTGGTCGGCGTGGGCTGAAGGGCCTGTTTCTGTGCTGCATCTCTAAAGTATAAAGGCCCTTCTGAGATATCTCGATTTACTTCTGGATTTCCCTCCTATATAAAGTTCTATGGTATTATAAAGTCTACCCCCAATATTGCACATTAGTTTGAAGCTACTAGGGTTCAATGTTAGATTACAGAAATTGTATTTATTATTTTTTGCTGTACATTATCTACATAATTATATGTTTTGGATTGTGCATGAGAATTGATCAAATATTGTGGAATCCAGATGTCAGATTTCACCCTCCTTTGACAAAGGCGGTGTGAGGCTTGAGTTAACCAAGTTGCCAAGGAGATCATGATGGCTCATGGTGCTAACTGTTGAAGTGCCGTCATCTGATTCCTGCCTGGCAGCTGGGTCCAGTTTTATCCAGGAGTCTGGACATGGGCACCTCCGGCTGGAATTGCTGGAGCCAGGAACTCTGTGCGTGCCTGCCGACCCAACCCAACCCAATGCAGTGGGAATTAGTACTGGAAGCAGCACAGGAGACTGCAGAATCTTGAGCAGGAAACAAACTGCTGGAGGAACTCGGCAGGTTAAGCAATATCTATGGATGGAGACGATATTTTGTATCAGGACCCTTCTGCAAGACTGGAATAAAGGGGAGATTGAGTTATAATAATACGGCGTGTAAACGGGCCCTTTGGCCCATCTTGCCCACACCGGCCAACGTGTCCCATCTATGTTAGTCTCACCGCCCTCTAAACCTGTCTTGGGTAGCCCATATCCACATTGACCTTCAGCCTTGGTTACGATCTCCACCCTTCTTTCGTTGGCCAATTAACCCCTCCTTACCCAGATCCTTGCCAGATGTTACCCCACCCCTTCCTCTCACCTCTTTCTACCAGCTCTCCTCTACTCTCGCAGTCCAAAGAAGGGACCCGAAACATCATCAGACCATTTTCTTCTATAGACACCGCCTGACTTGGGGAGCTCCTCATGTGGTTTGCATTTTAGTTCAGGAACTAGCGATGGCTGCCCTGCCTCCTCCTGTCCTCCCATCCGGGGAGCATCCGGCTGAGACGGAGAATTCCATCGTCACTAGTTTCTGCAACTGTTTTGTGGTTTAATGTAAAAACTGCGGTTTTATAGTTGTAACCAGAATGACTTGGTTTATTCAGAAATGTAGGAAGCTGAATAAAGTTTCAGAATGGAGACAAGTGGATCTTTTTTGGTTTCACTGTGCAAATTTAAAATGCTTTCACTTTGGTAAAATACTCTGTACTGTTCCTTTCAGCAAGAACTAGGGTGGGACCCCAGAATGCAGATACACCCCGCTCTAGGCTTGGTTAAGGTAGCTGTTCCTGAACTGTGAATGGGTCACAAGGCCAACTTTGTACTGAGCTATAACATTGGATTCTGACCCGACATGCCACCTGTCCATCCCCTCCACAGATGCTGCCTGAACCATTATGTTCCTCCAGCACTTTGTGTTTTACCATAAAATCAGATCTTTGAATTAACACTGTGTGGCGAACATTGTTTGTTACAAATGAGTGCATTGATCCCAAATTATTCCCAGCTTTAGAGAGGAATTTTCTTCTCCATCTCACTGTGATTCAAACCCAGTCTAAGAAGTAAGCACATTCTAGCCATTATCTCTGTGGGTTATTGTTTGTCTTGTTGTTCTTGGCACTTTGAGGGATTGTACAAGGCTGGGAAATCAATTGGGGTTTCTTTGTTATTGGGCGAGGTGTTTCACCAAAGTGCTCTGAGCTTCACTACAGAGGATGCACATTTGTAACTACATCCTCTGGGCCAACTCCTTTTTTGGCTTGACCCTCAGAAGAGCAGAATTGAAAAAAGAGTCACAGAGCACGGAAACTTGACCTTTGGCCAAACTTGCCCATGCCAATCAAAAGGCCTCATCTACAACCATCTAATGCCACCTGCCTACATTTGGTCCATATCTCTCTAAACCTCGCCTATCAATGTACCCGTCTAAATGTCTTTTTAAGTGTTGTTATAGTGCCTGTGGTTAAAGAACTAGAAACTGCCGAAACTATCTCCCTGTCCCTTAACTGTCCCTAAACTCTCAGGCAGCTCATTCCAATGGCACTCAATATTATTCCTTCCTCCCTTGTGTTCTTTACTCTCACCTGCCTACCTTCAAACTTACAGAAAGTTATGGTGGTGCAGCGGGTAGAGCTGCTGCCTCACAGCACCAGAGCCCTGGGCTTGATCCTGACCTCAACTGCTGTCTCCGTGGACCATCTAAGTTTCATCTGGATGCTCCGCTTTTCCTCCCACATCCCAAAGACGTGCAGGTTTATAGGTTAATTGACCTCTGTAAATGGCCCCAAGTGTGTAGGGAGTGGATGGGAAAAGTAGGCAACGTGGGACTAATGTACGTGGGTGATCGATGGTCAGTGTGGGCTCGGTGCTTTGAAGGGCTTGTTTCCATGCTCTATCTCTAAACAAAAACTAAACTCGTTTTGTTCCGTCGACCCATTCATCTCCAGATTTCTGGTGCCCATCTAACCTTCCAAGCTCTTCTTTCCCTCTTCTTAAAGGGGCACAAAGTGCTGGAGTAACTCAGCAGGTCAGGCAGCATCTCTGGAGAACATGGATAGGTGACATTTCGAGTGGAGACCCTTCGTCACTCTCCCCTCGTCTCTTCCACCTTCACCACAAAGCCGTGGGCAGTCACTAGACAACTCAAGGCGACGTTTTCCTCAGCAGGTGCAATCCTTGACCCTGTTACACTGAAACCCAGAGATCTGCATTCTTTATGATGGTGTGCCGGCTCATAGAATAATCCCAGACCATAATTTATTCTTCCCACATTCCCATCAATGCCCTAAATATCACACTACTCTCCTACACACCAGGAGCAATTTACAGTGGCCATTTAAACTACCAACCTGCAAATTGCACTTTGATTTTTATTGCCGAAACATATGCATGTTCTCCAGGAATGTTGCCCGACCTGCCAAGTTACTCCAGCACTTTGTGTCTGAATTTCTATTGCTTTGTTTGGTGGTTTGCATCACTGCTTGTGATATATCGGCCTAGGGCATTCTATGTAAATATTAACGCACAGGTATTTATTTCTGCTCATCAGTTTACAATAGCTGTGCATTAATTCAGCTGGAGGCCGATTCATTCCTCTAGCAGATGCCAGTGTGAGTTGGAGGTCAACTTGGATTTCTTGCTGTTTATCTTTTAATGAGCAACTTGGGATTTCCTGGCGCACAGCTGTTTTTGCCTTGCTGGGTATTTTAAGTTTAAAGGGAAAAATCGGATGTTGAGAACTTAATGAAGCAGCACGGCCTAATGCGATGTGTGATTTGTAAAGAGTAAAATCAAGCTCAAAAATACACTGGTAGGCATGAAGGGGTTGTGGCGGGAGGCTGTCGGATTCCACAGACAGAATTGAATGGATGGGGCTCACTGAGGGAAGCACGGAAACTCATGACTTCTTCTCGGTTTTCACAAGAATGTGGGAGTAGGAGGGGGAGGAGAAAGGGTGAGGTTTGCATATATATATATATATAGCAACTTGCTGCAGTATCTCCAATCTGCTATTGAAGTGAGAGCCAGTCTGAGCAACATAGGGTCATAGTCATAAGCGTGGAAACAGGCCCTTCGCCCCAACTTGCTCACATCACCCAACATGTACCATCTGCACTGGTCCCACCTGCCATCCTTGGGCCCCATATCCCTCTAAACCTGTCCTATTCATCCACCTGTCCAAATGTTTCTTCAATGTGGCAACAGTACCTGCCTCAACTGCCTCCCGCGGCAGCTCGTTCCACACACCCATACATCCACGTTGAACACGCTGTCCGTGGGCAGACGCGGTAGAGAGGTTGATAAAATCTATTATCATTGTCTGCCTTCACTGAGCAGAATAGAAACTGATCCGTATTTTCCAAAGTCAAATTGTGGACTTTTTTTTAAATTATTGTGACCTGAGAAGATTGGATCAGAGGGTAGATCATTAGAGGCCTCTTGGTTTGCTTCTGAGAAGTCAAATCACGCCCTCAATGGCATCCCCTCCATTTCCCCCACTTTACCCCCACACCTCCTCAGAGAGAAAGAGTAAGATTCTGAAGAAAGGTCTCGACCCGAAACGTCACCTATTCCTTTATTCCAGAGATGCTGCCTGACCCGCTGAGTTACTCCAGCATTGTGTGCCTATCTTCAGAAGAAACATCCCCCCCCCCCCCCTCTTTGTCCCTGCCTATCATCCCACCAGCCTCGATAGTCAATGGATCAGTAATTTCTGTCACATTCACCTAGATCTTCTCTCCTGCCCTCTGCTTGGGGTCATTTCCTTCACATCACTGGGGCTGCACCTCCATCCCTACCAATTACCCCCCCCCCCCCCCCCCACCCCCCTTCCCCAGGCCCTTTCCCAAGCAGCAACAAGTGAAGTGACACCTGCCCTTTTAGTCCGCTCTTTCCTGTCACACAACGAGCAAACCATTAGTTTTGTGTAGGTTAGTTTATTGTCACATGTACCGAAGTACAGTGAAAAGCTTTTGTTGGGTGCTGACCAGTCAGCGGAAAGACAATACATGATTACAATCGAGCTGTCCACAGTGTACAGATATGTTTCTTCAACGTGGCAACAGTACCTGCCTCAACTGCTTCCTCCGGCAGCTTGTTCCATACACCCACCACCCTTTGCATGAAAAAGTTACCCCTCGGGTTCCTATTAAATCTTTTTGTTCCCTTTATCCCCTTTATTGTTTGCACTCGCAATAGAACCTCTCGCCCAGAGGGTGAGATTACATCCGGAAATACATGGATATGATACTAGAGACACTAAAAATAAAATCTCCCTATATGCGGATGATGTATTACTTTATATCACAGAACCAGAAACAAGTATCCGAAACTTGTTAAAATTAATAACAGAATTCGGATCTTTCTCAGATACAGTATCAATTGGAATAAAAGTGAACTTATGCCAATAACGGTGAATAACTTACATATACTACAACAATTCCCTTTTAACATAACAAACGAAAAAATTAAATATCTTGGAATTTTTGTAACAAAAAGATTCGACTCTTTATTCAAATCTAACTTCCCCCAATTATTGAATAAATTAAATAAGAATATTTTATATTGGAAAAGCTTACCTATCTCAATGTTAGGTAAAATTAATACAATAAAAATGATCTTTCTTCCACAATTATTATATCTCTTCCAATTAATTCCGATATCTCCCTAAAAATTTCTTCAAAAAGGTAGATTCCCTAATTACTAACTTTATCTGGGATTATAAGAGTCATAGAATAAATAAAAAACATTTATGTAAATCTAAAATAAATGGAGGATTAGCATTACCAAATTTTATGTTTTATTACTGGGCAGTCAATATTAAAAATATGAATTTTTGGCTAGAAGAAATAGATAACCAACCAACTTGGTTAAAAATGGAAAAAGAAGATTGTTCTCCCTTTGAAACTAGTTCTATAATATTTGCTAATACTAATTTAGCTAAGAAAATTTATAGTGAAAATCCGATAATAGAAAACGGAATCCGTATTTGGAAACAAATAAAGAAAACATTAAAACTAAAATCAATACCATTATCTCTTACCATCGTAAATAATGTTACGTTTAAACCTTCAATGATGGATAAAGCTTTTTTACAATGGAAAAATAAGGGAATTACTAAGATGGGAGATCTTTATAAGAAAAACTCTTTCCTTTCATTTCAAGAGTTACAACAAATTTATGGACTACACACTAAAGAATATTTTAGATATTTACAAATCAGAAATTATGTTTCTGCAAATATACAAGAACTTAGAAATAGAAAGATAGAAATTCTAGATGAATGCTTAAATAAACACCCAAATACAGATACAATGATTTCATTTATATACAATATTCTATTGGAAAATGATGTTCCATCAACAGAAATATATAGACAGTCTTGGGAAAAAGAACTAGGTCAAATTATAAGGCCAGAACTATGGGATGAAAGTTTACAACATATACATCACTGTTCGTTAAATGCTAAACATTCCCTTATACAATTTAAAATACTACATAGATTACATTATTCAAAGCTAAATTACATAACATCTTTCCAAAAGTATCCCCCATATGTGATAAATGTCAACATTTAGAAGCAAATTTATCACATTCATTTACTAACTGTATAAAAAATTACAAAATTTTGGATAGAAATATTTAAGATAATTTCGAATGGTGTCAATATAATTCTGACTCCTGATCCAAAGTTAATAATACTTGGAATACTAGAAACAGACCAACTAGTAACAATGAATCAAATAATTTTTTTATTGACTATTGTTTAATAATTGGGAAAAAACTAATATTAAAATTTTGGAAAGGCCCTACATCCCCAACAATCAAAATGTGGAATACAGAAATGTCGGAGACATTTCATCTGGAGAGATTGAGGCTTGTCCTAATGGACAGGTTAGATCTCTTCAGAGAGATTTGGTCTCCATTTATTAAATATTTACAGGGTCATAATGGCTCGGCACGAGGGCTTGACTGAGACCTGAATATTAGAATGGATGAAGAAACATATATAATAAATCATGACTATATCTCCAAGGACGGATTAATGATTAATACTCCATTCACCATCATACTTCTTACACTCTTTTTTCTCTATCTTTTCCTACCTTTAAAAAAATTTAGAAAATGTATAGAAACATATAATCTTAAATTTTTAATACTAATAAGAATATAAACAGTACTAATATCATGAAGGTATTATTAATATCATGTATTTTCAAATATATAAAATATATAGTCTTAAATTTTAAAATTAACGATAATACAAATATTACTAGCAGTATGAATTTATCATTAATATTATGTATTTTCAATTATATAAAATATATAGTCTTAACTTTTAAAATCAATGATAATACAAATATTATTAAGAGTATGAATATATCATTAATATCATGTATTTTCAGCAATGCAAAATAATGTACTTTGTTATTATTATGTTTCTATAATAAAAATACTTAGGGAAAAAAAAAAAAATCTTTTTGTTCCCCCCTCACCTTAAACCTATGTTTGCTGGTTCTTGACTCCCCTACTCTGGGGAATGTGCGTCTACCCATCTGTTAATCTGCCCACTGCTTGGTCTTGGGGTTTGCACAATTTGTGATACCGCAAAGAATAGTTCTTCCTGGCCTTGAGATTTGACCAAATATTTGCCAACCAGTAAAGTGCTTTTCAAAATGTTGATAACATCGCAATGTAAACAAGGTTGGCATTCAGCAAATCCTGCAAACTGAAATGAGAAACCTGCAATGATGAAACACCTGAGCACTTTTCCCAGTGCAGCTGTTTGCACTTATCTACAGTTTATTAACAGAACTTCCTCTCAGCTATCTTGTTATAAATTCTTAGATCTACCTTTGGAATGGAAACTGTCCATACACCTGGTAATGTTATAATCAATCCTTTCTTCACATTGGAAATTCATCACCACTGGCCTGAGGGTGTCATTAGTGAACATTTACAATTAAAATTTCCAATGAAAATGGGAACAAAATGTACTTTGCTCCAATGTAAACATGTTGGGCATGATGCAAGTTTCTAGTCCTTGGGCACTATTTGTAGTATCAGCAAAGATCTGTATCTGCAACTCAAATTTCACCGTACCTTAATTGGTAAATGTGACAATTAAATTGAATCTTGTATCTATGTTTGAGCATTTCTGCTAGGTATTTGATATAGTGTTTATACTCATATTGGGTATTTGATGTGTGTTACATTATTCTTTGTGTAAAGAAATACTAAAAAACTGTAGAAGACTTTCCAAAACCCTTGATTGAACTTGTCTCTGGGTTCCATTAATAACTGTCTGTTTTTGAAAGTCACTCTCTGCTTGAAATTGGTTTCTCCTTGATTAGTTTCCCATGGATATAATAACCACTCCAACTCGTTCTGAGTGATGGAACATGTCTACTCCAAGAATCTTGTCCTAGCATTATCTCCCAGATCTATGATGATTATTTTCTGAGATGGTTTACTGCCACTGCTACTGTGAATATCTTCAGTTGGGTTCATAGTAATCTTCTCATCTGTCACAAGCACAGGTCATGATTCACTGCCATTGAATGGACAGATGCTGGAAATCTGAAATAAAATAGGAAATGCTAGACAGACTCGGCATGTCAGGTAGCATAAGTCATAGGAGCAGAATTAGGCCATTTGATCATGTCTGATTTATCTTTCCCTCTCAACCCCATTCTCCCGCTGTCTCCCCATCACCTTTGACGCCCTTACCAATCAACCTCCACTTCAAAAATATCCAATGGCTTGGCCTCCACAACAAGCAATGTATTCCACAGATTCACCACCCTCTGATTAAAGAAATCTGGATAAACCAAAAAAAAAAGCATGCAGTGCTGGAGGAACTCGGTGGGTCAGGCAGCATTTCTGGAGAACGTGGATAGATGACGTTTCGGGTCGGACCCTTTTTCAGCTGGCTAGGTCTGGTCCACTGTAATGTCATTGAAACATTAATTAGTTTTAAAAGGTAATTCCAGTTGTAGGAAACACACCAACCAATTGGTTTAGGAGCAATGAGTTCTGGTGATAGTAATCAGGCAGGCAACCTCCTGGAGACAGTAACCATATCCAGTGTGTTATTGAGGAAAAAGCCATGTGCCAAACAACCAGTAGAATGGCCTAAACTTCAGATTGAGAAACTAAAATGAAATTGTAGATACTGGAGACCTGGAACATTCAGAACTTCCATCCAAGGACGGAAATAATTAAATAGAGAGGACATAGATTTAAGAAGAGATGGGTAACGTGTAAAGGGGATGTGTGGGGAACGATTTTTACAGAGAGGATGGCAAGTACCTCAGACGCACTGCCAGGGCCTGTGTTGTTTCCTGTTTAATGCTCTATGATCTAATAGTAAAGAAAAACTGAATATTCCAGCAAAGTATTTAACATGGTTCTGTTTGGTAGGCTACTCTGGAAGGTGAGATTGCATATGATCCAAGAAAAGATTATTTATCAGACTGGAGGCCTGTAACTAGTGGGTGGGAGGGGGTCTCGGGGATCGGTGCTGGGCCCATTGTTGTTTGTGGTTTATGTCAACTATCTGGATGAGAGAGTAGAAATTGCGGTTGGACAACATTAAAGTTAGTGGTATTGTAGATGGTGAAGATGGCGATCAAAAATTATTGCAGAATCCTTATCAGTTGGGCAAGCAGACTGGGGAATGGCTAATGGAGTTTAATGCAAATATCTTGCCAGTATTCATGTCCAGGAATACTGTGCAAACTGGTCAAGGTGGCTTTGGAGACGTTTGAACTATCAAGGTGCTTCAAGTGTGTGGTGCACAACATTGTGCGGTACAAGGAGCTATTATTTGCTCCTGTATCCTTCTAATAGTGTGAGTTGCTATTCCTTTGGGGCACTAGTCTCCATGGTAATGAATTGCAGTATCTCTAAAATGTGGTTTGATTAATTGACAAACGCAGTACTTGTAGGATTGTTCGTTAGGGGCCCAAATCTATTTAAAAATTGCAATAAAACATGATAAGTGGCCGTGGTTTTGAGGTGGGGGGTGTGGGGGAGGCTAGAGTGGAGATGCCATGTACGTGGTTGTTATTGGTTTATTATTGAACCAAGATGCAGCAACAAATCTGTTCAGCAACTACCCAGACAGATCACAATATGCACGAGTCCTTGATTCCTTGATAAATTTGTTATCTTCCGATACCATTGTCTCTTCCTTAGAGATAAACAGGTGGACTAAACTTTAAAATATGCCACATCTGTTTACTTAGATAATACCATGATTGTTATTTGACTTATCTTGTGACCCACAAGAAACATTTGAAAGATCAGTGATTTAATCTGTATACAACCAGATTAATCGTAAGTAATGCAAAATAATGACAATATGTTTTTCTCCCAAATTTGACCATTGTTAACATGCCACAGCCGTGGTATTGTTCATCTTGATATGACATGGACAGTTTCATAATAAAACAATCGATATTTTTAATCTATAACTCCTTATACTTCAACAATTAATACGAATGTTTGGAAAATTTCTTAGGACAAACCATTTATGTTCGCCTGGTATTATTGTCTGCAGTCCGAACAAGAGACATATCAATTATTGTTATAAGAATAGATAATATTCTTATCTTTACCCAAACATTCACAGAAGCTGTACATCATCTGTAACACTTGCTTCAGTTTGCAACAGCTGTTAATCTTATAGTTGAAGCAGCTTATGAACCTTTTTTACATTACTTTAATAATGATAACGTATCATTTGATATTTTGCATAAGCCTCTTCACAAGGCATACATATTCTTATAAGCTTCTGTATTCCTTCTTTTGGAACTTTATTTATTTTTTTACCTAATCCTAATGGAGGGACAAAGTATGTCAACAACAATTAGACATATTTGTATCATGGAACAATTCCCCCCCCCCTCTCTTATGGTGCTTGAATTACTTCTAAATTCAGAATAGTAATTTATAAATATTTTATTAATGCCTAAGCATATGCTTTATGTAATGGGTCAGGTCCTTACCTGCCACCAGGTTTGTAATGGCAGGCACTAATTTGCAGCTGCTCTTATCTCTTCCAATTTAAATGTAATCGAGATAACCCATGACCATGACCTCATTAGTGCAAGTGCAGATATTTTATTAGTATAATTGTTCCTTCAGTGTTCGGTTTAACAGCCTTGAACTGATTGATTGTTTGGACAATGTTTTAACTTGCACAGCTTGACCTACTTTAATTAATTTCAAGCACCTGTAATATTGATTAACACTTTGTTAATCACAACAGTTTTTCCCATGTTCTAGATGTTTCCATTTTTCTTACACTGTGAAAGTGTAAATATAATGATGTTTTGTATGGTTTATACCATGAAATCTTTACACTGAGGTAATTTTATAATATACATGTACGTACCCCTTCTTATTAAAAATTACTTTTGAGTGAAAACCTAAAATCAATTTTTAAAGTTTTCTTGTACAGGTGAACCAATCCTTCCTTAGTTATATTGGTTAACAATCATAATACACCTGTAATCCCCCATAATTGGAGATTTCATGAACTTATTTTGTAACCAGATGTTTGCACCTTTTCAACGTACTTCAAGCCTTCTTTCCCCAATTATATAGGTTTAGATAAGGCTATGTTTGGATTATACCACTTCTGCCTTTGTTTTGATCCATTATCAAATCTTTCATTGGATCATAGTTTTTTCACCACAAGTTAAAAAGATCTTTGCTTTTGTTTTGATCCATTATCAAAATTTTTCATTGGATCATAGTTTTTCTCCCCAAAGTTTAAAGATCAGTAGTCTGTTCTTTTGTAATTAATATCTTTGATTTATCATAAGGCAGGTTTATACTATAATAATCAGGAGTTTAATATCCTGATTTGTATTGATCTGCAAACCTATAGTGCAGATTCGGTAAATTATATGTATTTCTTCCTATTGAGCTCCACAATTGATGGCAATTTATTTTATTTTGAAAGTATTACTTGTTTGCACCATTTTGAAATACTTTGAAATTGTATTTCTTATATCTCATATTATTTGAGATGGATATTATAAACGGATTTACCATTGATATTTTAATAAAACATAAAAGTTTTATCGTATTCTTGAAGTTGGTGAGATACCATATAATTAATGTTGGCAGCTAGGTTTTCTTCCATAGCCTCACCACTTCCTTTAGATATAGCAAAATCTTTTGCTATCTCAGGCACATCTGGCCTCACTTTTTTATTTGTGGTGTGCATTCATAATTCACATCACCACTTGCAGGGTCTGTCTTTTGCAGCCCTGATCCACTTGGAATTATATCCAAAGAGACTTCCTCCACCCTAATCCAGGGTTCAATTCTCAATTTGGCACATAGCCATATTTTGTATATTCAAGCCCCTCAGGGTCTTTTTTGGGCTGTTTGGGTACTGTGACCTTGTCTCTTTTTATATTTTGGAGTACTTTCTCCATATCGCGATTTTTATTAACTTTTTTAAATTACAGCCTTTCTGACTTTTAAAAATTTCCTGCCAAAAGATTGTGGAGCATTTTAACCTCTCTACCGTATTTTTAACGGTACCAGTATCGGAACCGGCCCCGTAATTAATCTCTCATCCCGATCGCTGGGTATTCCCCTGGGACGTTCTTTTCAAAACTCCGTTATTTTAACAGAGTATTTCTGTTCAATTTAAACTTTTAGTTTGTTTTTAAAATCCTTTAAAATCCTGGTTTCCACCAGGCACGGAGTTTTCCAGTCCTAAAAAAATTTTTCAACTGCACTTACCTGCCGGTTCCGAACCTACCGCTGTCGAGGAGCTGTCTGTGCAGCTCCTGCTTCTGCCGTCAGCGTCGACGTAATGCCGTTCCAGCGCCAGGCGGGCCTTCTTCACGTAGTCACTCACGTGACTCCGAAGTAAAATTGGCAGCGTAGATGTGAAAATAAACTTAGTGTTTAGTGTTACAGTGACAGAGAGCAGCAGTTGCAATGGCATAGATTAGATGATTAGGGATACATCCTTGGCATATGAGAGGTTTGTTCGAGAGTCTCATAACAATGGGGAAGGAGCTGTTCTTGAATCTGGTGGTACATCATTTTGCACCTTCTCCCTAATGGGTGAGGGGAGAAGTGAGAATGACTGGGGTGTGAATGGTCATTGATTCTGCTGGCTGCTTTCCCAAGGCAGTGTGAGGTGTAATTGGAGCCACCAGGGAGTTTGTGGGGGTGGGGGGGGGAGGCTGGTTTGCACGATGGACTGGGTTACAGCCACAACTGTACAGTTTTTATGGTTTTGGGCAGAGAAGTTGCCTTACCCAGCTGTGATGCAATCTGAAGGAATGTTATATTTGTTGCATCTGTAGAAATGGGTAAGTGGAGACATGTGTAAGAAGGAACTGCAGATGCTGGTATAAACCGAAGATAGACACAAAAACTCAGTAACTCAGCGGGACAGGCAGCATCTCTGGGGAAAGGCATGGGTAACGTTTTGGGTTGGTTCCGAAGAAGGGTCTCGACTCGAAACGTCACCCATTCCTCTTCTCCAGAGTTGCTGCCTGTCCCGCTGAGTTACTCCAGCTTTTTGTGTCTGTCATTGGAGACACGCCAGGTTTCCTTTGTATTCTGAGGAAAGTAGAGGCATTGGTGTGTGTTTTTTAGTTGTATCATCAATGTGGTTGGACCAGGACTAATTGTTAGTGATAATTACTTGAAACTCTTGTGAATCTTCACGTTGGTGCCATTGCTGAAGACTGGGACGAGTATTCCACGATGCTTCCTGTTTAATGATCTGCTCCTTTGTTTTGCTGACACCATGCCAATAAGTTCCCTATCTGCTCCTTGTACTCGATCTCATCATTGTATGTGTTTTGCCATCTACTATCTTGTAAAAGGAGTTAAAGCAGGATTTGGCTACACAATCAATCGTAAGTTTGTGGGAAGTGTAGTAAGGGGCTCGGGACACAGTCTTGCGGGGGCACCAATGTTGAGAATTATCAGGGAAGAGGTTTTGTGGCCGATCCTCGCTGATCGTGCACTTTGCGTCAGTAAGTAGAGGATCCACTGTCCAGTACAGTGGGTCTTTAGTCCGGGAGTTTGGAGATTGGTTTGGATTGAATTGAGGTGTTGAAGGCAGAGCTAAAGTCGATAATTAGGAGTCTGCTGTAGGTGACCTTGTTATCTAAATGTTCCAGTGCAGAGGGCTAGGAACAGCAGTCATCAAGGCCCGCTATCTTGTTTTACTTGTTGCACTGGGGCGATGGTGATCCTCCTGAAGCAGACGGGCACCATAGGCTGCATGTGGTGCAAATTGAGCCCCCGACACTGACGGCTCAAAATGTTGTACCTTTGATCAAGCTTGACCGACGCCAGCATTTGCACACGTCCTGCCTTGGGGAAGAAGAGCCATTTTCAATCAGATGTTACAATAGCACTCTGCTATCAATTGCAGCTGACTTGTATGCACACAGCTACGAGCTTTCAATGACAGCTGATTGTTGCCTCGTTGCAATGATAAATTGTTAACCAAGAGCCTTTTTCCTTCCTGTAGAATAGAAAGCGACAACCGCATTTCGTCGGCAGCACCTCAGAGTCAAACATAATTAGCTTCCTCTCCAGTTGCATGGATTTGGGATGAGGACACCAGCCACGGGTGGGGCTTGAAGGGGTGGCGTGCGAGGTAATGCGCTCTGTCTGTGGGGAGGCACGGTGGTGCGGCCGGTAGAGTTGCTGCCACACAGCGCCAGAGACCCGGGTTCGATCCTGACTACTGGTACTGTCTTTATGGAGTTTGTACGTTCTCCCCATGACCTGCCTGGGTTTTCTCCGGGAACTCGGTTTCCCCCCACATTCCAAAGACGTGCAGGTCTGTAGGTTAATTGGTAAAATTGCAAATTCTCATGTGTGTGCGTGTGGTCTGTCGACGGCGTGGGCTGAAGGGCAACCTGCTGCGACTGCGACGGGTGCCGGCAAGTCGCCGAAAACAATTGGGTAAGTGGGACAGGCCCTTGGAGCGCTTCCTCATGTCGCAAGAAGAGACTAGCAGGAACAGAGAGCTTGGAGTGGAACATCTGTCTTGGGAGTCTGGTGGTGATCATGCGACTGATGTGGTATCTTTCCGAATGTTTCGTCTCTGCCTTGGGAGAGAAAATTAATGTTGGTTCACTTATCCCATCAATGGCTTTGACAGCGGCAGCATTGGTGTAATCTCTCCAATCTCTGAGGTGCTGTCTCCAGACCTTTTTTGCCTCTGCAGCATATGAGAGGGCAGGGATCACTCTCACTGTTGCCTGGGAGACCACAAGCTTAAAGTTGAAATCTTGATCGTTGAACACGCTGTCCATGGCCAGGCACGGTAGAGAGGTTGATAAAGTCCGTTATCTTTGTCTGCCTTCACTGAGCAGAATAGAAACTGATCCATATTTTCCGAAGTCAAATTTATTTTATTATTGTGACCTGACAGGATTGGATCAGAGGGCAGATCATTAGAGGCCCCTTGGTTTGCCTCTGAGAAGTCAACTATCGCTCTCAATGGCATCCCCTCCATTTCCCCCACTTTACCCCACACCTCCTCTTGAGACAGAGAAATAGTAAGATTCTGAAGAAGGGTCTCGACCCGAAACGTCACCTATTCCTTTTCTCCAGAGATGCTGCCTGACCCGCTGAGTTACTTCAGCATTTTGTGCGCATTTTCAGAAGAAACTCCCCCCCCCCCTTATCCCTGCCTATCATCCCACCATAGTCAACGGATCAGTAATTTCTGTCATATTCACCCAGGTCTTCTCTCCTGCCCTCCCTTTAGGGTCCTTTCCTTCACGACACTGGGGCTGCACCTTCATCCCCACCCCCTTCCCCAGGCCCTTTCCCAAGCAGCAACAAGTGAAGTGACACCTGCCCTTTTAGTCCGCGCTTTCCTGTCGCACAACGAGCAAAACGTTAGTTTAGTGTAGGTTAGTTCATTGTCACGTGTACTGAAGAACAGTGAAAATCTTTTGTTGCGTGCTGACCAGTCAGCGGAAGACAATACATGATTACCATCGAGCTGTCCACAGTGTACAGATACATGATAAAGGGAATAACGTCCAGTGCAAGATGAAGCCAGTAAAGTCCCAAAATGAGGTAGCTAGTAGTTCAGGACTGCTCTCTGGTTGTTGGGAGGATGGTTCAGTTGCCTGATAATAGCTGGGAAACATCGTTCTGATGACTGCTGTTCCACCACCACGTCACATTTGACGTGCTCCTGCCAGTTCCTCTTCTTATCGAGTCCACACTCAAGATGTGAAGTTGTTCTACCGGAGAGCACACTTCTCGGCATCTCTGGTGTCTGCCTTGCGTTTCCTGCGCTTCGTGTGCATGGTGGTGGAAAGATTGGTGGCAACCGGGCTGCAACGTGAATGCTCTTTCCTTGACCCCTTCTGCCAGTTTGGTGCTCACAATCTCGTGATCAGTGCGTCAAAGTAACCCATTACCGATTGGGTTATAGAACGTTCATGTTGTTTGCAAGCGCAACCCTGAGCATCCTGTCACTTTAATTCTCCATCCATCCCTGACCTCTGTCTTTGACGTCCTCCACTGATGCCCGATGCAATCTCTGGTAACAACACCACCTCCAGGCATGTAAAACCTGTCAGGACTCGATGTTGAATTTACAACTTCGGATGACTAGCCTCAACTGTTTGAGCTCCCATATCTCAGGAAGGATGTGCTGGCTGTGGAGAGGTTCCAGAGGAATTTTACAAGAATGATCTCGAGGATGATTGGGGGTTAATGTATGAGGAGCGTTTGGGCCAGTAGGAGTTTAGAAGAATGAGGGGGTTGAAAAAACTTCACGAGCTTTCCCGAGTACCTGCTGTTAGCGTTACAAGCCGCTAAGAGACGTCCCGAGCTCCAAAGTACCCGTTACATACATTCTACATACTTGCCACGAGTTAGATTTTTTTTTTTAAACTCGGGAGAGCTCTTGGGTAAACTTGTGAAGTGGGACAGGCCCTTAACTCCCTCGACTCCTTCACTGTGTTCACTACCCTCTCTCTTGCGCAACATCAGGAGCAATTGACCCGTCGATAGCCTTGACTTCCATCCATGGGTATCTGTTCCCTCTCCTCTTTCTGCAACTTGAAGTGAATATGTTTTCTTACCTTTATAGTTCTGGTGAAAGGTCATTAACATAAAACATTCACTCTTTATTTTGCTTGCCGCGCCTCCTCAGTAACGCCAGCATTAAAAACAATGTTTAACAAAAATGTTGTTTGGTTTTAGGATATTTAGTGTCAGTGTCTTCCCATATATTTTTTCCTCGTGCGAGCCCATAATAACTTGGAGAGCTGGCAGCTCATGCATATAAAAATGCGGTTGTTATTCTTCAGCTCCTTGCCTCAGGTTGGGCTGACCTTGGTTTCGAGAATGATTGTGACAGGAGTTGATCGCTTTCCCATTCACGTAGTCACAGTGTGATGCAGCGCAGGAACCCCGCTTGTCGATCAGGTCAGTTTAGTTTATTGTCACGTCTACTGAGCTACAGTGAAAAACTTTAAAAAAGCCATGCCAACCTCATGCCTCATGAGTGAGTCCCACTTGCCTATCCATGCACCTGCTCAAATGTCTCTTTAAATGTCCACATCCTCTTGACGGTTCATTCCACCTCCTACCAACCTCTGAGGTAAAAACTTTCCTTCGGGCCCCCTTTTGCCTGGCACCTTAAACCTAAGCTGTCTAGTATTAGACCACTCTCACCCTTACCCTGGGAGAGAAGACTCTCCCAGAGAAGACCCTGTTGATTCTATAAACCTCTTCAGGTAACGCATCTCTCTAGTGTAGAACCAGCATGTTACATTACCAGCTGCTATCTTTTTGTAGTGGAGATGGACAGATTCTTGATTAGTGAAGGTGCCAAGGATTATGGGGAGTAGGCAGGAGAGCGGGGTTGAGAGGGGATAGTTGATCAGCACGATTGAATTGCGGAGCAGACACAATGGGCCGAATGGCCTAATTCTGCTCCAGTGACTAATGAACCTATGTGGGATGGGGATCCTGACAACAAGAAGCAGGGATTCCAGACTCGGTACATGGTCAAAATAGCAAATAGCTTTGATCTCCAAAAGTGGTGAGAAAGTGGTGTAGGCATGAAAATGATGAATAGGATCGGTCACATCTTGCCTTTTATTCTTCGAGGAATGTTCAGAGAGGCTCTTGGCACTTCATTCCCTGCCTCAGAACATGACATTTCCACTGGGTGTTTATCTGTCATAGTTTTGAATGAGTTAAATTGCTGCAATTTAATCATCAGCCTGGCATCTTGATCGAGGTGGGACAAAGTTCAAGCTGTTAGCGATAGAGAACTAGTCTGTGGAATTGCTCATTACCAGGCAATTGTTTTGTTTGCCTTTCAACACTTCAGTTTTATTTAATTCATGTCTAAGCCTGACCAAGGCCGGGTTGATGAAAAGCTGAACTGCGAGCAGATTGATTTGGGAATCTTATATAAACCAAGGCAAGCATCACTCGCCAATCTACTTCAAAACACACGGCAGATGTGGGCCCACCTCCGGGTTCTTCCTGGTGTTCATTTTGCAATGGTATAGTTATGATGTTGCTGTAGTGGGCTCTTTTTTTTAATATATTGCTAGGCCAGTCCGACTCGTGCAATCCCAACCCAGTGCCGCCGTCATGGCCAAGTTAAGACTAATGTAGAAAAAACTAAGGCGGCGCGGTAGTGTAGCGGTAGAGTTGCTGCCCTGCAGCGCAAGAAACCCGGGTTCAATCCTGACTATGGGTGTTGTCTGTCCGGGGTTTGTGCGTTCTCCCCATGACCTCTGTGGGTTTTCTCCGGGATCTCCAGTTTCCTCCCACACTCAAGGCACAAGATTGTAGGTTAATTGGCTTGGTATAATTGTAAATTGCTCCTAGTATGTAGTATAGTGTAAATGTGTAGGAATCACTGGTTGGTGGGCCAGCGGGCCTGTTTCCACGCTCATTTTCATTCCATTTTTAACAACTCTGAGCTTGAAGGGCACAAGGTGGCACTTGAAATGCAGTGACTCTTGTGTTCTGCTTGTTACTTGATAGTAAATCACTATCTTACACCCTTGTGCTTAAGTATGATTGTGCCTGTGTATTGTAAGATTTTTACTGAACCGTATGCAAAACCAGGATTTCCTTGTACCCAGGTACATATGAAAGTAAAGTACCATTGAACCATTGCTACTCTGTATGGCAAGTTAGCCAGAGTCTTCCAGCCATATGTCCATTAATGATTGCCAACGACATTCATTTAATGACAGTGGCTGATGCAGCAATGTATCTAAAGTCAAACTACATGCTGTCCACTGTTCTTAAAGCTATACATATGCACTGATATACTACATGCAGAATCTGCCATGAACTATCCACTTCAATGTTACGAATATCTCGCTCTGTTTAATCCATTAATTGATCTTTATCCTTACCGTCACCTCCCCCTACTTTCCCGACCCTCCTTTCCGATGAAGCATCAGACTTAAAGAAGGGTTCCGGCCCGAGACGTTGCCTACATTTGCTCCGCTCCATAGATGCTGCCTCACCCGCTGAGTTTCTCCAGCATTTTTGTCTACCTTCGGTTTTACAGCATCTGCAGTTCCTTCTTAAACATCAGACTTAAATGTTCACTCTCTTTCTCAGCTGATGCTGCTGACCTGCTGACACTTTGTCCCCTCCCCCCCCCACCTCCCCTTCGTCCTGGGTTTGCCAACTCCCTCGTCCTCGGTTTAGCTACCTTTCTCTGCCGAACGTTTCTCCTTGGTTGCTGCCTCGGTCCCTCCCACATTGGCTGCACTGTGAACACTGACCTTCCTTAATCTGAAGACTAAATTTCCCACTTCCCACACTGAGCGAAGGCAATAAAGATTCTTCCAGTTTGCACAGCTGCTTGTCTTTGTCTTGGGGTGAGGAGGGAGGTGAGGTTAGAGTAGGTTAGGGAAGCGGGAAAGTTGAGACGGTGGATGTCACGCTGGCAGTTAAATATAAAGAGGTCTAGAGAGGGTAGAAGGCTGTACTGGGGAGTTCTGAAAAAGGGTCTCACCCCGAAATGTCACCCATTCCTTCTCTCCAGAGATGCTGCCTGCCCTGCTGAGTTACTCCAGCTTTTTGTGTCTATCTTCTTGTCTTTCTCTTGGGTCGGATTCTCTTCAGCTGAGGCTGTGCACAGTTTGAGTGCGTTTGAGCAAATGATCCTTTTCAACCCAAATTCATTGTTTCTCATTGTAAGATGGTGCTCTAAAGTTGCATTATACATTTCTTGCTGAGTGACTCTTTTTGCAAAGTTATACCCTCACTATCTTGGCCAATTTCCCTTGGATCAGTAGTCCCTCTGTTCTACTCTGGGCTAATATCCAAATTATTTCTTTACATTGTGTTCCAAGTATCCAGCATCTTCCTCTTTCTAACATCTGACTCTCTGCCTCCCCCGACTGATGTTCGAGCAGTGTACGTTTCCACTGATCAATGAACCCAACTGTGCACTGAGCTGCTTGGCATCTCGATTGAACCTCTGTCCTTGGGCGTATAAACAACCAAGTGTTGCAAGGTTACTTTGACATGGAGAGCGTGCCATGCCAATCACAGGGGTTGGTAGGACTGTGACTCGTGGTGGTCACCAGCATTAGGAAGCAATGGGAATACTTTATTGTCACATTTGCTTGCATACCCAATGTACACAAATAAGGCACTGGCAAAGTTGCAAAACATGCTGGCTCCCCCATTTGTCCACCCACCCCATCCCCTGCCAACAGTTCCCCCACGCCGGGTCCTCCATTGTGCCTCCCCCTCCTCACTCACGGCGGTCCTCCAAGCTCTTCGTCGACCCACGAGGCATCATAGTGAAGGGCGGCGCTGTCTCAAAGGGTCGAATGGCCTACTCCTGCACCTATTTTCTGTTTCTATGAATTGTCGTGCTCTTGATATATCAGCGGTGGGAGTCACACTATCAAAGGAAGCTTTGATTTTCTGATGTGTGCTGAACTGACTGATTTGGGGTGATGAGCAGATCATTCCTCAGCCGTGACCAAAAACGTCCACCGCCTCTTTGCCTCTGTGGTGGTTCCTGGGGAGTCGGCCACTGCCTGGTTCACCCCACTCGGCACATGTTGGACAGGTCCGGGGGCGGCTTCCTGCTGCGAAGATAAGAGCAGGAATTATTGGTGCGAGACCAGCCTTCAGTCTCTCACTGAAGTGGAGAGTAGTGTGCTGTGCTCATTAAAGCCTCTACAGAATTTGCCTGGCTTCTCGCCTTCATTCCAGGCTCTCTCACGCTCCCGCTACACTGGTGACCCTTGACATTTTGTCGCAAGTCGTGATGGACCCGAATTTTCCTCGGGACGCACAACCTGGTCAACCGTCCTTGCGCCCTGCCGGTCAACCGTCCTTGGGCCCTGCCAGCCCCACCGATCTCCACGCTGTTGTGCAGAAACTGCCTACCCCGTGGACTGACGAGCCCGAAGTCTGGTTTGACCAGGCCGGGGCGCAGTTTGCACTGCGGGGCGTGACGGCAGGTGCAATGAAATACTATTATATTATCAGCGCCCTCGACCAGGCCTCTGCACGACGGGTTTAGCCTTTTCTCCCCGCCCCCCCCCGGCGGCTAATAAGTATGAGGCCCTTAAGGCCCTACTCTCACGTAAGTTTGGCCTCCGCGAGGCCGAGCGGGCGACCCAAATCTTGCGGATGACTGGCCTGGGTGACCGCCGGCTGTCGGCCCTGCTGGGCGATATGCTGCCCCTTATGGGCGACCACGAGCCCTGTTTTCTTTTTAAACATGCCTACCTGCAGCAGCTCCAGTCGGACATCCGCCTTCAGCCTACCGGCGACCCTTTCACCGACATGCAGTCATGTGGGCGAGCACGCTGATCAACTTTGGATGGCCCTTCTACAGGCCCTGGATGCGCTGGAGATCCTCCCGATGGCGCCGGGCAGCACACAGCACGTTGGTGCTTCAATTGACCGTGTTCCCTCCGCGGCGGAATCCGGCTGCCATTGCGCACCTAGGCGCCGGCACGTCGTTCCAGCGTGGCCCGCCGTCAATTCCTTTGGACGCCGCCAGAGGTCGCTGGTGGTCGGATCAGCCCGCGCCTCCACCTGTTTCTTCAGACGCCAGCAAGGGGAGTTGGTGCTGGTATCTCCACCGCTGGGGGGCTGCAGCTCGTCAGTATCGACAGCCCTGTACGTTCCCGGGAAACGCATGGGCCGGCCGTCAGTGATTGCTTTGGCAGCCGGACAGATTCATTGCGTGTTTGTGTGGGATCGCCACACTGGGGCTCATTTCCTCATTGACATCGGGGCAGAGATAAGTGTGCTGCCGCCTTCTAATGGCATCATCCACGCCGGTAAACGCGGCCCCCTCCTCACCACGGCAAATGGGAGCCCAATCCGCTCGTATGGGGTGCGCATGCTCTCCCTCAACTTTGGGGATGGCCGCTTTTCATGGCCATTCGTCATTGCTGACGTTTCCCAGCCGTTGCTGGGCGCGGACTTCCTACGCGCACATTCCCTGTTTGTGGATGTCAAGCGGCAGCATCTGGTGCGCTCCGGTGTAACATTGGAGCTTGTTTCCCTCCGTGTGGGCGACCCGGTCGTGCTGCCTGATGGGCCGCTATCGTCTGTGGATGTACTGGCCGACTTCCCTGAAATCCTCGACCCGCAGTTCCGCTCCTTCGCCCCGAAACGCGGGGTGAAGCATCACATTCCGACTATTGGCCCGCCCCTACACGCCCGGGCGCGGTGTCGTCCACCGGACAAACTCCGTCTAGCTCAGGATTTCCACCTTATGGAGTCGCTGGGTATCGTGCACCGCTCAGACAGCCCTTGGGCGTCCCCGCTCCATATGGTCCCCAAGGCAGACGGTGACTGGCGCCCTCGCAGAGACTATCGTCGGCTTGATGATGCCACCGTCGCTGACAGGTACCCGGTCCCCCGCATTCAGGGTTTCAATGCGTATCTGGCTGGGGCTGCGGTGTTCTCAAGGTCAACCTGGTGCGTGGCTACGATCAAATTCCCGTCCACCCCGACGACGTGTCCAATACTGCCACCATAACACCATTCGGCCTTTTCTAGTTCCTGCGCATGCCATTCGGGCTTAAGAACGCTGCGCAGGCCTTTCAGCATCTTATGGACTGCGTGTGCCGTGGCCTGGACTTTGTGTTCGTTTATCTCAACGACATCTTGGTGGCAAGCCGCTCGCGGCAGGAGCATTGTACCCATCTCCGCCAGCTATGCCAGTGTCTCAGCGATCATAGTCTGGCTGTCAATATAGCCAAATGCCGTTTCGGGGTGACGTCCATTGATTTCCTGCGCCACCACGTAACTCTGCAGGATGCGGTGCTGCTCCCGGCCAAGGTAGATGCTGTGCGATCTCGACTGGTCAGCCGCGGTCCGTCGTCCCCATTGCCTGGCGGCGCAGAATGTTCGAGGGGCTCCACGGGCTGGCCCACCCTTCCATTTGGGCGACGACGGCCCTCGTGGCTTCCCATTTCATGAGGCACAGGTTGTGCAAACAGGTTGGGCATTGGCCGCGCACCTGCATCCCGTGCCAAACTGCGAAGGTACAGCGGCATGTGCGGGCACCGATACACCTACATGGATCTCACCTGACCTACTGGGCTCCTCTGGTAGTTTGCTTTGTTTCATTGCTCAGTAACATGGAGAGCAGTCAGTTCAGCACACATCAGAAAATCAAAGCTTCCTTTGATAGGGTGACTTCCACCCCTCTGATATATCTAGAGCACAACGATTCATAGAAAAGTAGAAAATAGATTGCAGTAGGCCATTCGGCCTTTGAGCCAACACTGCCATTCACTATGATCATGACTCATCATCCAAAATCAATACCCCGTTCCTGCTTTCTCCCCATGTCCCTTGCTTTCGTTAGATATCGCTAAGAGCTATAGCTAACTCTCAAATTCGTATAAAGTCAGGCAAGATATCTATTTGCATAACCCTGGCAAGAACAAAAAGTGGTGAAAGGTGGTTTAACCTGGGGTTGAATAACACCACATGTTTTCGGGGGCCATCAAGAAACTGGTTTCTATGTTCTGGTAGGTTTATCCCTACTTAGGTTTAAAAGGTTACAGGCTTACTCTGTCACTGGAAGAGACTTGTGGTCTGAACTTTGTAAGAGGTGGCTGCAAAGATTGCATCTGCTGCGTTAGACGCTGATCTCAGGGAGAATTTGCAACACGTGCACTCCAATAATTCGTACGGGAGTTGGGGTTTTTGGGGAGAAGGCGGAAGAATGGGGTTGAGAGGGAACAATAGATCAGCCATGATTGAAATGGTGGGGTAGACGTAGTCTAATTCTAATTCTGGCTTAATTCCACTCCTCTCACTTCTGACCTGATGAAGCCAGTTGTGCCTGTGCCACACGGGAAGCACACAACTCTGCGAACCTTCAAACTGACATCCTCACTTGTGTGTCTTTCACAAACAGCAGTAAGATGAACCATGATGTTATTTAAAACAAACACATTTTGAAGCAAGTTCTAGGCCTCGATAGTTGCAGCTCACCTTTTGACTCTCCATTCCCTCTTCAACGTCATCTCCTCTGTCTCCTGAGAGTTTCCTTCAGATGAATGGAACGTTTCACTTGAGGCAAGAAGACAGACACAAAATGCTGGAGTAACTCAGCGGGACAGGCAGCTGGAGAGAAGGAATGGGTGACGTTTCAGGTCGAGCCCCTTCAGCAGATGTCTCAACCTGAAACGTCACCCGTTCCTTCTCTCCAGAGATGCTGCCTGTCCCGCTGAGTTACTCCAGCCTTTTATGCCTATCTTTGATTTAAACCCAGCATCTGCAGTTCCTTCCTACACGTTTCACTTGAGGCATGTGGGCCCTGGGGTGATGGTGTGACTGCATCTGGATTAGTTAGTCTTCAAGTGATCCTGAGGCGTGGGTTATGCCACAATCGCGGGGCAGATGGATTGGTTCTGGATCCTGACATGAGGAAAGGAAAACTAACCACATCCTCAGCCCTGGTGACGTGGAGAGGAATTGACCCATCTGTCTCCTGATGGCGCACAGCAGCGGCTGTGAATGTGACCCTCCAAACCTTTTTTCATCATTCGGATTTGTTATTAGATTGAGAGATCAGTTTGGATTTTTCAGCAATATGTATTCCCATTTTTGGTTTTGTGTGCTCTCAACTATGCTGATGTATCCCAGTGATTCACTCCCACTCAATTATACTCATTATTGCCAAGGTACAAAGGTACAGTGAAAAGCTTGTGCTGCGTGCTAACCAGTCATGGGAAAGGTGATACATGATTACACTTGAGCCGTCTACAGTGTACAGATACATGATAAAGGGAATAACTTGAACAGTGTTTGGTGCACGATAAAGCAAGTATAGTCCAAGGAAAGAACGTCTGAAGGTCTCCAATGAGGTAGATAGTAGTTCAGGACTGTTCCTTTGAAGCTGGCCCTCTCTTTCCTCCTTCCTCTCACACCAGACTCTGACTGGTCAATATGCCCTCACTTCTTATTCTGTGACCATTTCTCCCATTGTTCTCTGGTATGAATGATCACCTGGGTTAACTCCTCATTTAAGATCTGTGTTGCGTTATTTAAAATCTACCCAAGTGTACAGGCTCCAGCCAAGGAAAGTATTTGGGGTTTTTTTTTTAAATAAAAGATCTTGAAGCGTTTGTGAAAGTGTCAGTTGGCAAGCAAAAGCTAAAGTTTCTACTGCACCTCTTAAGCCAAGTTACCGTAGTAAGTTAAAAAATGCTGGAGTAACTCAGCAGATCAGGCAGCATCTCTGGGGAACATGGATAGGTGACGTTTCATGTTGTGACCCTTCTTCAAACTCCTTCAACTCCTTTCTCCAACTCGCAACTAGACTGTTTCATTGTCTGTTTGCATAACATGTGGACTGATGCATTTTGTAGACTAGTACACACATGTCCATTCTTAATAGGGAGACACAAGAGACTGCAGTCTCTGCGTCCTCTTCAAATACGTAATCATGGAACATGCACAACGACAGGCCATAGAAATGGCAGACAGCCTGGGAACCTCTGTGGTAGAAGGGTAGAATGAAGAAGGGCCTCAACTCGAAATGTCACCTATTTCTTTTCTCTGGCTTTTTGTGTCTATCTAACCTCTATGGGGTGAAAAAGAGGGTTGAAAGAACGTTGCCTAGTTTTTGTTACTGTTATGTCAAATTATGAAAGGCTTGGATGAATTAAATGGAGAAGTGTTTTTAAATCATTTTTGCAGAGATTGGAGGAGCTTTGAAAATATATGCGCTTTTATTTCCCCAACCCCTTGCCTTATCAACCCCAGGGTTGGGGTGTCTGGAACTTGGTGAAAGAATTGCTGCCAAAAGACCAGATAACATGAACTATCTAGACATGAAAACTGCAGATTGCTGCAGATTTACCATCTAGCACGCAGTGCTGGACCAATTCAGCGGGTCAGGCAGCATCTCTGGAGAACATGAATAGGTGACATTTTAGGTCAGGAACCATCTTCTTCCTGAACCATCTAACTTGTTTTCCCCACTGATAATGGGTATGTAAATGTTTTGTATGAATCGACTCCTTGTGAGGCTTCTCTAGTTTTGAGCCTCTTTAAATAACCAGATCACCTTGAATTTCCGTGGATCAAAGCTACTTTCTGCACGATCTTGCCAGGCCCACAGCTGGGCCCCGGGGAAACTCGGTGTGAAGAATGCCTAATCATGATGTCAGTGGACTGAGTTATAAGGGACGACAGGAGAGCAGTTAACGTTGAACTAGGATGACTGCAAGGGAAGCTGTTGTCAGGGTCTATTAAATGATACAGTGAAGGGAAATGGAAAGTGTAGTTTCTCGGTAAACCTGATGGAGGAGGGAGCTGCGGTTCATGTTAGTGAGAAGCAAATTCAGGAGTGGTGTCGGGGAGAATCTCTAACTAATCAGCACTTGGAGACCTACAGTGGGCTTCAACAACTGATTGGATGTCATGGTGGTTCATGAAGAGGATGTTGGCTTCCTCTGTGTGGGTGGATGAATCAAATGACTGGGGATCATTTTCTCTTTGGCACAGTGGCGCAGCGGTAGAGTTGCTGCCTCGCTCCTGTCTGTACGGAGTTTGTCTGTTCTCCCCGTGACCACATGGGTTTCCTCTTGGTGCTCCGGTTTCCTCCCGCATGCCGAAGACGGGCAGGTTAGTAGGTTAATTGGCTTATGCAAATTGCCCCCTAGTGTGTAGGATGCAAAAGTGGGATAACATAGAGCTAGTGTGCGGATGGCCAGTGTGTACTCGGTGGGGAAAGGCCCGTTTCCAAGCCATATCTCTAAACTAAATGTTGCTACCCCTGTGCGACATTTGAACCATTGAGGGCGCCACTTTTCCTGCGTCATGGGTGCTGGCTCTGATGTGTTCTGTACCTTTTCATAACTCTGGTTTCCCTCTTCCCAGACTCTTGTCTGAAGAAGGGTCTGGACCTGTAACGTCACCTATTCCTTTTCTCCAGAGATGCCGCCTGACCCGCTGAGGTACTCCAGCATGTTGAATCCATTATCAGTGGAACAAGGAAGTTCCTCTGGTTGAGAGCCAGCATGAACACAATGGGCAAAATGGCCTGGTCGGTCATAAGTGATGGGAGCAGAATTAGGCCATCAAGTGTACTCTGCTATTCAAATATGGCTGATCTTTCTTTGTGTGAATCAAGGATCTATCTATCTCTGCCTTAAAAAATATCCATCGACTTGGATATTAATTCCACAGATTCACAACCCTCTGACTAAAGAAATCCCTCCTCATCTCCTTTCAAATGGAACGTCCTTTAATTCTGAGGCTATGACCTCTAGTTGTAGACTCTCCCACGAGTGCAAACATCATCTCCACATCCACTCTATCCAAGCCTTTCACTGTTCTTGTGCATTCATGATCCAATCTGTGTGTCTGGGCTGCTGGGCGCATCCACTTCCTCGCTCCATTGACATTCCACACAGCCCAGTGGGGTTGGTGTACAGCGGTGAAAGAATCGAGTGGGAAAAGGAGGAGCCCATGGTGGGCTCACAGCCCACAGCTGTGTTACTGTGGGGTGTGATGTGAGGACATTGCAGTGTGCTGTGTGGGGCAGCTTGATTGGCAGAAACATAGAAAAATAGGTGGAGGAGTAGGCCCTTTGAGACATTCATTATGATCATGGCTGATCATCTAAAATCAGTACCTCGCCCCTGCTTTTTCCCCGAATCCCTTGATTCCTTTAGCCCTAAGAGCTAAATCTAGGGCCAGCAGACCAGCTCCAACCATCAGCTGTAGTCATCACGTCCCCATAGGAAAGTTCGTCAGATAACACGAGGCGTAAGGAAGTAGCTTAAACCATTGTTGTCAACATCATTTGTTTAAAAAATCTCAGTGAGAGTTTATATGAAGGAAAGTGTACGGTTCCATTCATCTTGTAGAAACAAGGAACTGCAGAGGCTGGTTTACCGAGGCACAAAATGCTGGAGTAACTCAGTGGGACAGGCAGCATCTCTAGAGAGAAGTAAGTGACATTTTCAGACTTCTTATTCAGAAGTGTCCCAACCAGAAATATCACCCATCCATGTTGTCCAGGGACACTGTCTGTCTTTGTTGTAAACCAGCATCTGCAGTTCCTTCCTACACAACTAGTTGTATCATGGGCAGACTCGTGGCAGATGAAGTTTAATGTGAAGGAATGGGAGGTGGAGCATTTTGGTAAAAAATATTGTGGAGAGGCAACATATGTGGGTATTATTCAAAAAGCAGTATAGGAATAGAGGGAACTGGGGATGGATCTAGGAGCTCAATTCACTGAAAGTGGCAGAGCAGGTAGTGAGGCATTCACATTTGATAAAGATATAGAAACAGTGAAGTCATGCTGACTGGTATCTTCTTCTTTCGTGTGGCGTGCACAGCCTAAAGTTGTTGGACAACTTGTTCTATTTGATCTTCTGTTTGTGCACGTCGAGTTGATTGCATTAGTCGAAACGGGGCAGACCACGTGAATGTTGCAATCTTCCACCCCGCTGACTTGTGGCTGAGGGAGGAGCTGTGGCCTTCACGCCCACGATGGTTTTGCATACAGCTTGTCTCTGCTGGCGACTCGCCAGCAGCTGCATGAGAAGGTCCAGCCACAAGAGCTCGATAACAACTCCAAGGTCAGACGCACTAATTGGCCTTATCTGCACACGGGTTCTGATTGGTGAGAACGTAAGAAAAAAGCAGCTTCTGGAATAAACGAGTCACAAGGTGTCTGGCTCAGCTCAGTGTCATTTGTTCTTTGCTTTCTGTCGTGGGATTCAGTAGATCCTACAACTCATTATAAAACACTGAACCAATTGGTCTTGTGTTTAGTTCTGGTTGCTTTATCATTGGATGGATGCGGATCCTGTGATGAGGAACAAGTACAGACAAGGCAGGCCTGAACTCTTTTCTTTTTCAAGAAGCGACGCCTGAGGGGGGGATTTGATAGAAGTATAAAACATGATGAGTCTGGACAGATGGTGGGAGGCTGTTCCCATTACCAGAGGGAGCATTGGCAAGCGGTTGCAGGTACGAAAATAAAAGCGAAGAGAATTGATAGCAACCCGAGAAAAGCATTGCCATACAGCCTGTGGTGGGGACCAGGAATGCACTGCTGGCTGGCGGTCCGATAGTGAACAGGTTGAGGAAGAAGACAAGCACGCAAGACTATGCGGGAGGGGGGAAAGTAATGTGTAGGACGGAACTACAGATGCTAGTTTACACTGAAGATAGACACAAAATGCTGGAGTAACTCAGCGGGTCACGCAGCATCTCTGGAGAAAAGGAATAGGTGACGTTTTGGGTCGAGACCCTTCTTCAGACTGAGAGTCAGGGTGTCTCTAATACCTCGGGGTATGAATATTGAATTCTCCAATTTCAAATAACCCTTACCTTCCCTCTCTTTCTGTCTCCCTCCCATCCATAGTCATCTTGCTAGTTTAACTGTTCGTATCCCTTTGTTATCACCTCTTCCACAGCCAACAGTGGACCATTGTGGGCTCCACCTTTCCTGAGTCGGTGGAATAGTCTCTGAGGTAATAGTCTCTGATTTCCTCTGTACCTTTACATGCCTCTAGTTTCCCTCTCCCCTGACTCAGTCTGAAGAAGGGACTAGACCTGGAACGTCACCTATTCATTTTCTCCAGAGATGCTGCCTTGACCCACTAAGTTACTCCAGCATTTTATCTGTTATCAATGGTACAAGTTAGTTCCTCTGGTAGAAAGCCAGCATGAACACAGTGGGGTAAAATGGCCTTCTCTTGTGCATTCATTCAATGATTCTATGTCAGTATGTGTAAGATAAGAATTTTTTTAAAGGACGGGAAAAGAAGTCGCCACCAGTTCTGCGCCGACCAGCGATCCCCGCACATTAACGCTATCGTACACACCCTAGGGACAATGTTTACATTTACCAAGCCAATTAACCTACAAACCTATACGTCTTTGGCGTGTGGGGGGAAACGTTAAAAATCTCTGTGAAATCCCACGCAGGTCACGGGGAGAACGTACAAACTTCATACAGACAGCACCCGTAGTCGGGATTGAACTTGGCTCTCTGGCGCTGCAAGTCAGCAACTCTACCGCTGTGCCACCATGACACTTTGGTGAACTTGGTCTTCAGTTCCTGTCTCAGCCACTGGGTGGAGATGAATCTGGAGCAGGCACGATATCATGTGCAGAAAACACATTGCAGGAACTGCAATGGAGTTGCATTTATCAGCGATTGGCATTTTGGTTTGAGTGGTTCTTTTGAAGATTATTTTATAAACAAAACAAACCATTGATATGTGTCCCCAGTTTTATCTCGATGGAGCCCATGAGTGTTTCTACGTGAGAGCCGTGCTTAGCTATAGTAAGGAAGGGGATACGAGCCAAGGTTCCTCTCCTGATCTCGACACACAAAGCTTTGTGAACATGATGTGAGGCTTGACAGTGAAGCACTCTGCAATCAGCCACTTGTGGCAAGGCTCAGATAGATGCCCATTTGGGGTGGGAATGAATGACTAGCATCTAATGAGGTTGCGGGACCAAGAGTTGAATGTGTTGAACTATTCAGCTAGATCTCTGCTTATCTCAACATCATTTGCCTGATGTTGAGATCAATTGCTACTCCAATTGCCACAGCGGAATTACAAGAAAGAGAGTCCCTGGGTGCTGCTTGATGTAATCCCTCCAGGTGAGGTGCGGACTCTGAGCAGTGTGACAGTGAGGGTGGCTACAAGCAGGGAGCTTGTGGTATCTCCAAACACTGACGTATCAAACCACTCCTCCTAATGGAAACCCTCTTCTTCCTTTTACCGATTATTTTCTTTACGTTCCTAAGATGGCGCCCAGCCGAGGCAGTTCCTTGTGTGCCATTACAATCGCTCCACTCTTTTAAATCTCTCCTCCTACAGCACCATTTCTTATTTTATTCACATTATTCCCTTTATCGTGTATCTGTACATGGTGGACGGCTCGATTGTAATCGTGTACAGTCTTTCCGCTGACTGGTTAGCACGCAACAAAGTATTTTCACCTCGGTGCACGTGACAATAAACGAAACTTGAGCTGGAACCAACGTGAGGAGGAGCTGTTCCAAAGCTGGCTCGCATCCCTTCTGTTTGTGTAGAAGGATTGAAACATTAGAGATGGCATTACGTGTGATATTATCATGCAATGTGAAGGGAAACGAGGGAGGGTGCAGTGGAGACTTAAACTAGAGTGGGGCACCGAGCTTCCAGCTGCTCAGTGTCAGGCAGGTTTTTGGCCTCCGTTCAAGTTCCTGCTGACCACAGGACTGGTGTTTGGAACCGTCCGACAGCTCGTGGTCACTTTAACCAGTCGAATACTTTCACTTTTCCTATTCGTATTATTGTGCAAACAGTCCAGTCTGTCCCACTCGACCTTCCTCTCCCCACACACTCTTCTCCCACCCTCTCCTATGGTGGTATCCATTGAGGATTGCCGGGGAACAATAGCAAGAAAGGAGTAAGTATTTAAGCTAATTTACTAATTAATTTCAAACGTGGTACATCACCCTAACTCGCGTAAAATGGCTGCAGCCGAACGAAAATGTGTTCCAGCCAAGTCCCGCACAAGTCCTATGTCACCAACCTCTGGTTGGAAGGTGTTCCCAATCTTCCCTACCTGAATTCCAATGAATTGTGGGGTTCATTGTCACAGAAGGCTGTGGAGGCCAATTCAAAGGATATTTTTACGGCACAGATGGCTAGATTCTTGATTAGTGCGGGTGTTAGGAGTTTTGGGGAGAAGGCAGGAGAATGTGGTTGAAAGGGAAAAATAGATCAGCCACAATTGAATGGCAGAGTAGACTTGATGGGCCGAATGGCCTAATTCTTCTATCACTTATGAACTTGCTACACGCGCGCGTCACTGAAGTTCCTGGCCAGCAAAGGGTGCCAGCGTGCATGCGCGCAAGTTAATGGATCAGTATCTTCCTCTACCAGTATTGCAGGCAGTGCAGTTCAGATCCCAACTGTTTAAAATGAGCCCTTCATGCCACTTTAGGGAAAACAAAAATTCCCCATGTTACAGAGTCTTCAACCAGAAGCAGGTCCTTCAGCCCAACTTGTCATTGCTGAAGATAGACACAAAATGCTGGAGTAACTCAGCGGGACAGGCAGCAACTCTGGATGGAAGGAATACGTGACATTTTAGGTTGAGACCCTTCGATATCCCAGCTAAGGAAATCCCACGTACCAGCCTTTGGCCCATGTCCCTCTAAACCTATCCATGTACCTGTCCTAACGTGTTTTAAATGTTATAACAAGGAACTGCAGATGCTGGTTTGTCAAAGAAAGACACAAAATGGGTTGGGTTGGGACTGAAAGGGGAAGGGTCACAACACAAAATGTCACCTATCCATGTTCTCTAGACCTGTGGAGTTATTCCAGCACTTTATATTCTTTAAATGTTGTTTAATTCTGTTGCAAGTTTAATTATTCAGTGCAAGTCCTCTGCTTGCGGTACTGCAAATGTTTCTTCCATCTATGCTGCATGGTTGCGATAAACCTTCAGTTGTAGCTGTGCATTACTCTACAAAATCTGCATCCATCTTGGTCATTTGAAAGTTGGGAATGTTTTAAAACAGGATGTGGAAGATCGCGAGGGAGAGATGCTGCCTGTCTCGCTGAGTTAAGGGCCTGTCCCACTGTACGAGGTGATTCAAGAGTTCTCCCGAGTTTTCCTCTGATTCGAACTCGGAGAATGTCCGTGGGAGTTCGTGGATGTCTCGTAGCGGCTCGTACGAGTAAAAAGTAAAAAATTTTTTTCATCACAAGTATTTTTTATGCTCGTGGACATTTTTCGGTGTTGAAAAACCGTCACGAGTTTACCGGATTTCCCCGAGTACCTACTGTTATTCGTACGATCCGCTACGAGACATCCACAAACCCCTACGGACCCGTTACGGACATTCTCCGAGTTCGAATCAAGGGAAAACTCGGGAAAACTCTTGAATTGCTTTGTATAGTGGGACAGGCCCTTTACTCCAGCGTTTTGTGACTGCCTTTGATTTAAACCAGCATCTGCAGTTCTTTCCTGCACCATGAAAGGAGTGCAGGCTAACAGTACCGCCGGAACTGTGGATGACAACCCACGGAGCACATTCACTGTGGCAAGTTGAGATTCTGGTTGCGTTGCTTAAAACATCTCCACAGGGCTTTAGCTTGTACCTTTTGCCCGCATAATGATTTCCTGCATTGTAGAAGTTGGTGTCCTCTTAAAGCCTCCATCGTACAGACATTGCATCTTGCTTATTTTTCCAGTCTTCATCACTAAACCTTGCCCACTCTCCAGTGAATTAACACCAATTCACCAAGAAGAGCTTCTCGATGCACGTGAACAAATTGTGATTTTTTAATTTTTTTTTTGCGGTTACGTTTCTGCTGTTGGTGTAGGCTAAGCTGCTTGGAACATGATTCCAAACGTCAGGAAAAACACCAGTGCCTGAAAAAATCTGGAGCGTTGTTTTAAGAAATCATGTTTATGTGAAAATGTTACCAGTCACTTCTTGTGAAGGAGGAACAGCTGGTATAATTGTACTGCATGGAAAAAAAAAATCACTGATTAACATTGGAAATGGTGCCCAATGAGGATTCCTTTATGAGGGAGAGTTTTATTTATGTTAATTGGACATGTTCACGCAGCCAAGCTGTTGCTTGAGATATGATTGCTGCTTTTGGGATTCGAAAGAGATTTGATTAGATCAATCGGTGATAGGAGCAGAATTTATCCATTTGGCCCATCAAGTCTACTCCGCTATTCAATCATGGCTGATCTGTCTCTCCCTCTCAACCCCATTCTCCTGCCTTCATTCCATAACCCCTGACACCCGTACTAATCAAGAACCGATCAATTCACTGCCATAAAAATATCCATTGACTTGGCCTCCACAGCCTTCTTTGGCAATAAATTCCACAGGTTCACCATCCTCTGACTAAAGAACTTCCTTCACATCTTCTTCCTAAAGGTATGACCTTTTATCAATATGGTGATAAGATGGATGATGAGATGGGTGATAAGATGGTTAAAAAAAGATGCAGGATAAGCTACATTGGAACAGTAAACCCAGAAGTAGCATGTACTCGCAGGTAGGCAAACTCAAAAGGTGATTTGTGGTAACTTCTGCTGAGTTACTCCTGCATTTTGTGTCTATGGTTTAAACCATCATCTGCAGTTCCTTCCTACTCATTCTGGTAATATAATTTCTCTAAGAATGTTACCAACATATGGAGCACCGTCTCACAACACTTTGAAAGTATCTGGGCAATCACTTGAATCATCAAGGCCTTCAAGGCTGTCGACCAGTGCTGATAAGTGGAATCGGTCTAGATAGGTAGTCAGCAGGGTCGCACTGGGCTGAAGGGCCTGTTTCTGGCTTAGAACTCTCTCAGTCGTTGAAGAAGCTAGCATCGATTCATTCAAATACAACTTGGTCATGGCTTCCTTTCTGAATGAGACATCATGTTATTGTTGCCAGATTTCCAGAAAATTTCACTTGGCTCCTGATGGGGGCAATTGGCTGAGATTGGCTATCATAAGCCAATGCATCATCTCAACTCCAAGCGCAGCTGAAGGTGAACTGTGATCTTATTTCATCCAACTCTTGCTATTTCTTTGAAACACGATGAGGACTGTTCATGGAATTTGGATCTCTGCAGTGTGTAGAGCAACAGGAGATGCAAGATTACATTTCTGGCTGTGAGCTGCCAACTCCCTTTGACAGAAAGGGTTGATGAGCTGAGGCTGCCGTCCCATTGCTGGGGATTGAAGTGAAGTCCATGTGAACAGCCTAGAACAGATTAGCCAAGTAGGTGAATGAGAGAGGGGTGACCAGGATATGAGAATATATCAGATTAGCCAAGTAGGTGAATGAGAGAGGGGTGACCAGGATATGAGAATATATCAATCAGAAATCAATGTTCACCCGCTGGGCTAATCAGCTGTTTCTGGATTTTCTTTAGACTTTACTTTATACTTCAGAGATACAGGGTGGAAATGGGCCCTTTGGCCCACCCAGTCTGTGCCGACCAGCGATCACCCGTTACATTATCTTATGCACTCGGGGCAATTTACAATTGACAGAAACCAATTAATTTACAAACCTGGCCATCTTGGAGTGTGGGATTTCCAGCCAGTGTACTTCCGAGTTTTTACTTGTTGTTGAGTTTGCTGCTGCTTCTTGCCCAGAAATCAAAACCATGTGATTTGAACGACCTTTTCCCACCCCGGTCGTCCTGCTCCCATTGGGCAGAAAATCCGGAAACATGAAAGCGCACACCACCAAACTCAAACAGCATTTCCCCCTTTGTTATTGGGCTGCTGAATGGTCCTTCCATAAGCCAGGGTACGTTCTGATTCTCCTCTACCGCATTGTAATTTGTCTTTGGAACTGGTGCGTTATAATGCTGAGAACTATATTCTGCACTCTGTCTTTCCCTATTGCTCCATCTATTGCACTTAAGTTTGGTTTGATTTATATGTTTGCATTAATATTAAGTGATTTGGATAGCATGTAAACCTGTTTTTCATTGTACCTCGGTACACGTGACAATAGTAAGAAACCTAGATCTTGATTCAATTATACTTTATTGTCAATGGTTTAGTGATACTGTTCATTCAACTTTAACTTTCAAGATTCAACTTTACCTTGAGCAGGTTCTCTACTTTGCAGCGGTATATTTGTGTGTCTCTTTACCTTGTTCAACTTCTTTCCCTTCCTGTCTTCAGAAGTCCTTCTCGGTTCTGACAAAGGGTTGTTGCCCTGAAACATTGATATCATTTCTCTGTCCGTGAATATTGCCTGAATGGCTGAGGGTTACCATCATTTTCTGTTTTTTTCTGTTCCTTGTTATACCTTCTCGAGTATAAGGGAGCACTATGTTTCTCCCTTGTCCCAATCTTATTTATATCTTGGTTCTATTCCACGTTTATTCCTTTCTGCAGGGCAGTGAGCATCTCAAATATCACCTTCATGTGGAATAACATATTAATTTTTCCTTATGGCGCTGGGTGAGGATCCTGTGATCAGTGGCTGACACCACCAGGTTTTCATTACACTCAAGATTGCTAATCAAGGGGTCACCATGTTGCGATGGGTCAGACGTATAGAGATCTCAACGAGGTCAATCTAAGCATCTTGCTTTAAAGCACTTCCAGATGTTGTATCCAATGGCTGGTTAACTTAAAAACCTGGTCAAATGGAAAGATTCTGAGTGATGGTACAAATTCTTTTGTAGAAACGGCTGTGTTGTGTAGAATCGCCTGTTAAGTTTCTGGTCAGACACCCTGTCCTCTTGCTGGTTTTCCCTGCTGCAAGCAGTGCGTCCACTGCATTGGTCTAGACAAGTGGCTGCAGTGTTCAATTCACTTCAGCCCTGGAACAGGAGAACAGCATCCTAAAGCCAGACGGAAGAAGTTGGCTTGATCTTCAGATCGATTTCTTAGTTCCAGACACTTCTCAAATCTCATGCACCCTTGTGATTCGGAAGGAGGGTAATCACCAATCAGTTTATCAAATTCATTATGATTGTGGGTGTATTCCCATCAATCCTATTCCCGCCCCCCACTTAATTTCCCCCATTCCCAGGGTGGAAACGGCCATGTTAGAGGGCGTAGCTATAAGGTGAGAGGGGGAAAGTTTAATGGGGCAAGTTTTTATTTGAATGGAGAGAATAATGGGGGTGGTGGAGGCAGATACGATAGTGGTGTTTAAGAGGCTTTTAATAGGCGTGGAAGTGAGGGAAAAGAGGGACATGGATCATGTACAGGCAGATGAGATCAGTTTAACTAGGCATCATGTTGGGCACAAACATTGTGGGCCGAAGGGCCTGTTCCTGTGCTTTACAGTTTATGTTCTAACCAATTTCCTCTATGGCTTTCTGATCCACTTGACACCCACCTACACCTGGGCAATTTACAGTGGCTAATTAACCTACTAATAAACCATTTGGGATGGGGTGGGGGGGGGGGGGGGAAACATGCAAACCTGACACAGATGGTAACCGAAGTCGAGGTTGAACTGCAAGCACTTAACCTGTGGGGTAGCGACTGTGCCACTGTGCTGCCCCGCATGTGGCCCAGGGCAGCATCTATCACGGCAAATCGCATCTCGTCGCCCCAGCAATGCAACCTCCATCCCGATTTGTGATGGCAGGCAGCAGCTCTCAGTAGTGCGTGGTGGGGCAATCCATCATCCAGAGAGCCCACTGTGTCGGGCTTCCACTTGCTTCCTCCCCACTGCCTGATTCCAATCTGCCTTCTCTTCACGAGCAGCAGGTAGCATTAACCCCTTCCCCGATCCATAACAGCAGCAATATTCGAGCGAATCTGAGCTTTAACCCCTTTTCTCTGGCTCCAATGTTGCTGCCAGTTGATATTTTTATTGTCCGTATTTGCTTTCTGAATTACTCTGAGACTCTCGACTGATATGTCACCACACTGGTCATTTACAGTAAGTGCCGGGTTAAGTGCTAAATATTGGGCTGATTCAGAGAAAGGGGCCTTCCTTCCTTTGCCAGATGTGACTTTAGACCCACTCTGTGCCCACAGAGATAGATAATAAATAATAAATTTACGTGATCATTGGTTATAACTTGTCGTTGCATACAATTAATTGATGTAAGAGTGTCGGAAGGAACTGCAGATGCTGGTTTAGACCGAAGATAGAAACAGAATGCCAGAGTAGCTCGGCGGGACAGGCAGCATCTCTGGGGGAAAAGGAATGATAATAGATGTAAGAAATCTGAAAGAAAAACAGAAACGGCTGCTAACACTCAGAAGGTCGGGCAATGTCTGTGGAGACAGACACAGAATTATTAATACCATCAATGACCCTCGTCCTCACAGGGTCATTGTCCTGGAATATTTACTTCAGTTTGCTTTCCAATGATGGCTGCCTAATCTGCTGTTTCCGCCATTCTCTGAATTAACAGATCTGTTTGCATCAGCATTTAAGGTTTCAAGTTCAGTTTATTGTCACATGTACCAGTTAAGGTACAGTGAAATTTATCATTCTCTTGGTCTAATTCTACGCATGGTGTGAACGGCCTGGATAGAGTGGATGCGGCGATGATGTTTCCACTAGTGGGATTAATTGCCCTGTGGCATTAATTGTGGCATTAATTGCCGCAGAAGGCTGTGGAGGCCAAGAACATTGACATTTTTGCAGTGGAGATTGATAGGTTCTTGATTAGTACAGGAGTCAGGGGTTATTGAGAGAAGATAGGAGAATGGAGACTGGAGGAAATGATCGATCAGCCATGATTGAATGGCAGAGTGGACATGATGGGCAGAATGGCATCATTCTGCTCCTATGACTTATGGACATAAATTCTCCCAGAATTTTGTCTAAACTGATTTTGTTGTATTCTCTGTCAAATTGTCCTGCTTTGCTCTTCCCTCTGACCCTGCAGGTGATGCTTTGCTTTGTTCAGAAGCACTAGCAGTGTCCCGGCCCAAGTTAAGAGCCTCTCTCCCTAGTCCACTCGTCACCAGGGTGTGGGGAACTAAGTGGTGGGTCTCAACAAATCCACTACACACTGAGACGTACATGTTCTGTGGCATATATCTTCCAGTTGCTAAAATAGTTTGACCTGTACCTGCCTCAACTACCTCCTCTGTGTGAAACGAGCTGCCAGAGGAGGTAGTTGAGGCAGGTACCATTGCAACGTTTAAAAATCATTTAGACAGGTACATGAATAGGACGGGTTTAGAGGGATATGGGCCAAATGCAAGGCTAGTATAGATGGGACATGTTGGCCGGTGTGGACAAGTTGGGCCGACGGTTCTGTTTCCATGCTGTAGAACTCTATGACTTAATAATAATAATAATAATAATATACTTTATTGTCATTACACATAAGTGCAACGAGATTTGGTTTGCAACTTCCACCCGACTTCATAATTTAAAGTCGTCATGAGCAACAATAGACCCACAATGCTGGAGTAGCTCAGCGAGAAAGGAAGCATCTCTGGAGAGAAGGAATGGGTGACGTTTTGGGTCGAGGCCCTTCATCATGAGCAATGGTGGCCGATTAGGAAAAGGGGAGATGCAGCGAGACCTGGGTGTCATGGTACACCAGTCATTGAAAGTAGGCATGCAGGTGCAGCAGGCAGTGAAAAAAGCGAATGGTATGTTAGCTTTCATAGCAAAAGGATTTGAGTACAGGAGCAGGGAGGTTCTACTTCAGTTGTACAGGGTCTTGGTGAGACCACACCTGGAGTATTGCGTACAGTTTTGGTCTCCAAATCTGAGGAAGGACATTATTGCCATAGAGGGAGTGCAGAGAAGGTTCACCAGACTGATTCCTGGGATGTCAGGACTGTCTTATGAAGAAAGACTGGATAGACTCGGTTTATACTCTCTGGAATTTAGGAGATTGAGAGGGGATCTTATTGAAACTTACAAAATTCTTAAGGGGTTGGACAGGCTAGATGCAGGAAGATTGTTCCCGATGTTGGGGAAGTCCAGGACAAGGGGTCACAGCTTAAGGATAAGGGGGAAATCCTTTAAGACCGAGATGAGAAAGACTTTTTTCACACAGAGAGTGGTGAGTCTCTGGAACTCTCTGCCACAGAGGGTAGTTGAGGCCAGTTCATTGGCTATATTTAAGAGTGAGTTGGATGTGGCCCTTGTGGCTAAAGGGATCAGAGGGTATGGAGAGAAGGCAGGTACGGGATACTGAGTTGGATGATCAGCCATGATCATATTGAATGGCGGTGCAGGCTCGAAGGGCTGAATGGCCTACTCCTGCACCTAATTTCTATGTTTCTATGTTTCTTCATGAGCAATGCTGTTTAGAGAGATTTGGGGATAATTATCGTTTCTCTTTTTATTTAAATATAAGTAAATCTAGGCTCCAGCATTGAAATGTTTCATTTGTGGATGAGCAATAACTAAATAATTGTGATGCACACAATGGCCCTTTAAATCTCAACTCTCCCCTTGGCTACTGTGTTGTTTTGACATCTGCCATTGATTTTGTATTCGTTCAGGGCGAGTTGATTTCTCGGCTGAGCTAAAGCAAATACCCAAAGCCTGTCGGATGCTCCCGCTGCCTCTGTGGATCCAGCAGCTCCCTGTCTAGGCAGCTGAATAGTTTCCAGGCGGGGGTCGACCTGGGCCTGTGCAGATGGCGTTTCTGCTAAGTTGCTTCTGGCACATCATCAATTTGCCCCTCTGGGCAACTCCGCTTTGATCTCCCTTCCTTTTTATTGGGAGTTTTAAATGAATCGAAGGCACCTTTTATTATCAGGAACTCGCCAGACCAAAGCCACCAAATAACTCGTTCCAAGACTCTTTCATGCTTCCATGTCAGCTAGGTGAGGCACAGGGTGTAGGCAATAGTGTCGGTGGCTGGGAAGAATCCTGTTTATATTTAAATAAAACAGACTTGCCGCTAAATCAGTTAATAATAATAAAATAATAATAATACATTTATTTGTATAGCACATTTAAAAACAACTCGCGTTGACCAAAGTGCTTCACATCAGTGCAGGTACTAATTTGATACATACAACGGTAGACAGACCTAACAACACATACATAAACTGTTTACAGCGCCCCCTCAGTGGGGCTCAAAAACGGCAGGGATTAGAAAAAGGTTTTGAGTCGTGACTTAAGGAGTCGATGATGGGGGCAGTTCTGATGAGGAGCGGGATGCTATGTTCACAGTCTAGGTGCTGCAACCACAAAAGCACGGTCGCCCCTGAGCTTAAACCTAGACCTGTGGGTCCTGGAGGTAGAATGGTGGGTTAGAAGATTTTTGATATGGGCGGGGGGGGAGGGCAAGCCCGTTAAGGGCTTTGTATACGTATAGCAGAATAGAATGAATGCCTTTTATTGTGATTCAAACAGCCTGGTTTGAACAAAATTGCATTTCTAGTCTACAGGAGGAGTTTGAAGTTGACTCTGTACCATACTGGGAGCTAGTGGAGAGAGGTCAGGATCGGGGTGATGTGGTCCCTTTTACGGGTACCCGTCAGAAGTCTTGCTGTGGCGTTTTGGGCCAATTGCAGGCAGGACAGGGATGATTGGCTGATGCCAGTGTATAGGGAGTTGCAGTAGTCAAGTCGGGAGGAGATGAATGCGTGGATGATTTTTTTCAAGATCGTCGAATTTGTGGAATGATTTGATTTTAGCTATGGTACGAAGCTGGAAGAAACCAGCTTTTACCACACAGTTGACTTGCTTGTCAAACTTTAATGCGGAGTCAAATATCACGCCAAGGTTTTTGACGTGCGGTTTGACTAAGGAGGTTAGGCTTCCAGTTGATGCATTTATCATCAATGGCCAAGAGAGAACTACACGCGTGCCAAATGTGATTGAAAAACTATTTTCATTCCTGGTCTTTAGTTTAGTTTAGAGATACAGAGCGTAAACAGGCCCTTCGGCGCGCGCACACACACACACACACACACACACACACACACACACACACACACACACACACACACACACACACACACACACACACACACACACACACACACACACACACACACACACACACAACCCCCCCCCCCCCCCCCCCCCCCCCCCCCCCCAAATTTACTGTGGCAGTTAACCGGAGCTCTCAGAGAAAATCCACGCAGGTGAGAACGTACAAACGGCGTACAGACAGCAACCGTAGTCAGGATCGTAAGTAGGTCCATGGCGCTGTAAGGCAGCAACTCTCTCTCTGTCCTGTCTCTTTATTTTGAGCTTGTGAATGGCCCCATGAAAAATGAGATCACCTGTATGGTCCAGAGAGTTTCTTTTTGTAAACCAGCATCTGCAGTTCCTTGGGTCTTCAGAGATGATAGGCCAGTTGGCGGCATCTCTCCCCATGGTGAAAGTCTCCATTTGCAGGGATAAATTTGGCAAGGCTTTGCAATTTGTCCACTGCAAGTCTATCCTTCCTTGAGTAGGGAGACCAGACCTGTATACAATATCCCGAGTGGGATCTCAATAGGACTGTATGGTTGCTGCAAGACATATTCACGTGCGCACTTGCCACAGGGGGCTCAGTGCTGAGCCTGGCTTTGTACAATAATTGACCATGTTACAGTGAACCAAAGACCTTGAACTGCTGTCAGCTTTGGGCACCAGATCTTGGTATGGGCACCAGATCTTGGTATGGGCACATTGGCCTTTTTGGCGATTGTGATGTAATCGTGGATCATTCTCTCGAGTGCAGAAAGACCGAGGCTGCCGTGGACAAGCCATGCCTGTCATACCTCACCAATTTAAATAATGCCCAGAGTAGGGGAATTGAGAACCAGGGGACAGGTTTAAGGTGAAGAGGGGAAAATTTTATAAGAATCTGAGGAGTAACATTTTCATGCAAAGGGTGGTAGGTGTATGGAACGAGCTACCAGAGGATGTAGTTGAGGCAGGTGCTATTGCATAGTTTAAGAAACATTTAGACAGGTATATGGAGAGGACAGGTTTCGAGGGAAACGGACCAAATGCAGGTAGGTAGGACTAGTGTAAATGGGACGTGTTGGCCGTGTGGGCACGTTGGGCCGGAGGTAGGGTTGCCAACTGTCCCATATGAGCCGGGACATCCCGTTTATTGGGCTTAATTGCTTTGTCCCACAGCGGGACAATCAGCCCTTGTCCCGTATTTGACTGTTACGACTCAGGTCACTGGGGACTGTCGGGTCGGAGCGCCGCATCCGGCCCCGCCTCGCCCATCCTGACGTGGTGCAGCAGCAGCGCCTCGCCCGCGGCCCCGTTGGTCGGCAGCCTGGCCAGCTGTCTGACCTTCGAACGTTCGCTTACCACCGACACCACCACGCCTCCTTCTTATGGCCGATCATCGGTCTATGAGTTGGATGGGGTGCCGGACTTTGCGCGGTCCCGGGCCAGAACTCCTCACCTGGCACACCGGCTGGGCTTTGTGTGCATTCCAGCACCCGGGCCAACTTATCATTCACCCAACCATGGCCGACTCAGTCAACAAATTGCTGTCTGGGATTTGTCCCTTATTTTGACCTTTTGTCCCTTATTTGGGAGTATGAAAGTTGGCAACACTAGCAGGAGGGCCTGTTACCACGCTATAAAGGCAGTGAGGCTGCAGGCAGAAATTGCACAGCTGAGTGTGTGTTTGAATGATTCAAATCAATATGCACTTTTGAACCTCTGTACATTTACATGGTTCCAAATTGCAAAGCACAGGGAGAGGGAAAGTTTGAGTGAAATTAGAGATTCTGCGCGGTCCATAATTTCCTCCTCTCCCTCTCCTCCCCCCCCCCCCCCCCCCCCCCCCCCCCCCCACCTCTCGCTATGACACGGTAAACAATAATTGAATATCCTCGGGAGACTGGAGCCGACGATTGGTGGAAAGGATGACATTTGGACCTTCACCCTTTGACCTGAAGTTTCCAATAATCTATACTTAACAATCAGCGGCAAAACACAGGCCCTGTTAACCTTTCTGACTGGAATTTGCTTCAGGGCCTCACTCTGAAAATGTGACACTGAAAATCACTGCAACAGGTTGTTAACTAGAAATTAATTGTTCCAGATCCAAGGACAGTTCTTCCCAGCTGTTATCAAGCAATTGAATCATCCTACCACAACTAGAGAGCAGTCCTGAACTTCTATCTACCTCGTTGGTAACCCTCGGACTGTCTTTGATCAGACTTTACCGCTATACCATGCACTAAACTGTATTCCCTTTACACTGTAAATGGCTCAATTGTAATCATGTATTGTCTTTCTATTGACTGGACAGCATGCAGCAATATCTCCTCGCTGTACCTCGGGACACGGGACAATAAATTAAACAATTTTATTCAGTTGTGCTCCGAGAGGAATAGTTGAACAACTAACGATGGAAGGTGATCCCATCCTGTCCCTTACTTTGGACTTAACCTTGGGATGGCCACGTTGGATGAGTGGCCTTGAAGATGTAGCCTTTGATGTGATTCAATGGCAGGCAGCACAGAGGCGCAGATAGTGGGAGTTGCTACCTCACAGCTCAAGTGAGCCCAATTCAATCCTGATCTCGGGTGCTGTTTGTGTGGAGGTTGTCACTGGAAGGATTTCCTCCAGATACTCTGGTTTCCTCTCACCTCCTAAAGATGTGAGTTGTCAGATCAATTGACCACTGCAAATTGCCCATCAAGGATGGGTGAGCGGTAGAGTGTGGAATGAACGGATGGGAATTTGAAGAGAATAAAATGGCATTGGTGTAGGATTAGTGAAGCTGGGTACCTAATGGTCAGCATGCAATCGACGGGATGAGACGGTGTTTCTGTGCTGTGTGACTATCATAAGTTATAGGAGCAGAATTAGGCCATTCAGCCCATCAAGTCCGGTCTGCCATTCAATCATGGCTGATCTATCTTTCCATCTCAACCCCATTCTCCTGCCTTCTCCCCATAACCCCTGACATCGTACTAATCAAGAATCTGTCAATCTCCACCTTAAAAATATCCATTGACTTGGCAAGTCAAGTTAGGAACGTTTTCATCAAAAATCAGTGCAAGGCAGGGTCATTTAGTGCAAGGCAGGTTCCCATTCTTTAACATTTCTCCAGGAATAGCAGCCCCGCATTTTAGTCGGTGCCTGCCTCGCTTTAGACAGGACGAAGTGCCTTGCAGCTCGGGTTCCACCTTAAATGTTCCTGTTTAGTGCAACACCTGATATTGGGTGGGTCTCCTCCACGTCATCTGGTACCTGACATCACTCCTGTCTGCTTCCTTCCCTCCGGCCATTGCTGGTGTTTTCCGCCTCCCTGCCTATCCCATCCCAGTCCCACTGCAGATTCAGTGCACAGGCTGACCAGAGCTGTAAACCTGTGGACGCAAGGAACTGCAGAGGCTGAGTTCAAAGCAGTAGGCTGCAATTTAAAACATCATCAGTAACTCACAGAAAAATGCAACACAGATGGGATTCAATGAGATGATTTAAATATATTAGTTTATATCACATAATATCAATTCACCCAGAAACAAATATAACTATGAACTTTTGCAAATTGCCACCATAAAACTAATTAATTTTGCACAACCCTTTGAAGTTTATCCATGCGTTGAAGGAGAGCCTTGTTTATAGCCATTCTAGAACTCTATAATTATTCTGATACGGGATCATTACAAACCAGGCAGCCCATTTGTAAATGGCATGATCTAGCAAACAACAACAGAAAACAACCTGCTCACAGGCGCAGCAGTATTGTTGCTGCCTTACAGCGGCAGAGACCCGGGTGCTGTCTGTATGGAGTTTGTACGTTTCCCCTGTGACCGTGTGGGTTTTTGCCAGATGCTCTGGTTTCCTCCCACACTCCAAAGACCGACAGATTTGTAGGTTTATTCGGCTTCGGTAAAAATTGTAAATTGTCCGTAGTATGTAGGATACTGTTAGTGTTCTGGGATCACTGGTCGACGCAGACTAGCTGCGCCGAAGGCCCTGTTTCTGCGCTGTATCTCTAAATTCTAAATCTGTTTTGAATATTAACTGCGAGATAGGTATTGGCCAAGAGAACTCTCCGCTCACTTTTAAATGTATGTGTGGAGCAGGTGTACCCCTGAATGTGCAAATAAAGATTTATCTTAAGATTTCATCCAAAAAATGGCAACATTCGGAACAGGACAGCAATGCTACCAACTGGTAATGGTTTATTATTGTCACGTACCGAAATATGGTGGAAACGTTTATTTAGCGTTGCTAACCAATGGCAGCGTGGGGGGAATTGAGCGTGGATTGGACAAGCTCACAGAGCCTTTCCCTCCATTCCACACGCAAACATTTAACCCCCCCACCTTGGCCGCCAGTCACTTTGGTTCTTACCGTGTCCTCTTCAGTTGGCACCAACTTTGCTTACTTTAGACTTTACATAGAAAAAATAGGTGCAGGAGGAGGCCATTCGACCCATCGAGCCAGCACCGCCATTCATTGTGATCATGGCTGATCATCCATAATCAGTAACCCCTGCCTTCTCCCCATACCCCTTCATTTCACTCGCCCCAAGAGCTCTATCTAACTCCATTTCAAATTCATCCAGTGAATTGGACTCCATTGCCTTCTGTGGCAGAGAATGCCACAAATTCACTTTAGAGATACAGCATGGGAAACAGGCCCTTCGGCCCACTGAGTCCCTGCTGACCACCGACCACCCTGTACACTAACACTCTCCTATACACCAGGGACAATTTACAATTTTGTCGAAGCCTATTAGCCTACAGACTTGTCCGTCTTCAGAGTGTGGAAGGAAACCGGAGCACCCAGAGAAAACCCACACGGTCAGAGGGAGAACGTACAAACTCTGCACAGGCAGCAGCCGTAGTCGGGATTGAACCCGGCTCTCTGGCGCTATAAGGCAGCAACGCTACCGCTGCGCCATTGTGCCGCCCTTATTCTAAGGAAGCACACTCGTGCGAGGGACCAAAGCTGAACTTTAGATCAGAATCATTATAACCTTCTAAACCTAACACTAAATTTGAAATCCATCAACTGTAAAAGCTGGACTTTTTTTTTTTTTTTTTTTTTAAATTAGAAGTAATGTACAATAGTATAAACCAAGAATAACATAATACATTTCATGTACCACTTCTTGTTTTAAACTTTAATAATAGGAAAGTAACAGAAGGAAGAAAAAGAGAAATAGAGAAAGTTAGATAAGATGGTGAGGACGTGAAAAAGTGGAAAGAAAGAGCCCGTAAAGACGTAGAGCACGAGGAAGAATAAAAGAAAGAAAAATAAAAATAAAAAAAGGAAAATATAAGAAAATAAGATAAGATAAAAGGACTTAATATCTTTACACACCCCTCACCCGGTCCTGAAACAGTTTATTTCCAGAGTTATGTTGCATCCTATGCTTGTAATAAGTCGATAAATGGAGACCAAATCTTTAAGAATTGGTCTGATTTGTCTGCTCGGATGAACCTTATATCTTCGAGGTGTAACATTTCGGACATATTTGAAATCCACATTTTTGCCGTTGGTGTGGGTGCATTTTTCCAAAATTTAAGTATAAGTTTTTTTGCCTTAATTAAGAAAACTCTTTTGGAACGAAGTCAGCTCAAAGCCGACTTCCATTGTTCCAAAAATAATCAATTCTGCGTTAGGTTTCAATTACATTTTTGAAATTTTTACAAAATTATTTAAAATGTAATTCCAAAGTTTTTGGATTTTTATGCAAAAAACAAAAGAATGTGCTGTAGTTGCATCTTGATATAAACATTTATCATAAATGGGGAAAAGCTGGAAACTTGAAACAAGATTAATAAAAATTGATTCATTTAATCTCTCCCATCCTGAGGTTTTGGTGCTTGGTTCTGCCTTTCCTTCCTATTCCCCTTCCCCGTCCTAAAATGAAGAATGTTCTCAACCCAGAACGTCACCCATTCCTTCTCTCCAGAGATGCTGCCTGCCACGCTGAGTTACTCCAGCATTTTGCATCTATATTTGGTTTAAACCAGCATTTTGTGTCTATGTTCGGTTTAAACCAGCATCTGCAGTTCCTTCCTACACACTCTACTTAACCTTTCTGTTTCTCCCGCCACAGATGCTGCCCATTCTGAAGCATTTTCTGTTTTAGATTTCCAACATCTGCTTTTGTTCGGTTTTTTTTTTCCCCTTGTGGTTTTCCAGATTATCTGGTTTTGCATTTCAGATTTACATGGGTTTTTAAATACTATCACATTCACGATCAATGTGTGCGCAAATCCAGTTGCAATTCACATGGACCCAACAAACTTGGTGTGTGATATTTTGAAGCGATTGTTAGTTCCCATGGCGGTAACTTATGTTGACGCAGCCAGTGGAAGGGAAGGGAAGACTGCTGACCTGTAAAATGTGGGAAGTCCCAGAGCAATAAACCATTGACTTAAAAATTGAAAATGGTCTCTGAGAGTAGTAAGTCTGAGTGCGATCTGAGCCAACAGGAATGGTTGGTGCATTTGTGGGATGCCTTGGACGAGTTGGATGGTGAATCTGGGCAAGGTTTCCCCAATTTGGGAACTTTTTCCAATCCATGGAAGCTGGAAGGAGTTTGCTCATTCCGACCAGCTTGCCCACCACCCTTCGTCCAGGACCCTCGACCAGGTTCTGCCCACCTCCACCGCAGAATCCTAAAGAACATCAATCCCAGATTAGCAGGTTCAAGATGCTTCAATGGCCGAGCGTTCAGTCATGTCTCTGAAACGGACTCAAATGGTGCCCAGTGCTTTGGAGCGAGCGTATGCGACAGCAGCTCAAAAGACGAGTGCCAAGTGGCCGCGTTCTCATGTTTCCCTATTAAGGCAACAGTGAAATCCCACGTGGTCACAGGGAGAACGTGCAAACTCCGTATAGACAGCACCCCGAGTCAGGATTGGACCCAGGTCTCTGGCACTGTAAAGCAGCAACTCTTCCACTGCACCGCTGTGTCACTGCTCCAATTACCCTCTTTCCCTTAATTGTATTTATAAACAACCTTTGGAGTCATAGATTTGTTGCTTCTAGTTCCCTATTCAGAGAACTTCAGGCCTAAATTTAACACACAGTAAAACTGGTGAGGTTATATTATTGCCTGTACCATCTATTTGAACGAGGTCGTAAACTGAGGCCCCCATCAAACCTCTCGGGTGAATGTTAAAGGTCTGGTAGAATTGGGAAGTGGATTAATGTTCTCCCTCTCGGCTGGGCTGATTGACATGACGGAAGCTATCATATCAACATCTTATTTGCTGATAAATGGAAGCACGAGAGGCTTGAGCAAAAGGCTGGAGGAACTCAGCAGGTCAGCCAGCATCTGTGGAAGGAATGGACCTACATTGTTTCATGCATCGACCCTTCAAACATTGACGGCTGAAGAAGGGTCCCAAACACAACACAGCGGTATGAATATTGATTCCTGGAACTTCAAGTAACCCTTGCATCCCATCTCTCTCCGTCCCTCCCCCACCCGAGTCATCGTACTAGTTTCACTGTCGTCCTGTTGAGTTTCACAGTCCTTATAACTCGTTATCACCTAGCCCGCAGCCAACAATGGACCATTGTGGGCTCCACCTTTTCCTTGATCATCGTTGCTTTTTGCATATCTATCATTCATTTGTTCTATGTACCTTCTGTATCTCTCGTTTCCCTTTCCCCTGACTCTGTCTGAGGAAGGGTCTCAACCCGAACCGTCACATGTTCCTTTTCTCCAGTGATGCTGCCTGACCCGCTGTGTTGCTCCAGCCTTTTGTGTCTTGTTGAAATGATCAGATACACACATAGCGATTAGAACCCATAGTCTTTTATTAGCAACTCTGCAGAGGAAACACTCGGTGCTTTCATCTCCATGCATGCAGCTAGTCTAACTAGGGAGAGGGAGAGAGAGAGAGCTCACTATCAAGCCTGGGGGCAGATCAGCAGTATGAGTGACACAAGGAATGTGCAGCATGCATAATCTGTGTGGTAACATATATATAGTATCGACACACTAATCTACGTCCTCCCTCTTAAAGGCTTAAATACAAAAGTAAAACTACTGATTCCTACAAATAATTAAATGTAAATATATACTATTGATTATATAATGCACATATAGTGTGGTAAATAAACTGGAGGAAGTTCAAACATAGCCCGGGTACTTTGCGGGGGGCTTACAAACATGACCTGCATGCGTATGGTACGGTCCTGCATCTTCTCACATCACGATTGGTGGTGAAATAGGTGTCGGAGATTGAAAAGGCATTCCCGGCGATGAAACAGGAGACTTTGGCACAGGTGGTGGCAGTGTAGCCATCAGCAAAGTAACCGGATCAGAAACAGGTTCTCGTGCTGGTGCAGTCGGGCCGATGCCGCTGGATGTGGATGGAAGTATACTTTGGAATCCTCATTCACAGGCAGGATATGTTGCCTATTACATCTGTAGGTGCCGCCATCCCACTTCTGACACCATGTTAAAATGATCAGACTCACACATAGTGATTAGAATCCATAGTTTTATTAGCAACTCTGTGGAGGAAACACTTGGTGCTTTCGTCTCCATGCATGCAGCTAGAGAGAGAGAGAGAGGCGGATCAGCAGTATGAGTGACATAAGGAATGTGCACCATGCATAAACTGTGTGGTAACATATATATAGTTTCGACACACTAATCAACATGTCTTATCTTCCATTCCTGTCTATTATCTTCCAAAACATCATCTGTCTATTCCCTCCAGAAATGCTGCCAGAGTTCCTCCAGCCTTTTTGGTTTTGGCTCAAATTGCAGTTTTGGGAGGTTGCTGTGTCTAAATTTCTACCATGTTTCATTCATTGCAATAATCACTGCACTTCAAAGGTATTGCATTAGCTATGTGGGTCAAAGCACCGTAGAACAAACATCTTATTTAGTTCTTCAGAGGAGTGGTGCTGAGCTGGTCTCTGGCCCCAGGCTTGGGTGGAGGAATGAAAGTCTGACTTAGTTACTGCTTCTAAAGGGCCTGTCCTACCAGCATCCGACTCCATGCGGTGAGCGCGATCAAATTGGCAGCGGGGCCGCGCGGAGGTCGGGTGATCCCTGTACAGGGCCGTTCCCAACAGCACGCGCCTGCGTGCAAAGAGCGCGACCAGACCGGCCGCGCGGAGGTGGGGTGAGTGGCGCAACGCGGCGCAAAGTGAGGCGAACTTGGAGCAAAGTCTTAAAGGTAAGTTTGCCAGGACAGAGAGAGACACACAGAGAGGGGCACAGAGGCACACACAGAGAGAGGGGCACAGAGGCACACACAGAGAGGGTCACGGAGGCACGACGTCGAAGCGGTGTGTAATGCGTCGAGGCGACTGTGAGCCGACAAGCCGTTGCCGCGCAGAATTTTTGAACATGGTCAGTTTTTCGGAGCCCCGCGCGATGCCGGGACGAATTCCGCACAATTCCACACGGCTCCGGCGATCAAAGTGGGACTGGCCCCGCGACGCCGGACGGCTCAAGCGACCACGTTAGGTCGCGCTCATCGCGTGGAGTTGCATGCTGCTGGGACAGGCCCTTAACACTGTTGGGTAATTGTGGGCATGGAACACGCGCTAAGATATTAACAGGTAACTGAACCATCCTCCCAACAACTAGCGAACAGTCCTGATCTACTGTCTACCTCAATGGGGACCCTTGGACTATCTTTGACTGGACTTTATCTTGCACTAAACGTTATTCACATTAATCCCTTTATCATGTGTCTGCACACTATGGACGGCGCGATGGTAATCGTGTATCGTCTCTCTGCACGCAACCTCGGTACACATGACAATAAACTGAACTCAAACTCTGTCTCTCTTTTCCCTTTCCCCAGAGTCTGAAGAAGCGTCTCCTCTTAGGAGCAGAAGCTGCGTCGATGGAGAAATTGAGAGCAGGGGCGAGCGTTATCGCAGGGTACAAGGAAGTGTAGTCCAGATAACTGGGAGTCTGTAGCCTCGTAGAGGATGTTAGTTGAGAGTTTGTTCCCTGTGATGGAGTCAGAGAATTCAAGAGAGTGGTGTCATAGGTCCATCTGTTGCATGCCGGGCTTTGTCCTGCCACTCCTCTCTTCCAGCTGTTTTTCTGTAACCCCCCCCCCATACCAAACACACAATCCGTCTGAAGAAGGGTGCTGACTCAAACCTTCACCGATTCCTGAGATGCTGCCTGACTCGATGAGTTACTCCAGCACTTTGGGTCCTTTTTTGTTGTTGTAAACCAGCATCTACAATTCCCTGCTTGTACCTCCTTGGTTTAGCACGCAGTGTTACGTGTAAATGGAACCGCTTGTCAACCCTGCTTATAATCTACACTTTAATAAGAATAATTAATGATGCCTCGCTCTCAACATTAAATCTTCAGCCTGTATTATGAGTGGAACTGGAGCCAGATAAAGTAGTCAACACAGCTAGCTCATTGTTTCTACAGCAACAGAACTTTTTCATAAACACTGTGCACGCTAGTGATAAATAGTTGGCAGTGTAGGTCATTCAAGTGTTCGAAGTGCGCTGTCTGAACTGCTGACTGTTCCTTCCATTACATCAGTGCTTTCAAATCAATACTACTATTGATTCCCACCATTCGCACATGCATGGTACCAAATTGACTTGTAACTTTGGGTCTTTTGAAAAGATTTCCCTGTGTGGAAAAAAGTATATATTATGAGTGTCAAAAAATGTGGATCCAAGGAGAGTCTTAAAAGAGATTGCTGGACATTGAGCTGGCTGGAATTGTGTGAGTGATTGTTGGTGCATGGTAAGACTGATCCCTTGAATTGTACTACAGTTAATAGCCCTGTCCCACGGTGCGAGTTCATTCCAAGAGTTCTCCCGAGTTTGCCCTGATTCGAACTCGGAGATTTACCATAATGGCCACTCGTCAGTACTCTGGTCTCTCGTGGACATTTTTCATCATGTTGAAAAATCTTCACGAGTCTTCCCGTGCTTACCTGCCGTTAGCGCGTCCTCCCGAGTACCTGCCGTTAGCGCTAAGAGACGTCCCCGAGCTCCGACGTACCCGCTATGTTCATTCTCCGTGGTTACCACGAGTTTGATTTTTTTTAAACTCGGGAGAGAAACTCTTGGAATGAACTCACACCGTGGGACAGGGCTATAAGTTGACTGGAATTGTGTGAGTGATAGTTGGTGCACGGTAAAACCCCTGTCTCACGGTGCGAGTTGGCCCACGAGTGACCCCGAGTTTTCACTCGTGGTGATCACATACGATGAACGTAGCGGCAACGTCGGAACTCGCGCGATCAACTTGTCCACTCGTGGCGCTAACGGCAGGTACTCGGGAAACTTGTTAACTCGTGAAAAAAATCAAACATGTTTGATTTTTTCCACGAGTCAAATTAACTGTTCAAGTTAAAAATGGAAACATTTAAACTCGTTGCAATAACGTAATGGCACGTGCGTTTACCTTAGTGTCTCGTGAGTCTATCGTGGGAACTTTCTTAT